>CM047984.1:4787529-4812500 GCA_026261665.1 Melanotaenia duboulayi | reverse complement strand
CACTAGTATGTATCAAAGGAATTCTACTAGTGTGTGAGAGGGAATTTCACTATTATGTATGAAAGGAATTCTACTAGTATGTATGAAAGGAATTCTACTAGTATGTATGAAAGGAATTCTACTAGTATGTATGAAAGGAATTCTACTAGTATGTATGAAAGGAATTCTACTAGTGTGTGAGAGGGAATTTCACTTGAAAAGGAAGTCATTTCAGTTGAAACGGAAGTCACATAGTATAAAAAAAAACAGGAGCACATTTTCAAAACAAACAGAAGAAGAAGAAACTGGAAAACATTGTGACAGATGTTTTGTGAAGACTTATGCTGTATTAATATCTGTTCAGTCGCCTGGAAGTAATCTCAGTGAAGCAGCTGGCATCTCCAATACTAATCTGGTCTCAGCAGAGACTTTTAAGGGTTAACGCGACATCAGCTGGACAACCGACATTAGTAAGTCTGAATGGGGACATGCTAACTAGCCACCTAGCATAACTCGGCCATTGGTATATAAAGTGCTGTAAAACAAAGACCTGGACAGCACTGTGAGGCATATCCTGGAGAATACACCAAACGCAGATGAAGAGCATGTTGTCCAGTGCCGTCCAAGTCTTCCTTTGACAGCACTGCATATCTTAATGGCCGAGTTATGCTAGGTGTCTAGTTAGCGTGTCCTCATTCAGTTATCTGGTTGTTGTCGTGTTAGACCTAACCCTTCTAATAGTATCTGCTGAGGCCAGTATAGTATTGAAGAAGCCAGCTTCTTCACTTAGTCATCATAAACTCATGACCACATCAATAGAATTAAACAAACCCACTGCCATTGAACAGACGCACCGGCTATGCTTTCTGCAATCAAGATGACAAGTTGAAAATGTCCGTGTCCCGGCCACAAATTTTAATATTAAAATATAAAAAATGAATACAACAACACAATTACTATCTCAGTTACATAAGCACGGTGCTTCAACACTGACAAATGAAAACAGTAACATAGGGTTGATAACTTCCTTTATCAAACACTGAGTCAAGGATGAGACAGGGAGCTGCATTTCAGTAAGAGGCAGTTTCAGTATAGTTAAGTATAGTTAAGAGGGTAATTCTGAATAATGTCTCAAACAGCATGTCATACTCATTTCTCCTCATCCCCCGTTTGTTTCACCAGGTAAATACTATATCATAACAACACCACATTTACAATAAATACAAGCTGACAGATCCACAACACACACAGTGATTTGGTGCTTGGGTTCAGAGCATCTTGGTGAAGGTAAAGAAAAGAGAATTTTAGGTTAAAATTACATGATCATCGTACAATCTCATTTACTGCTACTAATTGTAAACAGGTTTATCCTGCAGTCCTATAATAGTAATGATTTACTTTTCCTGTAATTAAATTTTCTTCAGTCCTTTCTGTAGTCACAGTTTGGGGCTTATTTCCACTCAAACTCTTCTATTTAATATTTAATAACTTCTCATGTTAACATTACAGAACCACAGTTAATGGCTTTAATTGAATAGGACTTGTTCCATAACATTTATGATTAATAAACCATAAAGGGTGAAATCTTAATAATTAAAGAGATTTTAATCAGTAATTCATAAAAAAGAAAAACATTTTTTTTATTAATTGTTTATGAGACCAATGTTTTGCTTCTGCCTTTTTATATGGTGCTTGATGGTGACGTCACTTAGCCATTTTAGCTAAAAAAAAACAAAAAAAAACAAACAGAAACTGGGGTTATAAAGTTTGTGAACATGCCAGAAATCTCTCCATGAATAACATCAAATACATTTACACAGACCCTATCAGTATATGAAACGAATTAAGTTTTAATAAATATGTCCAAAATATCCTGGTCCTTAACATACTATGAGTTTATGTAAATTGTGCCGCTGCTGTACCTCTATCCTGCTCCAATTTTGGATCTGTTGGGGTTGTTCTGTTTGCTACTGTGTTTATGCTTTATCTTTACTACATATAACTGACACTTGGTGCCTTTCTTGTCCTGGTCTTGAGGTAATACTATTCTCNGTAGTACATATAACTGTCCTGGTCTTGAGGTAATACTATTCTCTCGTGCTTAGACCTGCTCGCTCATCTTCGGTTTGTCTTGGATGCTCAGCTCATCATACTACATGCTTATTTGAGGCACCATTGTCCAACTAGCAATGTGCACAGTGGCCAGTGAATGTATGTTTAAATCTTGTGGTACCAGTTAGCATTCTACTGTAAGTGGATTTATCTTTCATCTTTAACACTGAAGTACCCTGAATAAGACGCTTCNAGTGGATTTATCTTTCATCTTTCACACTGAAGTACCCTGAATAAGACGCTTCCTGCCTGAGAAGTTCGACTATCCACAATGACGGGCAGCACAGAAACACATTGCACTACTTCCTCTTTTGCTTCTCGCCATCTGCTGAGCTCCAGACAGCCCACCACCGCCACCATTCCCCTGTTCTTGCTGACTTAATTAACAAGTGTACCCCTCATAGCAAGCGATGTTCACTGCAGTCTGTGTGTGTGAGAGAGCTGAGGGAAGGCATTACAGGCTCTGTGATGCAACACATCATGGCAAATGAAGCAGGGGACATCCAAGTACTCTAAATCTTTAAACTCAAACACTACTTCTCTCTCTCCCAGCAGTCTTGACAGGCCTTGTGGTGTATTTACGATCCCTGTTCTGGCAACTTCAGCAGATTTTTGGCAACTAGAGCGCCTGATGTTCAGGATTCATAATAACTGAAAATTAAATTTGTCTTCAGTATTGGGAATTTGACCAAACCTTCAGGTGAAATGGTGCAGGGACGCCTTGTTTTTCGTTTTGTGATATTTTGTGAATGCAGAAACAAAAAAAAAAAAAAAGGATTGCCAATTCACGGTAAGAATATTTAGAATAATTCATTAAGGCNGGATTGCTAATTCACGCTAAGAATATTTAGAATAATTCATTAAGGCAACAGTGAAACTAACTTTTGTCATTGTAAAGTAATTGAAAATAACTGAAGCTGTATTCATCAGTAAATGTGGTTACTACATGTAACATAGAAAATTATAATTATAACATCAAAATCTGTTAAATCAGTCATGTTCTGCAGTTTCCTCCTGATGCCGTGGCCATTTCATTTAACTCACAGTTTTGGTTTTCTTGCACTGCACACTGTGTTGCAAAAGTTAAAGGCTTCAGGTTAAAGAAAAAGAAAAGAACAAGTAAAAAAAAAAAAAAAAAAAAAAAGGATTAGTGCCCTGCAGCAAAGGCTACTTTTTTCAACCCATCCATTCATGCATGCATCAACAGACATTTTTTCTTCCTCAGACCTCACATCCTCCTTTGATCTTGTAATTACCACACCCACTGAGGGGAGCTCTTACAACAGTAATACATGCTTACTAAAATAACATCAAGTCATTTCTCATGCATCTTGTAGAGAGCAGCGTTTCTCACTGTGGTCAAATGCACAGCTGTGAATGGTGGCTCCTTGCATCTTTGTTTTCAGACAAATACTGTTTTGGTTCTAGTTCTGGCTCATACTATGTTCTAGTGTCTAGTCTCAGAACCTTGATGCTTTCAGGTGAACCAGACTTCAGGGCAAACCAAAGTTAGAGGGCTTCACTCTGCGGAAGTGAACATAAACAGGAAACTTGTTTATGAAAGTTGATGCTTAAGTTCATGTTTGATTGTAACCTATGGCTTCCAAAAACAAACAATATATTCAGACAACAGAACGAACTTTGTGCGTGTCAGCATGCTTTACTGCTGTCATTTCTCCTGCTCAGAGGGATGCCGAGGGAGCTGTGGAAATAAATCTGTTGTGCTTCCATCTTTGGTTCAAACAGCCTGTAAACTAATTCAGCAATGCTGAGGTCGCAAAACCAAAACAGTTCAAAATAACCAATAACACGGCACCTTTTGAGGAATTATCTCCTCCATGCGAACTACCAGGCTTTGCTTGGTTTGAATCTGTATGAAAAGAAAAAAAAATGTTTAGGAGTAGGATAAAAAATGTGAATATATTGAAATATATGTGGTTGAAATTATGCATAAAAAATACATGTTTAGGTTTAGAGATTAACAAATGTGCAGTTGAGGTTTGCCATCCCATCAGAATGACGCTGCACAATTCAAAATGTTAAGCATCACAAAACAGTCACATAATTCAGAGCATTTACTGTAAAACCAGCTGGTTCTGGGTGGAAGTGGGTTATAACTCCTAAGGTTGTCCAAACCTTGAGGGAACCTTTATGATACAGATTACTACATAAAACTGGCAAAGAAAGAGAATCTTATGAGTGGGAAATAATTGGGGCAAAGGGGAATAAAAAGAGTCTTAGTTTATCTCATGAGATCATCAGTTGCTCGCCTGACAGTATTTGGAGCAGATACGCAAGCTTGTTGTTAAAAAACATCAAAACTGCTAACTGGGTAAAACATGCAGCACATCATACAAGTATTAATGAGAATTTTGACGTCAGTGAACTTGATGCGAACTAATGAATTCAAATTCACATTTTTCAGAACTTGCTGAAGTCTTTTCCTCTTTTTCAAAGTTTCCTTTTAACTAGGCTACTGAATGCAAACTATAGCCGCTGGTGTTGTGCATGGAAGTGGCAGATTGTGGTTGCGGGGAGGTGGGGGCTCAAGCGGGTGTTGGACTGGATTATGGCTGCCTGACTGGGCTGCTTTGCTTAGAGCTGAGAGCTGCTGATGGGAAGGGAAATGGTAACAGGAGATAGAGCTGAGAGCTGAGAGCAGGGCCTAAGAGCTGAGTGTAGTAGTTTGGAATTTGAAGCTACTAGACAATCATGAGGCAAAGTGGTGTTATGTGCTGCTGACTACTGGATGCGCTCTTAGATGTCAAAAATGATTTATCAGCTAACAACCAAGGACAAGGCTGTCATGAAAGCGGTGATAAATAAAAAAAGAAGCAACATTCACAAGACACCAAAAATAAAATTTATTCAGTTGACTTTTCTCAATTGCTTTCAAGAAAAACGTGGACAGCCTTTGTAAAGTTTGACTTTACCAAGTCTTGTTTCTTTTCTGCTGGCAGAAGTGTTGACATTTACTTTTTAGAAGGGGCTCTTAATGATTTTTATCTAAAAGGAGTTAGAGCACAAAGGCCATATCCAAACAACAATCTTAAGATGAAGTGACACTTTAAATTAGGCTCAGTTTCCTCAGTAGACACATGTCAAACTGTAGGGAGCGACAACAACAAAAGAAAAAGGATCCTCTGATTGTACTTCACCCTCTTGGGAAGGGAAAGGGAGCATACAGGAATTTGAAATGTCACAGCACTTCTAAAGAAAAGACCGAAAGGCTTTGTTAAAATGTAGACAGAGCTCTCCGTCAGCTTGCCTGATGTAAGTAAAGGTTAAAAATGAGGCCCAGCCTTGAGTCATGTTAATGTATGGGGCATGTCCTGTTTCCTTCTGCCCAGCATCTTATAGCCCAGGCCCTCACACTCTTGCTATCTGTCAGCCGTGACCTACCGGTGGCATGAACATGGCAGTGTGCCAAAGGCTGCAAGAGAAAAGAGCGGAGAGATGAAGCTGGAAACGCTGGAGAATAGAGGAAAGCAATGAGGTGAGAAGAAGAATAACTGAATAAGAGATGAAGGAATACCTGGACAATGACAGCGTATAAGAGGATGAAGCAGAGAGAGAGAGATATAAGCATAGCGCAGATGTAATCACCCCCGACCCACGAAGCCTCGCTTCTCACAACATCTGCTGACTCTGAAATGTTTTAACATTTACATAAATTCAACCTGATGAAAGCTCCAGCTTTGTAAACCGTGTTCAAAAGATAACTCGGTCATTATTCAAGATTTTCGATGTAACAAGAAACTAATTAATAAACAATCAGAGCAGAATGGTTGTTACAAATTGTGTAGCAGTGATTGTGTGTAGGAAAATATCAGTAATTCATGGAGACAACAGTGCATGCAAATGGCATTTTGGTTCTAAGGCATTCGTATCTTATTAATGCTTATTGTAAAACAAATACACAATTCTCAAATTTGTTAAGGGACCTTCAGACTTTCTCTGCTCTTGGTGTCCTTCAACCACTTGGCACAAATGGGGATACGAGTGTGGGTCACATGATGCCCTGGACTGGAACACACTGTGTGATGTGCAGCTTCTCAGCCTTGGGACGCCGTAGGGCAACGGCAGCCCCAGCAATGTGCATAAAAAGAAAATGTGAACTATGTGCTTGTAACATGCAAGTTCTTTAAGTTTAAATAAAATAAAAAGTGTTAAAAATATATACATATTTTCCCAACATCTTACCATTCCTACCAAAGGCTTCAAAGCTCTTACATATTCTACACCTGATAGATGGAGACAATAAAACCAAGCACCAAACCTTTTGGAGACAGATGAAGCTGGAGAAGCTCTTTAGGATTGTTTTGAATCCACATACTGGCTCAGCTTCAGTGATAGCAGTGAGGTGTCTGCAGAGCCTAAAAACACACTAAAAGACAAAAACCCACTTCAGCTACAGCTTGTTCACCACGCTTCCCTCTGGCAGGTAACACTGCAGCTTTAGACTCTGAGGCAGTTTGTTATTCGGGTTATATTACCAAATTTATCCTCTAAACTCCATCCTAGGTTTTGTCTTTGGATGTTTTTTCAGCAGCACAACTTTCTTTAATAACACCTAAGAGCATATTTCTTAGCATTCAGTATAAAAGAGAGAGTTTAAAAGGTAAAATGTCAACATATATATAGCATGATGTCAAATACACATATAAAGTAATAAGTGCAGAAGGTGAAGTTCTGCCATCAGGCTGCTGAGAACAAATGACAAATCAGTCTTTATACATTTCTGTCCATGTCAATAAAAGTTGCAGAGTGAATATATTGCAGTTTTTTTTGTGAAACTGGCTGCATCTTCAACTACATTTGTTCTTCCTTTAACAACACTTAGCCACATGTTACCAAAATTTGTCCATCACCTTCAAAAAACTGCACGAATCCAGGGACTTCAGAAGAATTAGCTTCTGGTTTAGTGAAATGGAGATGGCAAAAGAGAAGTTCCAGTTAAAATGGAGCCTGCAAATGGAAATCCAATCCAATTTATTTATATAGCACTTTAAAAATAACACTGCAGACCAAAGTTCTGAACAATAAAACATAATTTATAAAACATGTATGTCTATAAATACAGTAAAACACAGGCATTAACAGTCAAGAAAATTATAAAATGCATCACATTCCAACACAGTGTTACAGGCGTGGTAATAGGTCTGTCACAATAACAAATTTTGTTGTGCGTTTAATTATCTCAGAAATTATTGTAATAAATGATAACATTGTGCAAAGCAATAATGTCGTTTTGAGAGCATTTTCAACTAATATAATGACAATGTCATAATAATGCAAATACACCCTTTCAAAGATCAAATAACTTCAATTTCTAAAGAACATAATACACTGGAACTGGAAGAAATTTTAAATAACAAAACAAAAACAATAAATTAAATGGACTCTCAGTCTCATTAACAATAAATGAAAAGCAAACACAACCAAAACAATAAGTATGAGAGATAAAGTCTCTGTTCTGTGAAAAAAAAACAAAAAAACTGCCCTTCAAAAAATATATATATAAAAAATATTAAACTTGGGGCTTAGACAGGGAAAACCAGCAAAACTGACAGTTAGTACTATTGTATTAAAAAAAGAAAATATACGGGGCATTGTTGCTGTGTGTGAAGCTGAAAGATCTCCCTCATGGCTGCGCGTCAGACTGATCGATGAGCAGAGAGGAAACCGCGTGCTGCCGACTGAACCACATCAAGTCTTCTAAAAAAGCCTTCAGTTGGATTAAAAACCTTTTTTCTGAAAATTTGGAAAGGAAGCTTAGATATTGCTCTAAAAGCAGACAAAGCAGAGGGGTCCATGGCAGGTTTTTTTATGAGTGGTTTTATGATTTCATGTTTACAAACATTACCTCCTATTAACACTGAGGACATAAGGGCCAATCACAGGCAGGACACCTTTAAAAAGATGAGGGGGCACAACACCAATTGAAATGGTGTTACATGAGGCAGACCACTGGTCTATTTAGTGCAGGCAACATGAATGAGGCTTCTTTATACTTCTTTACTACTTCTTTCTACTAAAAAACACACTGTTCAGTGAAGTGGACAATGTGGTGCAAATGTACTGCTGTCTACCTGATGTGACCGTCGCTTCCTGCCAGAGGAGATTAACTCATCCCTCCATTAAGACATGGTGGATGATACTGACATTCAAGCAGTCTCATGTTTATCAGAGTGCCTGCTGCTGCTCAGTGGTCACTTACAGACTGTTTTTCCTGTATTGCGTGCTGCTGACTACCCATCTGTTGAAATCTAATGCCAACAAACGGGTCAACAAATGTGTTTGCGATGGGATAAAAAGAAGAAAACAAACAGCAAATGTACAGGTTACCCAGAAAAGAGGACCGCTGTAAAATCTGACTCCATGGAAAGCACCACATCGAGATACAAACAGGATGTGACAGTAGAACAAAATATTTTAGTAATATCTTTGGAAGGCTAAGCTACTGATCAGTTTGGTTTACATCAACCTGCAACCCCAATGTGCCAGACAAAGAATCCCTGGTGCTTAATCGTGGCACAACAATAAAATGTAGAAGCTATCTTCACACAAATTGCATCAGCAACCATTTGCACTTTATACGGCGTAAAGCAATTAGACTTGTAAAGACAGGAGGGATTCCCTAGCAGCACTCAATATCTGACAATGGTCTCTTGTCATCACTTGGGTCTGGAAGCTTAAGGGTGACCACAGGAAGCAGAAGAAGGTTTCACATATAAATGAAGAGACACCAGTAGGGATGAACTTGATATCCTGCTGTGATATCCTGCTGTAACAAGCTGTCTGGAACAAAGAGAACTGTGCATGCACATGTAGAAGAGAGAGTCTATAGGGGATGGCTGCAGACAACTCAAACGGTAATTCATGTGTAGAGCCCTCAAGCTTGACAACAAAGAACTAAACAGGAAGAGAGCCATTAAGGACAGTACAGGAAAAAGGCTCCAAATAATATTGAAAGCCATGGGTGCACATTCGCTATTCAAAAGTTAAACAGTACTGTTCAAGGTCAAGTTTATTTATAAAGCACATTTAAAACAAGGCAAAGTTCCTGGAGTGCTGCACAGATCTGCAGATTTAAATGCAAACTATGTTATTAAAAACTAATAAAATAAAAATAAATACAAGATATATTAAAAACTAATCAAGGATGACCAGTAATGAGATGATTAGCATCTACCAACAAAACCAGAAGATAAAACAAATAAGTCACACACTTGCATTAAAAGCCAGTGCAAATAGACGCATCTTTGAAAAAGATTTAAAGTCCTCGGTTGACTGGGCACATGTGATACATTAGGGCAGAGCCTTCATAAGCCTTATACCTGCTACAGAAAACGTCCCCGTTTGTCTTCAGTCGGGTTCTGTTAGTAACAATATGCTTTCTAGGAAGTGTAACAAACATTTCTTAACATCTATAACTTTAAAGAGTTCCTTAAATAAGCTTAGAGGAACACAGCATATAGACACAAATGCGCCGATGGGTTTCCGTACAATACAAAAGTTAAACACACACACACCCACACACATACTGTGTTTGAGTAGTCCTCTGTATCCTCCCTCTCCAGCCTTCTGTTCCCCTTCAGTGACATGACACCCAGCCTTGGATTGCCAGACAAGCTCTCATTCTGTCAATCAGCTGTAACGCCTTCAAGACAACCCCTGTCTGCCTCACATGTCATCGGCACTAGTCTGTTCTCCATTCACCTCTCTCGCTTCTTATTTTCTTCCTCACACTGCCAGCTAGGTGTCAACATCAAGATCGCCTTCCTCCCTCTCCTCTCTTTTGGTCTTCTTCTGTCCATCTTCCTTTTCTTGTCCTCTCTTGTCTGACTTTGGAAGATTTGAAGTAGTTTTCATACATAAAATTACTTTTGTTGTGTGTATTACAGATCTGGGATGTGTGTGTTTGTGTGGATTAAATATATCAGCATCCTAAAAGAAGCAGGCAATCTAATAAAGACAGTATAAATATAAATATAATTCAACTTCAAGGTTGTAGAATTTAAAGTGATTTCTTGTTTTCTTTACTTGCATATGATGTATGCTGCATATCTGAAACAAAACCTGATTTGCTTGCTAACTTACCTGAAGCTAAACTCTGCAAGACTGACCATTACAAGCAACTTGGAGACTGGACGGAAGAAAAGCTCTGATGGTTTCACAAAACACAAGTTTATTACTGCTCACAGAAGGGTTGGCTGTTAGTCCACTATGTTTAATGGTCTTATTATCCCCTTTTTTACTTATAATTCTGTCATTGTATTTTTGTCATGGGATTTTTACTATTGAACAGGTGGAAAAGTAAAACATGGTTTGGGAGGATCCACTTGTTAGTGGCATTCTTGCCCCTTGGGCTCCATATACTTGTTGTGTTGTTAGAAGTTTGCGAGTCATTTTCAATGGTTCTTTTGAGATGGAAAAGCAGACCAGTGCAGTTGTAAAGACCAGCTTTTCCAGCTTAAAGTAATTGCCAAGGTGAAGTAATACCTCCCTTCTCTAGCAGCAAGTTATTCATGTACTTATTACATCTCAGCTGAACTATGGTAATGCTCTGTGTACTGGTTTGGATATATCGTGTTTGTATAATTTAAAGATTGTTCAAAATACTGCAGCTCATCTTTAATTTGCTATAAAAACGCATGAACACATAACTCCAACTGCCTTTTTGTTTAAAGGTTTTATTGTTGGCTTTAAAAGTTATATATGGACTTTTTCCACCTTGTTTAGCAGATCTCCTGAAAATCTATACCCCCGTTAGAGCACTACGATCAACCACCTTTCTCAAAATTAAAACTCAGAGGTGATCAAACTTTGTGGGGTACTGCTTTTTTTTTTTTAAACTCATCTTGTACGAGGAGAATAACTGTCTGGATACAGTGTTGTGCCGAACAAATTTGCTTTACGTAATGCCTATAAGGCTCCTCTTAAAAAGTTTTTTTCATTCTGTACTGCCTATTTTAGCAGGTGAGAGGCCAGGTATACCCTGGACAGATCACCAGTCCATCGCAGGGCAGAAAGAGAAACTACTCACGCTAGGGAGAATTTAGAGTGGCCAGGTAACCAAGATAATCAAAGGAACCCGGTGAAAACCCACACATGAACAGGGAGAACACAGTAAGGAAACCACCCCCAGGTTCAAACCTCCCTCCAGCCGAGGCTTAAACCAGCGAAACCACCACACCACCGAGCAGCTGAGCTTACATGTTAATGACGGACCTGACAGAGGGGACTGAAAAAAGGAGAGTGAAGAGAAATAAATGTAACCTGTAACTTAGCTGTTGCTGGTGTTGTTGTTGTGGTAGGTGCTCCTGGTGATTGTCTGCTTTTCTAACAGAGGCTGTAAAATGTTTGTTAAATTTCTTCACAGGTACTGCGGCTGTTTGGTTGTACATTTGTTGATGCCGTTTTCCATCTGTTCCATCTTTGTCACCTATAATTCTCTACTCTCTTCTCAAGCTTTTTCTTCCCTTGTTTCATCTCGTCAGGTCCAGCATCAACATGGAACATGTAAATAATAAATATATAAAAAGGACAATGCTCAACTATCACAGGAAACATCAACAAAGCTTAAATCCTTTTATATCCATTAAGCTCCGCTTGGTAAATGAATTCTGTTCTGCACAACATGACAGCCAGACCATCAATTTGCTTGCTATGATGCTGGACAGGACTGTTAAATAAATAAATAAAAAAGACACGGATGAATGACATGACTTAACTTGAGGGCCAGATCACTCTAAAAATGGTCAGACTGAGCTTCACTTAGAAAATGAGTGATGGAGGCCACATTTGTCTGCATTTTATCTCTTCCTAATATCCTCACAAGCAGCCCTGTTACAGATCTGTTAATAGCCTCTGTAAAAAGAATCTTTATGTGAGATTAATATCCCTGCACATTTAGCAGAAAACTAAATGGCGTTATGAGCACTTGGGGATTTATGTCGTTCTATATATAGTCCCAAAAGCAACCTTTGGGCATAAACTGAAGGGAGTTGTTGAAATAGTTGAAGCGTAACTGTGCTTTCACAACACAACAGGAGCAAAAGAGTTTGTACAGGAACTAAAAATGATTACAACTGTACAAAGAACTGCTCATCGTATGGAGAACACTCCTGATCAGTCAGTGTGTTTGTATGTTTAAGTGTTGCATCTGCGGCCCAAACACAACACAGCAAGAACAGCCACAAGTCTTGTCAGCACATTATGCTCTGAACACAGCAGAAGCTGGGAGGATTCACTTATTACCCAGTCACAAACCACATTAGCTTTGTCTACACACACTTACACCAAACCAGTGATGTATTTGCGATTAGATTGGTAAAGACAGGTGGTATATGGAAGGCGCTAATTTATGCAGACTACATACGTTTGAGATCCAACATGTAATTACAGTGTGTGTGTGTGTGTTTGAGACTATTTTTGTTTTCTGTTGGGAGGTCTTTGTGTGTTTGCCGGAGCTGTGTGTAAGCATCTGTGTGTACAGCAATAGCAGCTCAGTGTTGGTTTAACACAGGTGCAGAGCAATCAATCACAGCAAGACTGCCTTTGATTCTTGGGTTTATTTGAAGAAAGGACAGCTCAGGCACATCATCCTCATTTTCTGTGAATGAAAATCGACATTTTAAACCTCCGACTCAACCTTGAGCTTTGCCTCGGATGCTGAGTGGCTTCTAAGCGTTTGCTTTGCTACGCTTGACACATGCGTCTTCCAAATTTGTGTCTTGGCTGCCTCTAAAAGCCTGGGACAAAATAAAGAGGGTAATTCGTTTATAAAGCAAAATCAGTGCTACTCAAGCGGAGATGACCTTGGGAGCCTCACGTGTATACAGAGGAGTTGTTTGCATGAAAAAAAACATTGCATTTGCAAACACCCACATCTCAGGAGCCTAAAGATAGAAAAACAAGCCAGGTCAACAGGCAACAGCATGAAGTGTTTCCACAGTAGCAGGCGGTTCACGGTGCTTCCAGAAATTATCTTCAAAAGATGCAATAACAAAAATGGAAAGAAATAAACTCCAAAATTTTCAAATAAATCAGAATCTCTCGTAAGAGGCATGCAAATAGATTTCCCTTTCGTACGAAGAGCTAACCTCATTGCATTGTTTGTTGCTAATTAGCATTCTATAAATTTGTTCTGAAACTGCTGTGATTTTTGTGATTGCCAGAACAACTTTGCTGCAGTCTGTGGCAATAACAGGGCTGTAGTGATGAGAGGTGGGATGCAGAGATACTGGGTCAGTGTTTGCTTGGCTGCAGAGGGATTAAGATTACAGAGAATAATCTGGACTGCACAGATGGATGAACGGTCCAGCACCCACACACAAACACATATTCATGAAGAGATATTTGTGACTAGTCAGCTCTGAGCCGAGGTTAGACAAACAGCATTCCTCTGTGAATTTAATCCATTAAAATGCATGCAGTCCTGACTCCGGCAGCAATGAACGGTCTACTGTATATACAGTACTCTCATACCTACTCCTCCTTAGCATTTTCATGTTTATTTGAATATATTTGACCTTGCAATTTAATAATTGAGAGGTACGATCTTGTGGTTCCCACATCTGTTAACTGCACACTGCCTAAAGTATGTCATGTAAATGTGTTGATATGCCAGTGAGGCAGGAAAGAAAAGGGCTTCATCCTCTCCAGACAACGATTCTGCTCGATAAATACTTCAAAACATACCCTCAGGGTTTTTTTTTTCATTTCATGTGTGCGATATGGAAGCTCTTCAGGGAAGATCAGAGACCTTTCAAACACATTAAGTCTCATTTGTTTGATGGATTCAACAAGGAACTGTCACCATCGCTTTGGCGGTATCACTAACAAGAGGATCGTGTTTCCAACTTCAAGATGTTATAAAAGTAAACTGCAAAATGGATTCTTTCATTTAGACCTTTAAACCATGATAGATTACATAAGTTTAACCAACTTCAAAGCAGAATATGTTAATCTGTTGTGGCTGGTGGATGGTTAAATAACCTGACAATGTTAAATAACCTGACAATGCTCAACCACTAATGTGGACTGGAATTCACAGCATGAATCATGTGATGACTGCAGCTTTTCCAAAGAAAATAGCATTCAGAAAATCTCTTAAGCCCATTTTTGCTCAGTTTTTTCATTGGGTTTCCTTTCAGATTTGTGTGTGTACAATAATCAAATGGCAATAACAAATAAAATATAGATTAAACTCCCCCATCCTCCCGCTGTACAATGCAGATATTGATTGTGGAATATCAAAGGGTGTCCTCATGAAAGATGAAACAAAAGCTTCCAACACCACAAGGCTGAGTTCTTTTCATTAGCCACTGCCTAGAGAGAGCTCAACCTTTTATTTATTTATTTTTTATTCTTTAATACACTGACTCGTTGTTGTTCCATTTTGTCTCTAACCCTTCTCTTGCCTTTGTTCTCTGTAATATTGACTACAAATCCCCTGGTGGAGGAAAAAAAATTTAATAGGTGCTGCCAATACACAATATACACTCTTTTGACATATTAAATTAAATTTAATAAACTTTCATGCCCAAGAAACCCAAGAAAATGAAATGGAATTATGACAGCAAAGCAACACGGTCATTGTTTAATCATTGTTTATATGTTGCTTTGTGTTAGAAATGGATCAGGCAAAAATACTATTTGAGACTAGTACCAGAATGTACCAGATAAGAGCATAAACTTAAGTAGAGAGACTCAGCTGAGAGATCAGTGCTACACAGCTCTCTTTCTGCAGCAAGCTGCTGTATGACCCATTTCAACTGTTCTGATTGGTTCTGTTATTTTGTTCCTTTCTATTGAGATTGGGTGTCCCTGCTGTCACTCTGCTGACAGAGACAGCACGTCTGGGTAGCGTTAGCTAGAAGCAGGAAGTGCTGTTAACTGTGGTTGTGTTAAAATGTCAGGAGCCAAGAAAAGACCGGTGGACATCTGAAGTTATTTTAGAGTGAGTCAGCATAAAAATCTAAGTCCTTCTAATCCAAGTACTTCTATTGAGTCATTAATAATGGTGATAATAATCGTGCCATGCCGGTGGGTATGAGTGACTTGGGCTACACAATTAATTGAAATTCAATCAAAACCATTGTATGACATAATGAAGTGCTTAACTGACCTTCACTTGATATTGTACAAACTAAAAAAAAGGTATTTTCACTGGATACAGATCACTAAAAAATGGGACTATAATAATGTGAAGATGTTTTTAAATTAGGAGAATAAATAATAATGGTGTAAAGTTGGACATATCCTCTAATACAGGGGTGGCCAACGTCCTCAAGAACCACAATCCTGCAGGTTTTCCATGCATCCCTGCACCAATACACCTGACTCAAATTAAATGGAGCCAACAGCCTATAAGGATCTGCACAATGACTCATTAGTTTAAGTCAGGTGTGTCGGTGCAGGGATGCGTGGAAAACCTGCAGGATTGTGGCTCTCGAGAACCGACGTTGGCCACCATTGCTCTAATATCACAAATTCAATGCCACTGCAATGAGTCAATGATCACAATTTCTTTTTCAAAACTACAACCTTGGTACTGGATGATCTGAAGTTCAAGGGCAAACAGTGACTTGTAATACGATCATAAAACTAGATGGAAGAGGAGGTTACGAGTTATAAACAAACTCTCATCCCGCAGCACAGCAACCTATCACAAACTGAAGTATGAGTGCAGTCATCATTTAGGTCTGTGCATTTTCTATCACGGACCATTTCAATTTTCCCTCCACAGTATTTATCCCATCATCACTACCTAATCTACCGAATCACCTTATTCTATTTAAAATCTTTCATCCCTGTCTTCAGTTCCCTCTTCGTAGTCCTTCCCCTTTCTCTTGGATTTTTGTCCCACAAAGACAGACGCAGAGCTGGCTAAGTCAGATCAAAGTTCACTGCCTCAGTTTCCTGTCAGGAACCATCTCGTCTGGAAATATACGAAGGCTAAAACACAAGAGTCGATCTGCTGGATGTAATCTTAGGGACTGCTGCCAAGCCTATTTATGCCTCGGAGCTTTCTAGCTTCACACGTAAACATGCTTGTCATAAGCTATGATCTTTTCCATAACATCAAATCAGCAGATCCAGCTGACGAGAACTAATTCTTTGCTGCTGAGTTTTTGATTACAGTTGCAAACAGAGGAGGAAAGACTGTCTGTAAAATCTGAATGTTCAATGTCCAATCTCCTAAAATTCTTGGGAAAATTTTTAACAGCAGCAGTGGAGAAAGTTACTGTTCATGGCCTCAGATAAAAGACTTCTTTTATCTGATCAGAGGGCTGATTTGATACCACTGATCACAACTTTCTGTTACACTGAGGATTGAACATGCTTGTGGTATTAAACGAACCACATTATGCTGACTCAAGTTAAATTTTTCTGATCATTTACAGCTTGTTTTCCTGTGAGTCATGGAGTTCCTCAGTGTTCTGTGCTTGGACTGACACTTTCATGTTTTACATGCTTCCTTCAGATAGTATAATTACAAACCATGGATTAAATCTTTGCTGCTAAGCACATGATACTCAGCAATACTTATGAATGAAGCCAGAGAGAACCAGTCAGCTGGTCAGATTACAAAGATGTCTAACTATTGAATGGTAAGGGTATTTTTATTCCTCTATCTGAAGGGACTTGTGGTCTCCTTTTTTATTTATTTATTTTTTCTCATTCGTTCATTTTCTATACCACTTAGTCTAATTGAAGGTCGTGGGGGGCTGGAGCTTATTCCAGCAACTAGCAGACAAGAGGCAGGTTACTGTCATTAATTTGTGTTTCTCTTTTTGTTTCTCGTCTAGTGTCCTTGGCTTAGATTTATTGAGCTTGCTGACCCTCCCTTCCTGTTCTTGTCATTCCCAAGCAGTCGAGGCAGATGGCCACCCTTCCTGTGCCGGGTTCTGCTGGAAGGGAGTTTTTCTTCTCCACTACCACCTGCTGGCCCATCCTCAGGATAGGATAGGATAGAAGTTCAATTCAATTTGTTGGTTTACTTATCTCTTTTTTTTTTTGGCTTGTATGAACACAATCATCATAAATTAGACTAATGAGGAACATATGATGGATTGGTTTAAATTGGATAACATCTGGACTACAGCAAATTAGGCTGAACTGGACTGTATTGTCAAATAAGCCTTGAGGTAACTGTCACTGTTCGACCACAAAATGCAATGATATCCGTTCTTTTCATTTTGACCAGAAAAAAAACAGCAGCATTCAGACTTGAAAAACTCAAGGTAAAATTATAATACCCCTTTGAAAGACTGAAATATGAGTGGCTTTAAAACAAAGAACAAGACTGCTGAGATTGCTGCACCAGAAATGAACCATGACATCACATTTTTATTGAGTGTTGTGCTTGTCAACCCTTTACAAAAAGGCTAATTTAAATAACCATTTTGGCCTGGATCAGACTCAGCGACTGCGTGGGTGGAAACACTTATGTTACCATCAACATTATAGGATGGTGGCATAAAGACCTTTTTTCTAACAACTTCTACAGCTGTTGCTCTGTGCTAAAGCCATTTAAAAAGCTGCAAAAAATGTGGTGTTTATGGTACAAACTGATGTCCAGCCTACTCATATGTACAGTTGTCACACTTTCATGCCCGTTTCAGGTAATCTTTGGCGCTTCTTGGAAAAGAGCTGATGTGCATTAGACCTTAGATGAGAACCCCTGTGAAGTTACGAGCATGTTAGTCGCACAACTGATCTAATGAACAATAAGCTGCGTCTGTCTCCAGTGAATAAACAGGCCTAAAACTCACTGACATGGAAGAATAATTCCTATGTACCCAAACAGTCTAATAGACCTTATTCCATATTTCTTTCATATGCCACCCAGAATTTAATTTCCCGTTGCAATGCCTGCGACTCTACCATGCCCACAATAGCCTTTACTTCCATCGTCCAATGACCCTATGCAGAATAGTTTACTTCATCCAAACCAGTCAGTGGAAACAAGGCTAGCCCACAGAAGCATACCTTAAGAAAAATAGCCAGACATTCTTTAAGTCTTTCCAAAACTTATTCTGGCAACATCTTTATTCCAAATAATAGTGAAGAAAAAATAGTGTAACAGCTGATATAATGTGTAAAGAAAACACATTGATGTGCTCATACGGTCAGTGGGCAGTACTGCAGAGCAACAATGAGAAGAGCTGCAGAGGAGTTGTTTGATAAACTGTGTGAATCATACAAGTGATGGGTGGAAAATGCTCAGTTCCCCATGGATTAAACATTGCCTACCCTACCAGCATAGAGGGCATGGTGACAAGCAGCCAGCGATCTATAAGATGTAAAACTTTCATTATACATGGGTTTCTGTATCATGGTTCATAGTGCATGCATGGGTGAGTGCCCTATAAACATGGGACAAAAAGGAAAGTATATACAAATAAAAAGAAAGGTATCTGGCTCTAGAATAGTTATCCTTATACATCTTTCTTAGTTGAATTTGTGAAAGCAAAAAAGCTTTTTATGGCACCAGAATCAAAAGTTTGCCGTTGCGTAAGTACCTGTCGTGATCTGGTGTCAACTGCCAGTCATCCATAATTCAGGTTTGACATCAGTGACAGATGGGAGTTATTGAATGAAAAATACATCACTTTTCATCTTTTTTCATGAAACAAAAACACAAGCAGGTAGTGTACTGATATGCTGGTAAACAGGGTCACTTTATCCTATCAGCGACTATTAAAGCCAGCACTTGGGCACCTATGTAAAAAAAAAAAAAAAAAAAACAAGCACTAAATATATACACCGAATGAATCCAATTATAAGTTTAGCCTAATAAATGTCAAGAAACAAAACTTTTATGACCAGTGGGTGTAAATTTGGTACAGAAGCTGGAGCTCTAAAGTTAAGACCACAGAAAAATAAACAGCAGGGCAAAGCAGTGGAGGTAGAAGTACCGACAGTCAGATTATAATCAGTATAAATGTGTTTGGTGGTTATTTGTAAGCAGACCAGTCGGTAAATAAAACAGTGATGCTGATTCTTGCATTACTGTGTGATACTGTTAAACTCTGGGACTCTAAATTTTGGAGTTATTGGTCTAATATTCCTGCAAATATCTGCAGTCAGGTCTGAATGTGCAAACTGTCAGCCCACCATTATAGATTCACTTAGTATTATTATTACTTTGTAAGATTATCACTTAGTGCTTTACAGGCTGGTGAGCCGTCCTCCACAATGACATCACAATTCTTTCTACAGCCAAAGAAATCCAATATGAACAACTAAATCCATTTGTTTGTAGGGAATAACTCCTCTCTAACACGGAACGAAAACAGAGCAACACATGAAGCAACACATAGATGCTGCGTCAGTTTCCTGTTGTTCTGTCGAAAGTTGCGCTAATTTATCCTGAATGAAAATGACAATAAATAATATCAATTAAGTGAAGTGTTTAATACAGTGATTAATTGTTAAATCGGACAATCATGACATCCCTATTCTGGTATGTGCCTTTTGTTTTCCTTTTTTATTTTCCTGACTGGAAACTGAAGTGTCTGCTGCAGACTTGCCTTTACGATCAAACCTACAGAATTAGTGTATATCTCTTTCAAATCGGAAGCAACTTTCATTTGCTTCTGCCTTTCAAGCCTGATGCAACTTGCGTTGCATGATATTCTTTTCAAATTACAAGAACAATGATTTTAAAACGTGGTTTGTGAATAAGGCATCAATGGATAACAAATACTGAGGGTAACAATGCACTAATACCCCGGGGATCACAGTGCATAAGACACGATTCTGACTTCAAAAGGTTTTTTTCCATCATGAAACCTCAAGTACAAGTGAAACAAGTTCTGCATTGTGATGCAACAGGAGAACAACAGCTTGTCTGCACAGCATGATTTAAAACTACAGCAGCCATGAGGTCACCAAATCCCAAAATGTAAAGTCAATACTGCTCTAGAAAGTTCTTCAATGGATATTCTAAAGAAAAACAAACTCCTGGAAAGTTTGAAAAGCTCAACACAGCAGGATAACAGTCCAAGATGAACCGCCTGTTTGATGTTTGTCCATCAATTAAAACACACAGATGCTCATCTTAGCTGTTCGTTTGAGATAAGACCACAGTGCTGTTTGAACATGACGCACAAATCTTGATGCGTTCATCACTGTTATGTGTCAGATCTCCCTCCAGTTGGTGTGTAAACACACAACATTCTTATCTGTTCTTGGCATCTATCTGTTTTGGATAAAAACTTCTTTCACTGGACTAATGCGTTCTGAGAAGTGCATAAAAAAGTTATTCCCCCATCAGTGAAGGGAGTTTTTGCTTTAATTTGCTACCATGAGGTTAATGTTCATGTTGACTGCATTTTACTAAGAAAGACCTTTTTTTTGGCACACTTTCATTCATTTTGTTCCAACAGATATATTGATCCCATTTAATCTTGTTCAAGAGATTGGGGACATTGTGGACTCATTAAAGTACCTGGATGTTCACCTCAACTAGAGACTGGATAAAACCAGGGACACCCAACTCCGGTTCTCAAGGCCCACTGCCCTGCAGACCTTTGATGTTTCCCTGCTTCAACATACCAGACTCAGACTTGTGCAGAGATCTATTTAATTTGAATCAAGTGTGTTGCAGCAGGAAAACATCTAATACCTGCAGGATAGTGGGTGTTGAGGACCAGGTTTGGGAATCACTATACTAAACAGACAACATCAATGCTCTGTACAGGAAGTGGCCAAGCACTTCCACTTGGTGAGGAGACAGAGGTCCTCTGGACATTGTATGACACTCCAGTGGCCTCTGAGATTTTTATGCCACGTGCGCTGGGGGAGGAGGCAGCATTGACAGAGACAGGATGAGACTTAAATTGGTTGTACTAGGCTGCCCAATAGATGACCATCAATGATGTGGTGGATATAAGGATGCTGACCAAGCTGACATCCATCATGGATAACTTCATCCTGTTGTGGAGAACTTGAGCAGACTACTCTGTGCAGGACAGAGCGTTACTGTAGGTCATTCCTGCCCACAGCCATCCAACAGTATAACAGCTCTCTGTATCAACACACTCATGCAATTTCTTCCAATAATCTCATGGCATCACACGCCTTTCATGTAATACATGTGAATTATGTCTCTATGCCTAGAGGTAAGCATTGGTAAAATCCTTCCAGTGTTTGCTTGACTTGCCATAAGGCATACAGCAAAGTAAAGCCTCTGCAATTCCATGCAGTTCTACTTTTGTTATTTGCTTGCAGTACTTGCCACTTGAAACATGAAAACTTTTAATTTTCTATATTTTTTGTTTAAAGTCTACATGGATATTATATGGATATATGAATTATATGGATATCTGCCTATAAGCCAGCAGCAGCTTTTTTCATTGTCAGTCTGTGTTCGGAGCAGAGGTGAAGATCGCCTGCTCTGACTGCGGCACGAGGAAGGGTGCCGAAATAAGCACCCCTGGCACGAAAAGGCACGATGCATTTTAAGGAACGCTGAAACACGGGGCAGAACGGCGTCGACTATGGCATCACTGCTGCTCATTGATAACAGTAAAACTGATCCGTGCTTTCAAGTCAAGTCTAATAACACCCAAAACAGTCAGATTTGTTGATGATCAGAAAAAAAAAAAATAGCTAGAGGGGTCTGTATACTAATAACATAGTAACAGAGTCACCAAAGCCTGGTATGCGTGTAAAAAATTAACAGATTTAAAAAAATCTCACATAAAGATAAAAAAAAACAAAAAAAAACAGGCATTGAACAGTTTTAATCATACCATGTGTGGTGGTGCATTTTTGGTGTTTTACCTTTTCTACCAGTTTTAAAATAAACATCTACTGAATGATACAATATGGGGCCGTCATAGTGGATAACCACTTTAGTGCCAGAGCTTCAGCCACCTCTTAACATCATGTTAACAGACATCCTTCTTACCATCAAGACCATTTTACTTAACATGCTAAAGTTTTTACCAGCACAAAGTAGAGATAAAGCGGCAGTTTTATTTAAAGCTTTGCAGGTTGGATTTTTAGCGACTACAAGTTGGTGTATGGGTGTGAATGTGAGGGAAAATGGTGGCCAGTCTTTGCGTTTCGGCTCTGTGATTGACTTTCTCATCTGTCAACTGGGAATGGCTCCAGCCTCCTGGCATCCTTCAAAGCTTGTTCACTTATAGATGGGCGGAGTGATAGATGGTGGTGTTAAATGAAAAGTCACAGGACAAGCATAGCTGTCCCTGACGAAAAGAGTATACAGTGCTACAGTTTTTATACTGCCACAACTTTACACTGATGGATTTCACCAACTAAAGCATGCTGACACCTTTGGCATTCATCACGAATTATGAGAATGAATAAATTATTGATTGGAAAGCACATGTCTCTCTCAACAATAGCTTGGTAAAGTTCATGTATTTTCAAAGCAAGCAGATCATGTTGGTAACTGACCTACAAAATGTGAGATCTGAACACATGAAAAACATGTACCATTAGTCCCTCCATTAGCCAGATTCCTCTGTTTTTGAAGGGACTTAAAGAGTCATTAAACTGTTCAAAAGGCTTCTAATGTTTTGAAAATTTTTAGACTTTTATATATTGATTCCCAAAAGATAAGGCACATTCCCATGGCTAACAGAAATTAACTCACAACAAGAACGTCGCCGGATCGATTCTCGGCTGGAGGAGGTTTGAACCTTGAGGGCGGTGGCCTTTCTGTGTGGAATTTGCATGTTCTCCCCGTGTATGTGTGTGTTCTCTCCATTTACTCCAGCTTCCTCCCACCGTCCAAAGACATGTCATTAGGTTAATTGATGACTCGAAATTCTTCCTAGGAGTGAGTGTGAGTGGTTGTTTGTCCCCTATGTGTTGGCCCTGCGATGGACTGGCGACCTGTCCAGGGTGTAACTGCCTCTCCCCTGTTAATGCTGGGATAGGCTCCAGCTTACCCACGACCCTTAAAGGATTAAACTGTTCAGAAAATGAATGAATGAATGAATGCGTTGGAGCCTTTTTCTCCGTTTTTTTGCAAAAAAAAAACATGTCTTAATGTGCATGTTTTAGTCCATGTTCAGAGTGTTGGTGGATATGTAACCCAACACAGCAAATATTTAAAATTAGACAGGAGACATTTTACTATTACTTGCATTTATATTATTTGGTTAAATTTCTCTTTTATTCAATATTTGTTCTTTTTCATTTGAGTTGCCTCTAATGGGTGCTAAGACAAAGAAATTTCCCTCATTAATAATAATGAGGGAAATTAATAAAGCACATCTATCCATCCATCTAGCTATTTATTGTCTTATAGCAAAACACAAAGAAAGTTTTGTCTATCTATTCATTCTTAAACACAGCCTTTTTTATTTTTTTTCAAATTACAGGAATGGTTTGCAGAACAAACACAAGTTTAAGAACAAGACACTGATTTTGCAAGTCTGAGAGTCAAAGGTCTTGTTGTCTTTAGTGTAAAAACTAGTCTAGGTAACAAGTCTAGACTGTGGACCCCAGGCTGCATTGACATGGACATTAAGGCTCCTAAAAATGTGATGAACCAGCAAGTGTAAGGAATTTAAAACAGAATCTCTTCCAGTAATTACAGTTGAGATTCTGCCTTCCACATCTTAAATACAGCTGCAAATGCTTGATTTTCATGTAGAGCATCAGAGAGAAAACATGTACATAAGATCAGACAAGATGCCATAAAACAGGCTTGAGCTCAAATTAAGACTCAAACAGAATGTCCTTGATCTCTGGTCCATCTCTGGTACAACACTTTATACATAACAGCTCTTTATAGAACATAATGCCCCAAAATCTGGAAAGTATAAAGCTATCTGATCTCTTTCCCTCTTCCCAGTTCACCACACGGCTAATTCTGGCTTCCAGTGTAAATACAAGCAATATTTCAATTATCTGACTGTTTTTGCAATTGCAGCTCTTTCAATGATGTTCATGTAAAAATTATTCATTTTGAAAGCATTTAATTTCTTGTAACAACTGACATATTTAAAGTCTGATATTACCAAAGAGATGAAAGCAGTAAAGAAAATTAGACAGGCTGCAGATTTCACGCACGAAGGGCTGCAAAACTTAGAAGTGCTAAGGAAAAGTCAGTGTTGCCATAGAGATAACAAAAACATTTATTATAAAAAGCAATTTCCCAAATTTGGGTGAGATATGCTTCTGACAAACCAGACTTCTTACCAGAATAGTCAGATCCATTATGTGAAATCTTCCATGAAAGCCTTGCAAACTGTGAAGGAAGTGAGAATGCTGTGTTCAAACATTTTTAGAGACTTTTAGAACTGAACCTGAATGGAAAGAACTCTCCATTTTCCAAAAGACCTCCTGTCTGAAGGCTGCAAAAAGGAGACAAGTTTTTTGCAGGAGCTTTTACGAAAATAAGTCGTTTTTTTTAACCAAATTCTTTTGCCTATAGATGGTTATTAGCTCTGTCATGAAAAAAAGGATACTGTCTTCAACAGTATCTCCTTTAACTCCTTTAAATATAAGGGTCTAACATAAAGATGACTAAGGCCAAACTGGGGAGGGGGTCAGTGGAATCAGATATGTCTGTGACAGGTAGAGTTATGATGGACTGCAGACAAGTGCTTCTGACTTAACTTGCTGATTAAACCAAGTAGTTATTTTAGAATATTTTGATGTACATAAAAATCCACTGTTTTAGAATAATATAACGCATGCTTCCTGCTTCACTTTAACCAGGGTTGGGCATTTAAAGCTAGATTACTACTCAAAATCACTAACATGATCAATCTATTCTTCAAGTACCCAAACCTGGTGAGTTGATTTTTTTTTAGACACCAGTAGGAAATTTGGATAACTGGATAGCTCAGTTGTCTAACCACTGTACGTCGTTTTGGATC
>CM047984.1:4771620-4787509 GCA_026261665.1 Melanotaenia duboulayi | reverse complement strand
ACCAGGGGAAGATTAACACCTTCCAGTTGGGTCCTTTGGCAAGACCCTTAATGCTACTGTCTAACCACTGTACGTCGTTTTGGATCAAAGCGTCTGCTAAATGACTGTAATGTGAATTTTATACTGAGACGTCACATTATCATTTAACCAGCCACCGTCATTTAACTGCGCTTTCACCCATGCAGCAGGAAGCAGGTGTGAGCTCAGAAACAAGTAAACAAAACAGTGTTGAAGCAATACCACCAGACTTAATTCCAAAAAAGGAGCCATGTCTGTTGTCTGGAATTATTTTGGCTTTAGAAAAGAAGGTGTCAATCAGACCACTATCCTTTGCAAGACTTGCAAGCACGTTGTGTTGGGTAAGGGTGGAAATACCTCAAATTTGCTCTATGTGGAGTATATACAGATGCAAAAAAGTTCAGAAGTGGTGGGGACTGCAAGCAAAAAACAAAAGTAATACAGCACGGAATTGTTGAGGCCTTATTTTAGTGTAATCCTTATGACAAGTCAAGCCAACGGTCTCCAAAGACTCCAGACACTGTTTGCCTTTGAGAAAACATAACTCTGACAATCCCTTATATGGACAGTGACTAGAAACATCTCCTACGTGCCTCAAAACTAGCTTTTTTAACAGCCGCACAGGGCAGAACTTAGCTAACGGATTTAAAGAATTTCTTCGGTCTTGGCAGCTAAGCAAACAGAAACAGGTATGTGAGACAGTTAACATGAAAGTGTTGAAGCTGAACAACTGGAGGACACCGTCGTGCTTTGGGCATTGTTTTCACATTGCCATCGGTAAGTTTCTTTTTTTAGTGGTTCCTGAACATAAATTAAAGCAAACATAAATCGTAGTTGCCAAAAAGAATGAGTTTGATATTAATAAAATTTCAAAGTTACTTTAAAAATACAACTTTTTATATTGTAGAAATAATAAAAAATACCCACAAGTTTGAGTAAGCCTACGAAACATAAAATGCCTCGGATAGATTAGAAATGTGTGCATATATTTGCAAAAATATTGATGTTACTATGTTAAATCATGCCTGAGTAACTATTTGCTCTTCCACAGAAGTGTGAAGGACCCAAGAAACAGAGCAGATGGAGTCTACAAAAAATTGTGAATTTCTTTTCACACAGCTGGAAAAGGCAACAAGCATTTGAGAATGCTCAGAAAGAAATCAGTTTGCCACAAAACAAGTTGACAGCAAGATGGGGGTCGAGGTACAAAATGATCATGCGCCTGTTGAAGCAAGAGAAAGCCATCACACAGGTCTGAGCAACTGACAGGAAAACCAGACACCTTGGCTCCCGTCCTGGACCTTAAAAAAAGTGCCTTAAAAATATCCTTATTTGTCTTCAATGGTTTGTCTTCAACTGTTTAAACACCATATGTGGTTATCATCGAAATCAGAGAATTCTTTGCTTTTGCATCCACCACTAATTTATTTTCAGAAGTTTTTGGCACAAGTAGGAATGACCAATCAGAAATCAGTGGGCATCTGCTGCAGTGCCTGTGGAAAATGGGTAAAGGCGGCTGGTCCTTTCCATGAATGAGCAGATGGCAAAGTGGCATTTAAAGTGCAACTACACCCCTTACCTTTAGCTAAACTCCACCCACTGCCAAATTAAAAAAAAAATGGCAGAAACTGCAAGGGTTGTGGTGGGAGGCTGATCAGTGGGTGGGTCAGGACACACAGGCACAAATGATTAATAGTCAGCAGCTCAGTGGCAACTAGCAAGATGGAAAGCGAGATTCACAGAGCACCTACGCCACAGAGCGGTCTTTGAGGCTGAAGAATTTTCCCCTCCTGAATCTCCTCAGCTACTCAAGAACAAGGTGGTCCTGAACCATATCAGTCTCGGTCGTAAATGCTGTTGTGCTGGCCTGTCAGCAGCTCCAGCAGAGGATAGCAGCTCTAGAAAGCTGTGGAGACTCGTGGCAGATTGTGGCAGCTGCAGGAAGTGTGAGTTGCCGTTGTTACAACTTCAGCTGCTGTCTGTCACCAGATGAGGATCGGGAGGTGAAGAATAAAGCCCTGTGTTACTTTTACACCCCTCAAAAGCACAAATGCGTTATATTTTATCAGAAACTCGACACCAGATAAGTTCACATTCCTTCATATGCGTTGGTGGGCATGGTTTTCTATGCCTGCAAGGCGAGGACCTGCCTATTTGCATCTGGAAGGAGGGAGCTGTGAGGTTTTTAAAATTTTCTCATGGTGTAACTAGCAAAGTACAGCTCAAGTACGGCTCTACATCACGAAAAACAAAATCTGGTTTTACCCTGTAGGGGGCATTACTGTATGAGCCATTTTTGACCCACAAAATCCATTTTTTTTAAAAGAAATTAAAAAATTCCAAATTGTATCAACAATGTAGGTGGTTTTCATTACAATCAAGTACTACTTTTTCCCCTTTAAATTTTAAAAGATAAACACAAAACAGTGTCAAAGCAAACGGAATTGCAAGGTTGGTCCCTTGTTTTGAGACAACACAGGGAAAAATCATTTGCCATGCCAGTGTGAATTCAATTTATTATCCGCTGATTCTAAAGCCTTTCACTGACAAAGCAACAAACATTAAACCGTGTGGATATTAATTTGTATGGAAACAAGATACAGAGCTGTCACAGACTTCGGCAGATCAAACAACATTAGCATACTCCAAGTCGTGTATATCACAGTATTATCTGGCTGTCCCAACAGTGAGGAATCCATTTGAGAAGCAGACCAACAACATGCAAATGAGGCTGAGAAGTGACTAAACTGCAGGGTATAAATATCAAGAGCGTAATAAATGTACTTACTGGAGGTCATTTTATGAGAGACCTTCCACACTGAAAACACCTACTAGACCAAACATGATACTCTTTTCTAACTCAGCATGAAATGTGCGGTAAATAAGTTGGCTCTAAGACACATTTCAAGGACATTATAACACATCTTCCTTCCCTTTTGAAAGTTTAAGCCATCTTAAGCATGCAAAAGTCTTAAGTGTAGAGTATAATCGGGCCATAAGAAAGCATTCACACCAGCCCTTCTTAATCAAATGTTAGTTCATTTGCTCAGAAAGTCTGGTTTGTATGAGGAGGTGGAAATGCACAACCAAACGGCTGCACCTCAAAGAAGCAAAATCTGCTTCATCTAAAGAAAAAACAAAAAAAACAGCTGAACGTTGCAACCTCTAATTGAACCAAGCTTCTGATCATACATTGACTAGTGGACTATTAGGTGTCAAAACAAGCTAAAACTATGGAAAACTCTGCATGAATGTATCTCTTATAAGACCTCTGAGTTAAAGGAAGTGAGTGACAAATCTGCAGAGATAACCATTAATGTAAGTTGACATTAATACAGTCCAGTTTTGACTGTTCCAGAGCTGTGTACAACACAAACACTTTTTTGGTTTGAACATTTCTTACATCATGGGGAGTAGACCTTCTGGAAGTTGCTGCAGACAGTGCTGGCTAAACTTTTACTTCCTTTCACCTCTGGTGTCCATACAGAGAGACATGTCAGCTCTGAACACGTCAGTTACTGGTTTATGTAATAAATTACATAATGAGTGATATGATAAAATAATGATTAAACTATATTTTTAAAGGAGCATTATTCAAGAGGCGATTAAATAAATTCAACGAATTAAACCTAAAATTAATCATTTAGCTGTATGTAACAAAGTTAGCTGTTTTTTAACCTATTTCATGCTGTTGGTTTATTACTGAGTCACTGTTTCTACAGATGATGCTGCTATTTACCTCTAAAAAAATTCTCATCTGTCTAAAATGGATAATTTTGTGAGAAGGCCATCCTTCCATCCATTCATCTGCTGCTAAGATCAAACCTCCTAATCGTCACCTTCCTAAAATAATGGCATAAGTCTTTTTTTTTTTTTTATTATTATTTTTTTGCCTCTGATAATGTCACCAACATTCTCAGATGAATAGATCAGATTATGAACTGTTCACCTGAGGACATTGGTGACATTATCAGAGGTGGCTAGCGTCACAAAAAGATGATTTAGGCAAAGAAAAGATTTTTGTAAAAGAACTTAGGCCATTACTTTAGGAAGGTGACGTGATGTTAAACTGTCGGGCTGTCATTGGACTGACTGAAAGTTGTGCCAAGTATAGCATTTCTTTGCTAAAACATTTTTTTATTGCAGCAGGTGCATCTGCAAGACACAAAACTGAAACAGAAGACGGAATAGTAAACTAGTATTTTTCCACTTGCACAATGTTTTAATCTTGACAAGGAAGATTTTTGCATTGGATTTATGGATTCTTTGTCATGTATTAAAGACAATTTTTGCTCTATTACATTGTGGTTTTAACCAGCAAGAAAATGAATAATGTCTCCATTTGTTTCCCTGGGTTTCAGATACAGATTAAAGACACTTTCTGTCACAGTTGCCTGAGCTGCAGGACTATCATTACGACAAGAAGAACATAAAAAAATTAAATAAATAAAAGTGGGAAATAAACTGATTGGTGCAACTGAAAACTTTGACTTTCCTGCTGTGAGCTGATGCCTAAGTCACTGTGTTTCCTTTACCAAGAACACTTAATCGCACAGCTTCAAAACAAAGTCAAAAAATCATATTCAGAGAATTATAACTCCCGTTAGGCCTCCTTAAAGTCCTTTATGCAACATGAAAACCCTGTTTAAAATAAGAAGCTGATACAGCAATGAATGAAACAGGACTCAAAATCAATGTGTGAGATATAAAAAGAGCATTAAGAGGATTCATGTTTCCAGGGAGAATTTCAAACAGGAGATCATGTTTCTGTCACAAAAGGAAAAATGTCACTAAGCAGGATTTAGGTTCTCATTTTCTCTGGTGAGCAGAGAGTGATTAACGTCTGGTGATCTGTCAAGTGTGCTCAACATAAGGCTTCATAAGATGTCCACACAAAATTAGTCACAAAGAGTTGATTTTGAAATGTGCATAAGTACAGGAACAATGTTAGAGCTGGTCATAATCGTATCAAATATAACCTGAGAGATGAAAACAAAATGCAGGACAAGAACATAAAAAAGCTTGAACTGTTTTTTAGATTCAATAATTGTTCTTTTTTATGAGTTATCATATAAAGTCTTTAAATCAGAAATAAACTACTAAAAGTGAAGCAAGGCTAAAGTCAGGATGTGAGAGTGATGCCATTTAAATAAACAACCCTTCAAGTAGAGATGTCACCAATTGAAGGAAAATTTGGATATAGAAACCTTTGAAAAAGAAACTAAGGATTTTTCTGTCACATATTAAAAAAAAAAAAAAAAAAAAATGTATAACAAACAAACAAAAAATCTCTTCATCCAGCTCATGCATCAAATGTATGCTTTTTATGGGATGTTTCATTAGTTGTGTTATTAAAGTAACAGGGTTGGTTTTAGTCATGAAAATATGGTAGCTGTAAAATATGTTGCTGTCAACACTGAGGACAGTTCGCTATAGTTATATTATAGAAAATAAAATCATGAATTTGTGATATTCTTACAGTATAAGTAACAGGGTTGCATTGCTTACTGACACACTCAAGTCAATGCTGCAAAGTAAATAAATAAAATAAGTAAATCAAATAAATGAAAAACCGAAGAGAAACCTTTGACATGTTATCATATATCTTGAGTTATTTTGTGCCATGTGACTCATTATTTTTCTTCTTCTGCCATGCTAAATAGGTTTTGGTAATAGGGTTGTACACATGTTGTGGGACACAATTTCAGCACATTATTGCTACTTTTTAAAGATACTGTATATTGATAAATAAATTAACTGTTTTAGTAATGACAAGACAGGATCATACAAAAAAAAAGGAAAAAAAAAAAAAGGTGCCCACGGTTACATTTAACATGCAATTTTGTCATTTAGAAGAGAGGACAAGAGAAAAATGCCCTGTTTGGGGGTGCTTGAGAACTATATGGAAGATGGAAAATATGTTCCAAAATATTATTCAAAAAACTATATTTATATTTTTTCTCAAGACAAGTAGTGGTTTACACAAGCAGTGCATGTATTAGTGTATTGTGCACAGAATTCTTGATATTTTACAGGTGGGACGGAAAATGTCCTGAATTTTTGGAATGTACATGGAATGATTACTGTCAAAGAAATAATCACAATATTACGATTAATTACGATAAATATTACGATGTTAATGTCACAACACTACTGCTGTCAGAGCGGAGATCTCCACCAAGCCACTGTAGTATTTTTATTTTTATTTTTTTGGGCAGTGATTGTAGGCATTATTTTTTAGTTAGAAGCTCTAATAGCAAAATTATCCCTATCTCCCCATAACAAAGAATCCTTTAAAAAAAAAAATCCTGGATCTAGTTAGCGATCCGGATCACCTACATAATCACCTACAAAATCTAACCACTTGTTCTTTATCCCATTTCTAAAATTTTCTAAAAATTTAATAGAAATTCATCCATTACATTGAGTTATGTTGCTAATGGACAGACAGACAAACCAGTGCTGCTAAATATATGGTCTCCGCCTTGGTGGGGGTAAATAAGAAAATGTCTAAAGTCACAGGAACACTCTATTCAGGTCTTTAAGTTCACTAATTTCTATCTTTCGACACCAACAATGCAAAATAATATAACAGCAAATTAAAGTAAGTCACATTCCAACAGTACAACCTCTGCTCTGTAAACAATGAATGAATAAATATAACATTGACTGCATTTCTCTCAGATAAAACACGTTTAAAGCTACAGGAAACTGGACATTGGAGGTTCCTTTTTGTAACTGCAGCTGCTTTACAGGCTGGAGAGCATCTACCATAGTGGCATTTTGGTCATTTATTGTTATAATAATAACAATAATAACAATAACAATAACAATAACAATAACAATAACAATAATAAAAATAATAATAATAATCATAAAATATCTGTCCTGGTAGACTGCATTTCCAATTTGTTTTTCTTTTCCAAAAGACTTAAGGACATTGCAAAATAAGCTAATCATGAACTAAATAGATCATTGCTCACCTCTGACTTCCATTTACTGAGCTGTTAAGAGTGTGAGTTCTCGCTGATTGACCGTTCACCTAGCAGAGAGCCCGTTAAGCGCAGTTTGCAAAGCTAAATCACATGAATCAATCCTCTTCTGGCACTTTATTAAATTTGAAAAACTCAAATGACCTAAAATGCCCTTTTGAATCTCATCCCCAGGCATAACCAGCCAATTTCATACGAATAAACCACTACACAGTCTACCGTCTACAGGTGGAGGAAATAGAGGCCACAGCAGAGTCCACCCTCAGCCGCCCAGACAGATTAACATCACCAGGCTTGACCTTAGCAGCAGGTGCTGCAGATGAAGAGATGGAGATGGATGGTCTCCTCAAAATAATCTGTTTTAGTCCGATGAGAATCTCTACGGGAGAAAAATGACAGCACCGTTTGTGGAGGTGATTGAGACGATGACTTAGCAGTCATTCTCTTCTAAGAACGAACTCCTATTTTTTAACCTGCGGACAGGTGGGGTGTCACTGCACTGTGTGGATTTTAACAGCGGCAAAGATGTTTCAGAGCATATTCAGTTATTCATAGCTGTTAAGATGAAAGCTAAATACAGTCAGATTACAACTTCTACAAAGAAATGAGGATCTATTTTAAGTTAAAAACTACAAACATATTCATAAAACTAAAATTAAAGCATCCCTTTAGTCTTTCTCAGCAAGTTAATGATACATTATTGTGTCTGACACACATTTACTGGCCATTTAATCAAGTCTGCCTTGCTAATTACAGGTTTGACCCCCTTTTTTTATTTATTTAGAACTGCATCAATTCTTCATGGCTTAGATTCAGAAAGGTGTTGGAAACATTCCTGGGACTTTGCTCTATTTTGAGATGATAGCATCACACAGTTGCTGCAGATTTGTCGGCTGCACATCCACGATGAGAATCTCCCGTTCCACCACATCTCAAAGTTGCTCTACTGGACTGAGATCTGGTGACTGTGGAGGCCGTTGGAGTCCAGTGAACTCATTATGTTCAAGAAGGCAGGTGAAGATGATTTGAGCTTTGTGACATGGTGCATTATCCTGCTGGCCCTACTATTTGAATGTTGCAGAAATGGAGACTAATCAGAATACGCAACATTTTTCCATCTTCTATTGTCCAGTTCTGGTGAGCCTATGTGAATTGTAGCCTCAGTTTCCTGTTTTTAGCCAACAGGAGGCACATCTGGTGTTGTCTTCTGTTGCTGCTTCAAGGCTGGATGTGATATGAATTGATGAATTGATATTCTGCATAACCTGGTTGGAACCAATTCTCCTTTGCCATCAACAAGACAATTGGTCCAGAAAAAGCTAGCAATTTCTGTGCTAGCTAGCTGCTAGCTGTGTTTCAAACTTTTCAGTGGATCTCATTTTGGTTATTTTCTTTGGTACAAAATACAGACTAGAGAGCACTATTTATCTACTTTTTTATTGTGTTTTGTGATATGCTGACTGCAGTATCTGACCATGTAATAATTAACTGAAAAATAAAGCAAAATAAGTTTAAATGACTAAAATCTGATTTTATATACATTTTACACAGCACATTTTTTCCTCATGAAGCACTTTAGAAAAAAATGAAATAAAATAAAAATCCTCTGCAAGAACATTTGCTAGGAGGTTTTAAAACCTTTTCTTACCAAGTGAGTAAATAAATAAATAACATTTTAAATAACCGTATCACAGTGGGGTCAGGAAATTATGTAATGGTTATTCAGTCTACTAAGGCAATAAAAAATTTTTAAAAAAAGGCAGGGAAGCATTTACTCAAGACACACAGTTAAACATTAAGCATCTGCAATTCCTCATACTTCAGCGCTTCAATTTTACAGTAAAAAAGTAAAAATTTAAGGTTTCAAACCACACAGATTCCAGTGTGTGAATATTTATGCATGCAGGTGATGCAAAAGTGAAAACTGGGGGTGGTGGGGGGGGCAAAAAAAGAAACAAGACCCAGCTGTTTGCACCTCTTAAGCAGCCACAGGGGAAGCAGGGAGGCGTGTGCATTCTTTTCAGCTGAGCAGGCATGATTTTTCTCCTTGAAGACACAAAACACCTCTGATCGACTGTTACGGCAGTTGTGCGTGAACATGCATCCCACTGTATGTGCCCACACACGCAGACAAGCAGCTTTCAAATATTCCCAAAGAAATTCAAAACATTGACGTCTGAAATCTAAAGTGTTTGGTCTGAATTGAAAGGTGTGTGTTTGTGAGGGAGAGAGGGGGACTCGTTCTGTAATCGGCTCTCTGGATCTTTGGGGAAGTTGAATTACGGCACCTGATTACCTATATGAGCATTGGGAAGAAAAGTAACTCTCCAAAGACAGACTGAAACCCTTTCTTCTACTTTGTCTTCGCTTCAATTTCTCCATTTACCAGCACCTCCTTCCTGTGTCACTCTGGCACACGCCTACTCTCTACCCATCATCCGCACACACTCTATCCTCTACATCCCCTCCTGTCTTCCAGCTTCTTTCTGTCTGAGTCAGTTGAATCTCTTGTTGACTCCTCAAACTATTTCATTTCATTTACTCCTCCACTCCCTCCCTTGTGTCTCTCTCCTTCGCTTCTACTTCCTCTTCTCTTTCATTATTCTGTTTGAAAGGCCCAGAAGTCTGATGATTGCCACTGAGAATTTCCCGCCACCTAAATAATTCCACAATCTCCTATTTCATTTAATTACCACCACTTGAAAAAGCAAAAATAGCCCTTAATGAGTGAAATAGTGCTGTCCAATCAGCTGTAGCTAGGCAAAACTGTTTGACTCCTACTGCACTGTTTACCTTCAGGAAATTACATTTCACCGCACCTTGGATTCAATTTTCTCACTCGCATGAAGTCCCACATCCTACCTTAGAAAGTTTCACTGATTCTGAATCCATGTGGACAGAGACTGCATTGTGGCCCCTTCCACTGAGTTTCATCTACTCAGGCTTAAGTGAACATGGCATCGGAGAGCTGTGTTGCTAACGGCATCTCAGTTCATTACAGCTGCATCTCATTCAACCATTCCATCTGTTTGAAAAGTGCATTTTTCTGTAAAAGAGGCTGCAATCTGTATACTTAAATGTTTCACTAAAAGCATTCGTTATTCAGCTGTGGAAAAAAAGATTTGGAAAACTTCTATAGCAGAATCACATACTAATGCGCTATAACTCATCAAACAAACCATGAGATGCATTCAAATATATATTTTTAGGTGAGGGGAAATGTTGCCATGTAGAGTAATTAATAAATGTGCTCATTAATTCTAAAATGGTAATTCACAAACCAACTGGGGAAATAACTGCAATGTAATCTAAACACATCAAAAACATGTAAAGAATCTGTAAAATTTCACGATGATTCCAAAATATGTCAAGCAGTATACAGAGTGTTATAAGCCTTCCTGCGAGCTGATCACAATCTGAAGAGATTCATGCTCATGAGAAGCACGCTGCACAGGTCTGCATCAGCCTAACCCCAGCTGTACATGCCCATCTCTTATTTTCCTATTCCAGGAATGTTTTTCATTCACCTGTTTGTATGTATGTTTTATTTTGCCTATAAAACACATAATTTAACCATAAACTTTAAATATAGAAGTTATTCATGTGTTTCCAAAACAAAAATCAAAAAATTATGAAGAGGTAAGGCTTTCCTGTTTTTCTTGCTGTAGTTTAAGAGTCATAAAATTTAGAAGTTTTACATTCCTTTCTAAACTATTTAAATAGTCCTTCATAAAAAAAAAATTAAAAATCCCCTGAGAAAGTTCCCTGCAGCTCTTTAATATGCCACTTTAATCATCATGACTCAATATAACCAGCTATGCTAATGAGGGCATTTATTTAGGTAATTAATTCAGTAATTAGAAATTGTTTCAATGCCTGTACATAATTCATCTGTAGTATTTAGAAAAGCTCCACAACATAAAGTGCTCAGGAAAAACTCATTTGTGGGGGGAAAAGACAGTGTCCTCATTAAAATCTGCAGAAGAATGCTAACAATGAGTGCTCATGGGTTAAAAACACAATACAGACCTGGACTCAGATGTGATCAGGATACAGAGCAGAAAATGTCAAGGGAAATGCTTCCCTAGAAATGACTCGCCGTCCCAGCAGTCTGCCATTTGTCTTACTGAGAGGCAGCTGCTGTGTAACACTGAAAGGTCTCCACATTGGAGCAGAACAGCTGCAGGGCTTAAAGTGCGTGACCAAAAGCCCAGTGAGGGAGTCAACACCTGTGGGAAAGCCACTATGGGCTACCTGGAAGACATAAATCTGATTACATACACAGTAAAATGTTATTTTCAGGAGTTTTTCCAAAAACTGATCATTTCAATTACCAGTGGTCTGTTAAACATTAAAGTTTAATAACCAAATACTTGAAGCAGAATAAATTAAGCTTTAATAAAATTTGTGTTTCATAATGCAGATGCTGAAGTTGAATGAATCAGGATGGCCTCATAATAACTTCCTCAACCAGTTAAGTTACACTTAGTTTACCAGTTGGTCCTACCTGAGTATGAGTTAGAAATGTTCATTTTATACACATCATCAGGACACCGTCCTGGGACATAAAAACTTGCAACTCCTGTTAGCCATAAACAAATTAGCATGTTGATCTTCCACTGAGCTCAGAGTGCTGTTGAGAGTTTTATGGGTGTTTTTATTACAATATTTTGGTCCAATATCTGAGGACATGTAGTGAATATTAACTTCAATGAGAAATTTTTAACTTTTTTCCCCCCAAAAATCTTCACTAGAACTTCCAACAATATGACGATCTTTAAATCCTCTTGCTAACTTTAAAGAAATTAGTATGCTGGTGTTAGCATTTAGCTGAATGCTATGTTAGTGTTACGAACTTTTTATAAACATTGTTACATTAATAAAAATCCTCATATCTTAAATTTGGTTTTAGGTAAAACCAAACCCCGTGAACTATCAGGAATACTCGAGAAACATTTGAGTTCCAACATGATTGAAAGAAGTTAGCGTTTGTGTTGGTTTTCTTGTTCAGTTAATTTTACTACAATAAATCTAATGTTTTTTGTCAGATTCTTTAACTGACTTGGTCATTTACGTAGCATTCTGCCATTTTAAAATAAATAGTAGGACACTGCAGATAATGTCCTAACACTATAATTTCCCTCAGGGGAACAGTTAACCATTTTTCCATTCATTTAATTAATTCAACAAATAATTCCAATTAAGATGGGATTTAATTCTATTGTTGATCTTCCTGACACCATCAGTGCGATAGACTGCACACACATGCACGTTACAGCATCCTTGCCAGATCTTTTCGCTCAACCTCCAGAAATAGGTTTTATTTCATCAGATAAATGCACTCGCTCCGTCAGCACACCGCATCTTAAAAGGATGCTCATGTATTCTTACTCACTCATGGGACCAGGCAGCAGGCTCGTGGTCCAAGTTAGGGAGTAATTCATTGCCCATTTGTACAAGCTGCTTTTATATTATTTCAGTCTCACTATGTGTTCATTTTTAACCGAGAGTATCACTAAATTCGGGCAACAGGTTTGAGATCACATTTACTGTGATTCTTTTCATGCATTTTTTGGCATCATGTTTATTTTTCCTTGCCTCTGTGTCTCTGTACATGGTGAGTCAGTCTCATGACCGTTTATGGGCATTTTTGGGCATCTACATATGCAAATTAGGACCAGCTGGCAATTAACAGAGAGCTTGGTAAGCACCAATCTAAGAGGATTGATACAAACAATTTAGTGGTCTAAATGCTTCTGAATCTGATAGAGTATTTCATAACTTTTTTAGTACAACTTGACAACAGATTTAAGAAGATTTGTGCCCACCTTCTGTAAAATTTGTCCTGTAACAGATAGCCAACCAGCGAGATACCATCCTTGACAGAGGAATCAGATTCTAAAAACATCAAGTCACAAGGTTGTTTTTAATTTATTTTTAGAGCAGACAGAATGAATCCCCTCCTTCAACTGCATAGTGGGGTTTGAACAGTTAATGTTGAAAGTCTTGAGCTTGATTGCAGTTTTTTTTCACTTAAAACAGAAAAAAGGTCACACTTGTTTGACTTTCTAGGACACAGCTGGTTTGATAAAAGAGGACATGGTGGGAGTCCTCTTCTAAATTCATTTAAAATCTTTGTGTCACCCGGTCTGCACTGCAAAAATCCCCAGGCTACTCCTGGAGGCTAAGGACTGAGCCTCAATATAGATATAAGAGGCATTCAGAAGATTGTAGGTAGGATATCCTTCAAGCAAAAGATGTTCAGTAATAAAGCATTTCTTTGTACATTGATGGAACCGAGATGTTGCCACAGGGAAAGAATGGCAAAGAATGACAGAGGGTGGCAAACACATTTTAGATAATCTTTCCACAGCAAAAGTCAAGCATCTCCAAACTGGAAAACCTCCGGCTGTGCTTGAGCCTTGTAGTGCAAGGATCTGTATCTTACAGCCGTTTCTATGGGGGAGATTATCCCATACAGAAGTGCTGGGGAGCTGGAGTAAAACAGATGAGCTCAGGTTGCTGGTTCTTCAAAACCTGTAATATCAAGACAATCAATGTCATTTAAATCTGGGTGAGGGCAGGAAAATTAGTGTATGCTTATGATCATTTCAAGTACTAAAAGCCTTTTCATCATCTATACTTTTACCACTGCAGGACCTCACAGTTTATGCTTTATAGTTGATCTGACAAAATACAACTCAACTTTAAATCTCATTGAAGGTTTCATGTATTATTTCGGATAGCATCGTGGGTGGATGGATGGATGGATGGACGGGTGGATGGTGGATGGACAGACTTGCTAATTATTCCTGTTGAAATGGAAAAAAAAGTGAACCGATCTATTTTCACATAGCTGTTATGTAACAAAGTCCTGGTTGCCTCAACAAGGCAACACAATGCTAATGCTAAGAAAAGCTTCAGGGCACAGATCCGGTCCGTGTCTTTGCTACTTGTACCATTGTGAGCAACAACAGATGAAGCATGAGACATCAGAATGATTTAGGTGGTATCCCCATGACCCTCAGCAATAACCTTGTCTCACTAGGATCTAGTGCAACATGTGACCTGAAGCCATTTAGCTGGAGGGTATGAGCTGTATATCTCCCTGCTGGCTGTAGACTGCAGTCTGAATGCTTCATATAAAATAAAATGCCATTACAGATTCAGGGAGAAGACATTTTCATCCCCTACTAAATAAAAACCAGACAAGGCCTTATCGCTACCCAGACAGTGGTGCATAATAATGAATCAATCTAGGCAACCATCACTCCAGTGCAAAAACGCTAAGAAACTAAAGTAACAGAAAGTTGTGTCTACACTCAGTTTCCATTATATCTGAGATTACTGAGGAGCCGACACTCCTGCTGCTGCTTCTGCTGTCTGCTGGTTGACAGACAATAGTCACAGGAAAAAATCCATTCAGTAAAACCTTTGACAATAACATGGAAATATAAATCTGTTCTGCTCTTCTGTGCAACAGATCAGTACAAGAAAACTCAAAATTAATAATTTAATCAGTCTACTGGAGAAACCTAAGGAACCTAAGAGTCTGTCCCATGATTTTGCCACAGTTGGATGCAACTAGAATCCTGATCTGAAGACAAAAATCATCTTACGTGATTTCATCAAGTTCTAAGATGTCACAATTTAACTTTGAGTTCCCGCTTAATGACAGCGTCGTAGTAAATGGAAGTAATATTATGGTAACTGTTATTATTAATCCCCACAGCTGGTTAATCAATCCGTAAATGTTATGTTCCTGCTTTCAGAGGGGATTTGATTCTACAAAACAAGGAGGCAAACTTTGAAAAGTTTGGTTTTAAAAGGTTAGTCTGACAATAATGTTTATTATATAAAGAAAAGCGAAAAAAAAAAAAAGTTGGGGGAGTGTCCTCTCCAGGTCAGGAATGACATAGTGCCCCAAGTGCAGGGATTTATGCATTTTGGAGGTCTTCTTCACAAGTGAGGGAATGATGGAATGGGATAGACAGGCATATTGGTGAGGTTTCTCTCGTGATCCGGACTCTGCATTGGTCTGTCATGATGAAAAAAGGTGTACTGATTGATCTAGGTTCCTACCCATGCCTATGGTCATAAGCTGGGCGTAGTGACTGAAAGAATATCTCAAATATGAGTGGCCAAAATGGGTGGCTGGGCTCTCCCTTACAGATAGGGTGAGAAGCGCAGTCATCTGGGAGGGGCCCAGAGTGGAGTCACTGCTCCTCTGCATCAAAAGGAGCCAGATGAGGTGGCTGATTAGGATACTTCCTGGACACCTCCCTGGGGATGTTTTCTAGGCACTTTCTATCAGGAGAAGGCCCCGGGGGAAGACAACGAACACAAAGGAGGAACTAAGCCTCTCGGCTGGTCTTGGAACACCACAAGATTAAAAAATCTCTGAGGAATGTTTTCAGCACCTTGTTGAATCCTGTAACACAAGTTCTGAGGCAAAAACCTGGACCTAATAGAGGGGCCAGTGAGTGTAGATATGTAAAGGCAATATTAAGATCATATATTGGGACATTATAAATATATTGGCCTTGCTTCCTATGTTCAAAAATCTCAAAAACAAGAAAAAAAACTGTCAAAGATAAAATTCTGGTATTGGAGGTCAAACTTTAATAAGTAACCTTGGAGATAGTTCGATAAAAAACATTTCCATCTCAAAGGAATGGTGAATGGTCTACATTTACAAAAAGCTTTTTAAACTCAGGGGTTTCACAAAGCACTTTACACCATTTCACACACACACACACACACACACACCTGCAATCAGAATCAAACTAGGGCTCAGTGGTAAGGGACGGACCATGGTGAACTATGTTTGAAAGACACTGACTTTAAAAAAAAAAAAAAAAAAGTATTTTACTATTAAA
>CM047984.1:4741863-4752801 GCA_026261665.1 Melanotaenia duboulayi | reverse complement strand
AGGGAGGGCATGTAGGAAGGGCCACCTCGGTGGCTCCTGTCCGCCCACCCACAGCCCATGTGCCCATCCCCCCGAGGCCCTAAATGTAAATTGATGTCTAGGTTGTGATTAAAATCTAGTGGGGCCAGCAGTCACAGGGGTCCACAGGGGGATCCTGTAATGGGAACCCTCAGCCAAACCCACCACCTCCAACCGCCCCACAGAGCCCTATGTGTGGTGTGTATGATGTGGGGTGGCAGGGGAGGAGAGGGGCTCGGGGAGGGGCACAACCGGGAGAGAGATCTCTCTCCCAGGCAGTCAACTCCTCAGCTGGCTGCTGTTGGCGCTCCTGCCTCCCCAGGACCACCAAAGGGCAGAAGGGCAAAGGCCCGGCCCAGCCAGCCAAACTAAGAATTTAACTGAGGATCAAAATTGAATTTGTGTTCACATCTCTGACTTGTTTAGAATGAATGGGTGCCTCACCACCCATAAACCGCACGTCACCGATTCAACTGTCATATTAGTCAAGATTTATGTGCATTATAAATACAACTGTGTGCAGTCATTCTCAATGCAGCAAAAGCATAAATCGTCTTTTCATTATCTTTTTTTTTCTGTTTTAAATGATTGCATTGTTAACATATAACCAGCATTAAGCAGAAAAGCTGGATTGAACAAGGCAAAGCATCTCTTGTGGTATTGTAGTTTCTGTTGTAAACATTTGTATTTCCACCAAAGCGGTCCCATCTCAGGCAAGTATAATTGTCTCTATAAATTTTCCATCAGATCTTTGCTTGACCATATGACACCCAAATAAGAAAAAAAAGTGTTCATGACTCTTTTTGCCTTCTGTTCAATCATACCCTTGCTTTACTGTCATTGTCGCCTTCGATCGTTAGTGAGTTATGGACTGAAAGGGAACCTGAGGAAAATACGAAGAGACTCAAACTCATAGAAAAGTTTAAAGAATGTTTCGTGTGCATGTGCGAACATATGTGTTTCATGACTTTGGAACAAGTGGATGGTTTGTCCAAAGCCTCTCACTTCTTACTTCTTTAAACGAGCACATGCATACCTGAACACGTCTGATCATTGGCCACCAGCGGAGCCTATCTCAGAGCTAAAGTAACTTCAGAGCTTCACAGCACCAACAGATGGATCATACCGTTTTGGCCTCTAGGCTGCTTCTTTCATCTTTGTCTTTCATCCACTGCTTTTCCAATCATACACACACACACACTGAGACACATGCATGGCACAGAATCGAAAACTCACCATTCACCCAAGAGCACTCTGGCAGATTCAGCCGACTTGCCCAGAGTATAAATAATGCATTAGATCTGAAATATTAAGGCTCTCTGTTCTCTGCTGCTTTCAGTCTTGACTGACTGGCTGACAGTTTGTCTATGTCTCTTCTGTCTTTTCTCTCATTTCGGGCAAAAATGGCTGAAAATGTCATTGATTTTTGCAGCGCTTCAAGCGAGAGAAAAAAAGAGACACTAGTCTATTTCAAAACGCACTGAGTAGGCATGATTGCTGTCACCCTGTAATGCACGTGCACACAGTTGTGGAAGTGAATCTGATGAACTGCTTCAAAGCAATCAGTGTAACAAAAAGAGATTTCCAGGTCAAAGTTTTGTCAGAAACACACATCAAAATTGCCTCTCATGAAAAACTCGTTATGAATAGACAAAATTATTACTTTCATTCACTTTTAGCTTATAAGACAGGATAGACGCATTTGCCTGTAAATGTCCATGCAGGATAAAGACTTATCTTCAACATTGTACCTTAAGGCATCTTTCTAAAAGTGTCTGATGAAATTAAACGTTTGAGTAGCGATTGCCTTCAGGTGCACTTCGAGCCTGAATGTGAAATATAACATTGGTTTGACATGGTTTTTAGTTGTATCATGCACACAAGGCTACATTTTGGACATTTTTAAACTGTGACAAAAATGTGACCCTCTCTAAATGAGATACAAGGTCTCGAACAAATCTGTAAACAGTCACTTTAAACCACTTTCTGCCAGTGACACCACGGTTAGCAGGCAGTGGATCGAATCAGTTGTTTTGCTTCAAATGTTAGACTTTATTGGAGAAAAGAAACTGTGCTGATTAATATTATACAGCAGAATATTAAAAATATATAAAAATACACCAGTGGAATTACCAGCAGGTCAAAAAGTGTTTGTTTCCTTCAATCTATTGGATAATTAGACACATTTCTAGGGTGAAAATGCCTTCAGGTTTAGCGCCCTTGAAACACAAGTTGTTGAGAAAAATGCTGCTGATTTTTCCACCTTTTGAAAGAATTGCTTTACATAAGAGTGCAGTGCAGCACATTTTTGCACCTCAGAAGAAATAAAAGATAACTGTGGCAGCTGCCATGATAGCGCTGCCATTTTGGCACAGCAATCAGGGTTTGATAGCAGAGGACACCATCTCTGAATTGTTCTGACAGTATGGAGCTGATTATGTGGGGCCGTGCCCGGCTGCAACAAGGGCTTAATTATATCACTTTAGGGATGGATCAATTGAAAAGCTCACTGTGGTGAAAAGCGTTTGCTCTGACAGAATGGATGAGAGATGCAGCCTGCTGTACTGCAAGTTAATATCCCAATAAGCTCACATGAATGGCATCATAGGTTTGAACAATAGGTCGGTCCAAAATGCCAGTACTTATTTTAAGTATACCTGGATTTTGCGTTACTGTTTTTTGAGCGTAGCCATTAAAGCTTGTTTTGAAAAACAATATTTAATGAAACTTTGGACAGGAATACTTTAGACAGACATGCTATATTTTTGTGTTGTAATAAAGCAGCTAAATGATAAAAAAAAATGTAATTCTAACCTGCCTTTGCTTCTAAATGGTAAAACATTGATGTAGCCTGAAGGGATGTAGAGGTTCTGTTGGATTCTGTGGTGAATTATTTTAAAAGCCACAGTGCAATACCAGTTAATCATGTTTGTGTGCCTAATATGGGTAAGTAAAACTGCATGCGACCCAACGGTTCTGAAGAAATACATGCTGCTTAGAAATTTTGTCCGAAATTAAAACCTGAGTTGCAAAATAGGTTGCATGAGGTCAAACAGGCGAGTGTTTTGAAGTGAAACACGCTGGCCAGTCGCTGATTCTGCAAAGAAACGTCGGAGAACATTATCAAAGGAAGAGAGGAAAAGAAAGAGAGTAAGAGACAGAATAAGAGATAAGACAAGAGTCAAGATAAGACTGTCTTTTACTGGCTGGAGAGAGCTCTCAGTGCAGGATGCAAGATGGATGCAGAATTAACCATCGATAGAGGGTGCATCACATTAAAAATCAACAGAAGTTCCATAGCATGTCTTCAACAACCAACAAAGCAAAAGTTTAAAAAACTTGTTTATGACATATGAAAAGAGGTGTTAAAAATTAGGGGCCTGAACTGTAGTCCTGAGACTGTGGCCTCCAGTAGTGCGGAAATTCCTCCTCCTTATTAAAGTCTTCTTTGAAAACTGCTCAAATTCTCTAAATACGAAAAGCGTCCTTAATGATCTCCTTCTCCGTAGGATGAACACACCTTATGAAAGAAAAAAGACACTAATTCTGTTCTTTACATGTCCTACTTTCAAACTGATGATTGAATATATTTATTATATTTATTTGTGCTAAGTGTGATTTATGTGGATAAAAATGAGGATGAGGAGTGAGGTCGAGCAGCCTGTGTCAGCAGTATCTCACACCTTTGTGCCTTCTCTTGTTCGAGGGACAACATAAGATTCCATTTGTCTGAAACTAATGTTAAAAAAAATTTGCAGCTTCAGTGTTGCAGACCAACCGGTTAACCCCAATGTTTATTTCAGATATTTCTGAGATCAGGGTGTGCAAACCCACTTTAAGTGGTCATATTCCCATTTCACTGTGGTCATCTTTTCCTACGTCTGCTACTATCTATTCATCACCTCATCACATTTCCGAGTGAAGTCAAGCAAAAGAGCCAAGGAAAAGATGATTGGCAGAAACATTTTTGATAAATTGACTTTCTCTGTCGAGTGATTCAACTGCACTTTACTGGCCAAACTAATAAGAAACCACTTCCACAAAGAGAAAACTTTGACCTGATAAACTAAAGCTACACTTCGTATTTGTAAGAACTTTGATTTGTTGTCTTCTGTGATCTCACTCTAAAAGAGAATTTAACTTATTTAATCATCTTGTTGTAGCAGCTGTTTTTCCATAATTGTCAGCAAATAATGTCCTTGAGACGAAACCTTTTCCATCTTCCTGCCACCTCGATTTAATAGAACTGCTGAAAAAATTCTCAATTGAGCAGTCTCTAAAAGCAAGTTGGTGAAAGGAGTTGGCCATGGCTGCAGTTTGTTAAACTCCAGTTAAAAGTCAGGAAAAGCCGAAGTTCACATTCAAGAAAACTTCCTGCTGATTTCGACTCAGGCTGTGGAATCAAGGTTGCTTTAACATCTTAAATGATCCGTTATCTGCTAAAGTCTGCTATGTTATTTATGTTGATCTGATCAGGTCACAAAGCTATGATGCAATTACAAATTTCGGTTTTTCTGGAGGATTTTAACATGAGCTGGCTCATCTGTAATGTGGATATCTTGTTGGAGAGATTTGTCAGTTGTTTCTAGTTTTCTTTTGTTTTTCATTTCAAAACTTTTAACCATCTTTTTTTTTTTAAAAAAGAACAAAATAGAATGAAGGTTTGATGACAGGAAGCATAAAGGCAATCTGGCCGCTGAAATTTGAACAGGAGGGAGTATAAATGTATAAAAAAGCAGATGCCTTCTCTTTAATTTGTGTCTCTTCATCTCCCCTTTCCTCTCTCCAGTGGCCTGAAAATCAATCTCAAAAAAGAATGACTCATTTCCTAAAGTGCACCAAGAGGAGAATGGGACTTCCTGAGAACCAAAAAGAAAGGAAGCAAAAGTGTACACTTTGAAAAATGTTTTAAGCCCGGTGCCATGACACAACCATGTGTACTGAGTTAAAAGTAGACATATTTAATGCTCATCTGACTGAAACTAAGAAATGAAATGGTAGGTGCATTGGGGACATATGATGCAGAATTGTAATCTGTCATATTTAAAGACAAGATACCATTTTTTGATAAAAATTACTGTGACGTTATTGGTCAAAAGCAACAAAGAGGTGCAGCACAACAGCTTCTCTTATACCCCCTCTCCAGCGGCTACTTAAATGAAGTGCAGAGAGCTCCACGACACAATTATCTCTATCTCTCCCGATGAGAATTTACCGTAAATATTAAAGAAATAGAAAAAAAAATCCATTTATTTCACTCATTTCTCTGTTACAAAGATTGCACCATGATTTGTTGATTTGTGGTGGAGAAGAAAATGCAGAGGTTGGATATTTCTACTGTACTGGGCTTGTGATGAAGTTATCCTGTAGAACAGCTGCTTACTGGCTCTGAACACACATACAGACAAACCACGGGTACAGGAGGCTTGGGATGACTGCCCTCTTAAATCTCAGCCATTGAGAGCATCTGTGGGCGGTCTGCTGCGATGCTCGTTTGAACTGGTGTCTGCCGACGTCTCCACATGGAGAAACAAGCCCTCCATGAAAACTCGTTTCCAACATGGAACTGTGTGCTCATTTCACAGAATCACTTAGGAAAGTGATTCTTTCCTAAATAAATAAAAAAGAAATTTCTTCTATTTTAAAGTTTAAACATTTATTCTAAAAATGCTGAATTGACGACTAATTGAATATTTGCACAAGTTTAAGGTCATTATGTTGATTTTTCTCTTGAACATCATTTCCTCCTTTACAACCTAGAGGTGCAGAGATTCGAACTGATTCAGCAGAGAAACACTCAGATGTTGTTCCCTCTGTGTAAAAGAAAGGCAGGTTCATTCATATTTGAATTTCATACTACTGACTTGTTACCTCTTAACAAATAAATCTGGAAACTTTCTTTGTCAGAAGAATGTGATTTTGTGACATTAAGTTTAAACAATGTTTTAAAAGGTTGAAATATTTTAGCTGCTACTGTGTACGGGGAACTTGTTTATAGAAATAAATGTTTTAAACCAAAAGATAATGACTTTTTGTTCTTACACAGTACATAAAGGTTTGAAACACAGTACTTTTAAATCATTGTAACAATAATCACAATTAAAAATTTGAAGCATTGCTCAGAAATGCATTGTGGATAGAATATAGACTGGATACCCCCAGGTCACAATGAATAATACTTCCTGTGGATCTGGTGGGATTTCCAGGTGCAGACTGACAAAATGGTAATGACCAACCAACATTGTAATAATTGATAAGTAGAGGAAAGTGGTTATGATTAATGTATCAACCACAAAATATGTCAATATCAGGAAAAGGGAACATGAGAAACCGGAGAAATACCAAAGCCTCAAAGGTGAGCTGGAGAAACCTTGGTTGTATGTGTACATGTACATTCATACATATATGTGTGGAGAATAGTATACATATATATGTGGTGTGAAAAAGTGTTTGCCCCAATACAAAATTCATTTTTTTCCATATTTATCACACATAAATGTTTCAGATCAAAGAAATTTAAGTATTAGTCAAAGACGACACAAGTAAACACAAAATGTAGTTTTTAAATGTTCTTTATTATTAAAGGAGAAAAAGAATCTAAACCTGCATGACCTTGTGTGAAAAAACAATTGCTTATACATAAATATACATATATATACCAACACCAACCAGAGCGGCTCTATTATTTGCCTGGTCTTGAACCTGCTACCAAGGTTTTTTTTTAATATACTTTATAGAAATATTTTATATCAAATACTAAAACTGGTCAACTTTATTAACTGTGATCCATCACAACACAAATAACAAGCCTAGAAGCCTCGTCCATCTGCTCATTCCTCTTTGTGTTTATTCTATAAGTCACTATCAACAGAGATACAGTCCCATGTTTTGTTGTCTCTTGTCGCTTCCTGCCTGTTCACTGAGGCGTGTCAAAGCTGACATAGGTATTTCTTGAAGCTGTCTGTAAGAGCACAAGGGTGGAAATAGCTTCCTGCATCATTTTTAATGAGGCGTTAAGGTGAACAGAAGATGTGATCTTCCTTTTCTACTTCAGGGTTCCAGAAATTGACTGTCCTTTCTCGTTTGAATCATAGCTCTGTGTCATCTGTATATACAGAGATTAGGAGGTCAAAGAGAAGACGTGAGACTGTATGTTGCATGTTTGCTTACTTCAACATCGGCAAACAAAGACATTTAGTTTTCTTTATCTGTTTATATTATGGTGCGCACCTCAAAGCAAATTGATGTCTTTGCTTGCTTTTTAAAAGACAATGTTTTGTTTATAACAAAAAGGAGTTATAAGCGAGTAAGTAGTTATGGTCATCATCTTAGATAAAAGACTCTCTATTTACTATTCTCCACACAGCACATTTAAAGCCATTGGCCATATTAAAATCTGTACCGTGGTTCTTGTCACATACCTTTCCAGGTGGGACTGACATTCCTCAGTTGTGGATCTATTGTGAGTGAAAGCGGAGAGGCAGCCTGAGGGCTTGGAGTTAATCCTCTAAGGCTTCGAAAGTGATAGGAACAATTACCGCTGGTAAAATGGGTTGTGTTTAAGGCAAGTTGGCATAGTATAAACGGTTATAAGCACCTCTGAAATATCACAATAAAATAGTGTTTTCCTTGATTCGCAGCCAGAAATGCTGTAAAATGCAGGAGAAACACTCCTGCTACTCCTCACTGGTGCGAGGATTTTCCATCTTCACCTCCCTGAGAGAATTTGAAAAATTCTGTCTGATGTTCAGCTGGTTGACGTTTCTGATGTGCCCACACTGTTTGCTGACAAAAGTGGGATCACCTGTGTGTTCGCAGACATATCTATGCGTGTGGCATCAGAGCAGAACTCCACCATGGACACAGAGAGCAGCCATGACATGTAAGTCAGATAAATAACAGACTGTTTAGTTTGTTATAAAAGGATGAATTGTAAACCTGTTCTAAAGAAAATGTGACTTTAAATGACTTCTGCTGTGACTTGGCAAGGGTCCCTCTCGGAGTTATTTTGAATTACATACGTGTGTTTTAACATCACTCCCTATCTTTGAACTAGCAGCACCTGCAATCTTAGCGTTAGCAGCTAATGCGAGCGGTAATACACTGCTAAATACTGTAGTTAACAGGTGAAAGTAATCCACTCTGGTGAGTGAACGGGTTTGAATTTGGTATTATCTCAGCAAAAGAAGCTCATTTTGGATGGAAGTGACACAGACAACTTTTCAGTTGTGCATGCTAAGATCTCACTAAGCCTCCAGCCATCAGACAAGAGAACATATAAAATAAATTATCTCCAAGCTTTATGAATTAATACACACTCAAGCTATTGGGAGAACTGGTCAAACACACACACTGAACTCATGGTGAAGAACAGAACAATCTATGTGTCTTTTTATATCATATATCAGTATAGATGCATATGTATATATACTTCTGATACAATTAGACATAATGGGAAAATATGAGGCCAATATGCCCAACTTATATAAAAATACTGTACATACACCTACATGACAGGTACACCCCAGCAGTTAAAGCCCCTCTTCACCATACCTTGTAAAAATATTAGTTTATATTTCTTTTTAAATAGATTGATGTTTAAACATTGTTCAAACTCAACATTCAATCTGTTTCAAAGTCTCACTCTACTAAAAGTTACACTAACTCCTTTTTTGTGGTTTGACATCACTTCATTTCAAATTCTAATCCTTTCCTTCAAATTATGACCTCCATCTCTGAACCGTCTAAGTATGGCATATATGAATTACCAGGTAGGAACGACAGCAGGCTAACAAGGCTGTCATTTTGCTGATAAGGTGCAACCAATATGTGAAAAGTAAACACTAATAACTGTCTTCTAGCATTCTGGCATATTCAGCTGAGCATGCCTGGTGATGTTTCAGTTGCTGGTTTTACTCACCGTCTCTTCCAGCCAGTACAATTTTGTCCTCATCAAAGTCACTCAGATTCTTTTTCTGCCCCTAAACTTTAAAAATAGACTATTTCCCTGCTGCCTAATGAGTTTAATAAATCTTTGGCAGGTTCGTCACAGCCAGAAATTCTTGCCTCAAATGTTGGAGCCCTGTAACCATCACACCAGACAAAACTCAAAGAAAACAGTGAACTTTATTAAGTATTCAAAGTCCATTACAGCTGAGGAGGACCCAACCCAGGGAAGCCTTCTACAACTCAGGGCAGCTAATGCTTTCAGTGCGATTTAGTGCAGAGCTGTAAAAAAATACAATCAGTTGACAAAGAAAAAGATAGTTCACTTAACTCTCCTGATGGGTGAGACTCACACCGAGTCACTGCCTCTCCATATGATTGTCTTGAGACCACGTAGGTGATCTCTACTGACATACAGAATGTCTTTCTCCAAATGATGTACTTCCATTTTCCACGTAGCTTGAATGCAATTCTGCCACAGCATCAAAGCCTGTCATTACCCTTCCTTTGGACCCAAAACCAGTGGTGATGAAACTGCCAAAGAGGAAGTATAAGGCTGAATCACTCTCTCCTGGTCCCATTGCAGTGCCTCTCAACTACTGAAAAGGGACCCTTATAATGCCTTTGTGCAGGGTTCGAATTACGGGGGAGCTAAGGGGAGCTTGGATCCCCTAAAGAGATTCTTCTGATACTTTGGGGGAGCCCTAAAAATCTTCCAAATGACGCGAATGAACCGCTCTGTTTCCTTCAGCACCATGGACAGCAGCATTGTTTGTTTGTTGTGTGCTGTGAGCGTCCACACAACCATCTGATGTGCTTCTTTTTGTGGTTAAAGAACTCTCCGTTGCTGTTTCTGATTAAACAAGCTGCATACAATAGTGCTTTTTAATAGTAACCACATTTTTGACCGTGCTACGTGTACTAATATAAATGCATGTGCGTGTGATGTGTGAAGTCACGGTGCATGTGCGAAAATAAGGATTCCCCCAAACGCCCCAGGGGAATTCGAGCCCTGCCTTTGTGTTATAAATTCAAATATGGCAGAGACTGATTAGCATTTGGTCATGAAGTCACAGGTCGAAATTTTTTACCTGATAAGCTGCAGGTAAAAATCTGAAGTTCAACAGCTTTATTCTTTTGTAGACATAAATTCCTTTGCAGTCCATTAAGTTGGTATTTCACTCTGGACCTAAGCACAAAAGCAGATTGATTGTCCGCCCATTGCTGCAAGAACTTAAAATGACAAGCCATCCTACAACCAAGTTCCTACTGACAACTTTTGTCCATTCCAATAACCGTCTTGATATTTCAAAAGATAAAACAAAACAAAAAAGACCAAACATGGAATGCTGAAACATCTGGTTGAAAATATAAGGGTATGTAAATGCATTTTTCATACCCATATTCATATTGTATGGTATTTATCTGTGAAGATATATACAGCGGGCTGTACATAACTAGACTTGAATTCACTGTTCATTAAAACTTCCTTACTACTGATGAATCAGTTAGAGCACAGCACATCATTTGCCTTGTCACAGATTCTTCACCCAGGGCAAAAAGAAACAGCTGGAACAAGCTGGCTGCACTAAATAGCCGGTAGTTGGGGAAATCTCATCTCCTAAGGCAGCTGGGCAACCCAATCTGCTCTTTCACTGTGTTAGAGGTTAATTTGATTGTACCAGGTCACCTGTCCGTTCCAAGCAGTGTTTTCTGTCAACAGGAATTTGTCTTGGGGTTATTTGAATATGCATTAGTGTTTTTTTTCCCCATGAGTTTAAATTATAAGAATCTGCCAAAATGATAATTAAAGCTGTTCTGGAGGCTCACAGTGGCCTAAAACCTATTAAAAGTTTAGATGAACTTTGTTTAATAAGGCTTAAAAAATGTGATTGATGTATTTCATGTTGTATTTGTATATCCAAAAGGTCTCTATAGGTAAGTACTTCTGTATTATTATTATTATTATTATTA
>CM047984.1:4710099-4723804 GCA_026261665.1 Melanotaenia duboulayi | reverse complement strand
TCTTATAAGTACCAACAGAAACTTCAAAATAAAACAGGAAACAACTCAACTTCACAAAGGAAATGACACTAAGACCAAAAAAAGGGAATTCAATAGTAATTTCTCAAGATCTGTGGCCTTTTTGGAGACCTTAATCAACAGTTGATTGAGGTTGTGAGAAAGTACAAAAATGAATCCAGTGCATGGAAAATAAAGACACTGCTGCATGCTCAGACCTGTCCGCCATGGACAAAGTGTCTTAATAAATATGAAATATTTTTGTCTCTTGAGCCTTGAAAGAGAAAACAGTGAGCACTTAAACTTTCCTCTTGGCAGCTGTGAGCATTTCGTGTTATCTAACATTTTAAAACAGATACAACTCAAAGGAGTAACTACACGAGTCAGCTGAATTATTGTGTTAGAGGTGTTGTGGAGACATTCTCGAGATTTGAGTCTTCAGTAGATTCTTGACGTTAGAGAGATGTCTCTGCTCTGACAGCATTTGGCAGCTTGCTTCACAAAGAGAGCAGTTTGTGCTGGAGCTCCCTTGAGCAGAGGAACAAAGTACCAGATATTGTTCCTGAGAGGACCATGATGCCACCGTTGGAGCAGAAGGTTTTATAATTGAGTTTAGATAGCAGATTATAAATAAAAAAAGCAGTCTGTGGGAAACATTAGATATTAGCATTAGGCTTTTCTTTTCAATGTGTCTCTGTATTTGCAAACAGCTGCCTGAAACTGCTTAGTCTTCTTATTTTCTTCTCTCACTATGTAAGCTCCAGTTACTTAAGGTTTCCTATTGGCAGTCAAAGGGGAGCCAATGACTGCTGACTGTTTAGACAAGGTTTCAAAAGTAAGTGCTTATATAGCTCAAACAAACTAATTCAAGTATAAATCTGTGTCATTTTTCTGCCTGATCCCTTGCATTGTGCTCTTTTTGATTTTAGTTTTTCCCCAAATCACAACAAACGACACAAAGAGGACAGGTTGAACAGTAACTAAGAACTGGGATTAACAAATGGTCTGTTTCTGGTGACTTTGCAAACTCAGTTCAGTTTGCCTGAAGTGAGACATGTGCTCCTCTCCATCACTAGTGAAGTCACAAGCTGCCTCCACCGTCAAGTCACAAGAGTCAGTGGGGAGTCACATATGGAGATGAGTCAGTGGTACACACCATTACCCCTAGTTTCATGATCCACTGCTCAGGCAGTCTGTCTTGGCAGCTCAAGAAGCTGATTCAGGAACAAGAGTATGATTACCCCATCCAACATATTTTGACTCAGATTGCATCATTTATTGGAAGGTGTTAAGGAGCCTACCTCTCCAGTGTACAAGGTCCTGGTTCAGGTTAAAGTCAACCTTATTTTGCAATGTTAATCAGTGGCCCACAGGTGGTGCATCATCTGGTTAAAGAACATGTTGAGTTCTATATTAGTAAACTTTACAACTTCTAGAAATCTAAGTAGCTGGACAGTACCGTTATTTCAGCACCGCCATCATGGAACCCAGACATGATTTTAATGGGAATCTATTTGAATGATTAAAGGTATATATCTCCATAAATTACAGGCATATTCTCTTCAAAATGAAGCGGTATTCCCACAAAGTTTGTACACTAGAATTTGTCCTTCCATTACAGATTAAGCTATTATGGTTGCCTTTACAGGACTGATGATTTATGATTTATGATAGAAGCAATAGAAGGAAATAAGGTATGAATAACACCCATTGGTATGTGAATTCAACTTAAAGTCTTGAAGACTCGACTTTATGGCATTTGAAATTTGACAAGATGTTATGAGTGAGAAGAGCCACTGTTCTTAGTATTTCTCACTACCCTTGTGTGTTTGTAAATCACAATGAAGTCCTGTAAATAATAAAATACTAGACATTGATGAGAAACTAGCAGCTAACACCACAAACTCAGGAAGACAATGTTTTCCTGAGGTGACACATCAAGTGAAGATAAACACTTCCATGGACTTCTGCTAAATTTGACGGCTTTTGTGACCAGAGGACTTGCCCTCTGGTGGTCATTAGATAGAATAAAAAAAGACAGTAGCATTGGCTTCATTTTTAAGAAGGGAGGTTATATCCATCCTATTCATGCAGCCCATGCCACAGAGGCATAAAGTCAAGCTCCTGTGGCAGGACATAGTGGATGGCTTAACAAAACTTTGATCAAACAGCGTTCCTACCAATATATCTTTGCTTTGTATTTAGATATAATGTAAAGGGCTGGTTGTTCTGGAGAACTTCTTGTTATGTTGTAAAATTTAAAAGTGAGTGGGTGTGTTGTCATCACCCCGTTAACAAACACTTCAACAAATGACACCCTGAACAAACCCACTGGGAGAGAGTCAAGTAATCTCCTGAGTGCAGTCTCAAACAAATGGTACCAAGAGCCCCAGCTGACCTGTCCTCATTTGCATGACACCATTCAGCATAATAAATTTAATTCTGAATATGTTTCAACTGGCTGAGCTCACTTTGAGTCCTACAGGCTTTTTTTCTTTCTGCTTGTCACCTTTTCCCTGCAGACAAACTGTTTGTTCCAAACTCCTTGTGCTTTCTGAGAAATGCTGAACATGGTACTCCTTTTTCTTATTGTTCCCTCCTGTCAATATCTTCATCACACACACATGAATAAGCAGTTCTTCTTCTTCCCATCCTTTGTTAAGTTCCCCAGGCTTGACACAAGCAGCCATTATGTGTCAGGAGGGATGCACTTGAAGGCCTCAGAGAGGTTGAATCGGTTCACCATAAAATTCCCTCTCTCCTTCCATCTGTTATTTTTCTCCCATTGTCTCTCCTACAGTTAAACTCTTTGCTGCCTTTTTATTGCTGTTTACAATTCACTGGTTCATGAAAAGATCTACGACACAGACACATACCCAGTAGTGTAGCTCATTAGATTATTTCCTAATATTTCTGCACATGAGAAGTGGATCAAAAATCAATTAAATATTCAGATCTGGAAATTTGAGAGCAAACATGTAGAGATAGCTCAGACATGTTTATTTCCACAGGTTATTAATACGATTCATTATGGTCACTGAAAAAAATGGCTTTACCAAATGGTAGAGCANCTTCCACAGGTTATTATATCACTGAAAAAATTAGCTTTACCAAATGGTAGAGCAGGTAATTAAAGGATTAAAAATGCTCTGTTGTTTACTTCACTGTTGCCACAGTGATCACCCTTGACCAGCTGGCTGGGGGTCCTGCACTTTATGCAGTCCTTTATGTATGTATAAATAAATAAATATATATATATATATATACTTGCCAAATGCACCAAATAAGTTTTACTGTTGCCTCTGTCTCCTTTTAAAAATGTATGGAGTTTGAACTTTGTCAATAAAATTTACACATATCATATATGATCCAACTTTTTGTAGCATTTTCAGGTCTTTTTAATTTTTCGTGAATGGAGATTCACAATGGTAGATTAAACCCACCATACTGGTACATACTGGTAATGTCTGAATGCATACAATGAACCGAGCTGCTGATTCTGTTTGCCAAGCTGAGAATATGTCCTTCTATTTTATTGTGTGTTATTTAATTCTATTTAACGTTTTTCAGGTTTTTCCACATTATTTTTACATCTGGTTCTCTTGGACTATTCTTAAAATTTTAAACTCCTAAACTTCACCATTTTATATTTAATAGCCTATTTTAATTATACCTATTGTGTATTGATACGCATATTTTGTTTATTATTTTGTTTTCATTCATTCATTCTCTGTACTGCTTAGTACATTATGGGTCGCTGGTAAGCTGGAATCTATCCCAGCATTTAACAGGTGAGAGGCAGGGTACACCCTGGAACAGGTCACCAGTCCATCGCAGGGCCAAAACAGGTAGGGACAAAAACCATTCACACACACTCCTAGTGAGAATTTAGAGTGACAAATTAACTTAACATGCTGGTCTTTTGGTGGAGGGAGGAAGCCGAAGAGAACCCATGCATANTTGTCTTTCCGCCCCCCAGGTTTGAACCTTGCACCAGCTCGAACCAGCAACTGTTGTACAGCAACTTCCTGCTGTAAGGTTGCTAAAGTATATAACCTTAATACTAACTTAATACTACTACATGGNTTCCTGCTGTAAGGCTGCTAAAGTATCTAACCTTACTTAATACTAACTTAATACTACTACATGGTCCCTTTTGTTGCAGTGATGGTCATAGCTGCAGATGCTTCCAAAGAGATGATTTGGTATGATTTAAACAGGCAAAGTAAAATAACACTATGCTGTCAAATCTTCTCGTAAGAAGTTCTTTTGGTCAGTATTTCTGATCGAGATGCATGGAGACACTTATCTGAGTATGAGACTGGCTTGACAACCAGTGAATGTTGGCTATTATCTCCTCTTAACCTGAATGTCAGGGGAAATTGAGAGGTGAGATATTTGATTCCAGCACCTCCAGCAGCCTGTGAAGAACCAAATGTCCCCGGCCTGCAGTGTTTCCTCACCTCCTGCATACCGCAGTGTTCTGCCACAGTCTGGGTGCATAACAAGTCAAATCAACAGGAATGTATAACACACAGCTGTTGTTTATTACAACTGTAATCAAGCAAGGAGAGAGCAAATATCCATTAGTGTCCATGTTGCATGATCGCTAAGTGTAACAAATAAAACTTAAAAATATGCCACAATCAGTGTCTGTGCAGGAGGTATAAGCACAATAAAATGTGTCATTCATGACAAGATATAATTTTAAATAAATATAATAAAAAAAATATATTTTTTTACTATTATATAAATTTATAGATAGCAATATAAATTTAAATGGAATTCAACCGACTTCACACAAAGTTTAAGACTTTAACTCAATCTTTGAAAACAGAAAATTAAGGTTGAATAGTTGATACCACTAAATACAAGCTGAACAATGAAGCTGAACAGGCAGTTTTCTCTGGACCAGCTTGGACTGTGCTTACTGTAGGTTTTGTATGATCACCCTGCTTCTCCTCACCTTCACTGATGCAGATTATCAGAGACCAGCTCATTGCTTTTGTTGGCACTGTGTAATTTTGGGCATCAAAAAATTGTTTTCCTTTCGATATGAAGTCTCATTATTTGTAATCTGACTGATGATGATGATGTTGTATGCAATCCTTGCATCCAGTAAATAAGTCCATCCATACGGTACAGCTAACTGAAAATCTGAATATCTCAAAGGTAATCCTTTAAAAGTACTTCTACTGCTTCACTCTTGGATGAACGTCTGGTCTGACTATACGTGTGAAGGTGCACACTGAATCTACTTCCACTCAATCAGCCCTAAAGCTCATACTGTGCTTTTCCCAGCAATCCCTTGAAGAACACACCAGGACTTCCAGATAATGGGCCCCAAGCTCCTGTAAAATAAGGACAATCACGTCATTATTTCAACACTGAGAATCTCTCTCTGTCTCTTGGATTAAACTATAAATTCAGTTTCTATGAATGGCAATTAAGGAACTTTTAGATTACAGGGACTTGTGTAAAGGCATTGATGGCAATCACCACTTTTTGCTACCTACTGGATATTCCACCCAAGCACTACGTTCACACACTGAGAGAGAAAATGTGTATTACTTTCACATCATCTCATTGGTTTGACTTGATTATTTTAGGGAAAAAAAATGCAAATGTTTACATTCTGGCAGCTATTCTGCAAACTGAGATGCACCTGAGACAGAAGGAACTGATTTTCAATCTCTTTGTTAATCAGAATATTTAAACTACAACATGGTTCAGATACATACACACTGAATGGCTCAACAACCAGTTCGACCAGCGTTGTTAGGAGCATTTTGAAGTTGCACATAAGAAAAGAATTAGGTTAAAAAAAATAAATAATTATGCTAAAGCATCTGTGCAATACGTTGTCTATGGAAACAAACACCAAATACCTTTGTGAATTATACTTGAGATGGCAATCTTATTAAGCTCTTATTGTACCAACTATTGCAGCTGTTATGATTAGAATAAGAAGAAGTAGTAAGAGTGGTGCTTCATTTTCTGATATGGAGCATATTGACAGTTCCATTCTGGCACTCTAGATCCTGAAATCTATCAGATCAGACACACACTAAATAAAAGTTGAAGGTGACCGATTTTATCGACTCAGCTCTTCAAATGTGTGTGTTGTAACCCAGCAGTAAATCCTGCCATTGTGTGATAAAGTGGGTGCATCTGTTGCCTGCATACATATGGCATCATAAGCTGCTCCTTCTGTAATTAAATGAAAACAAATTTATTGTGAACAGAAAGTACTTGAGGTATAATTCTCTATACAGGAATATTTGTCATACTATGCAGGCTTAGTTATATTGTAATTTTACTGCTTCTAAACACTGGATAGTGTGCATGCTAGGACCGTGCACTCACTAGTCACTTTATTAGGCATGCCTGTTTGATTGCTTATCAGCCAATCACATGGGAGAAAGTCACTGCATCTAGGCATGCTGACATAGTCAAGGTCCTTAACCAGAAATGGGTAGAGTGTCTCCTTTGGGTCAGGAATGAGAACCTGCCCTAAGTGGAGAAGTTCAAGTTTTTCAGGGTTTTGTTCATGAGCATGGAAAGCATGGAGCAGGTGATTGACAGGTGTATCGGTGCATCATCTACAGTGGTGAGGGCTCTGCATCGATCTGTTGTGATGAAGAAGGAGCTAAGCCAAAAGGTGAAGCTCCTTCGATCTTAGTCCCCTCACCCCTGTCACCAGCTGTGGGTAGGAATCAAAAGAATGTGATTGCAGATAAAAGTGTCCTAAATGAGTTTGCTTTACGCTGGTTTCTGGGCTCTTCCTCAGAGATATAGTAAGAAGGTTGGTCATCCACAAGGGACTGACGCTCTATTGCATCAAGAGGAGCTGGAGGAGGTTGCTCAGGCATTTGGTCAGAATGCTTTTTGGCAACGTATTCTGATTATTTATTCAAATTTTTTGGACAATGCATTCAGTTAACGAAGTTGATTTTGAAAAAAGTTTACATTTCTTGTTAAAGAAGTCATTACCCAGCACTTTTTCTAGTTAAAACATGTGTATTAGTGTTGGACCGAAGTGTTAACTTCCCTGAAAGTCTTTCTTTTGAAGACGGTCGAGTTTTTCTGTATGGGCCTTGTGTTCACAGCAGAACAGCCAACAAACACGTGATTTTAATTTGCTCCTGGGATTTTGTCATCACAGGAGACTATTTGAATAAGCCAGCCCCTTTTCCACGCCTAAAGGCATCCTTTCGGCATGGACTGATATAATTATATAATGATATAAAGCAGGGGTGTCAAACTCCGGTCCTCAAGGGCCGGTATCATTATTGTGAAGAAGTTTATAAGAAGCGGTTGGATCCATTTGATTTTATTCAGGTGTGTTAGATCAGGGATACCAGCCCTCGAGGAAGTTAATGCTAAGGAATGCGCCTAAAAGTTTAACCCCCTACAATGAACAAATGAGCCCTGTGTTCAACTTTCTGGCAGCCAGGTGGGTGAAGCTGTTCAAAAGTCTGCTAGAGCAGGCCTGGAGGCTCCAGTACCTTCTTCAGTAGGTAGGAGGCTGTGCAAGGGGTAGCTGAAGTCCACCAACCAAGTCCCAAACCACACACAAGTCCCGAACCATACAGTGACACAGCTGGTCAGGGGGCTCTCAATGGGAAGTATTTTTTGGGGAAAGTATATTCCAAAAGGAGTCACTTTTAAAGTTATAGTATTATTCACAATCTAGGGTATTCATAAGCTTGAAAGAAGGCCTAAAACGCTGGATTTATGGACCAGTCAGGGTTACATCACAGATTATCATCTTTGTACTCATCTACAGGCTACCATTTCAACAATGTGAAAAAGGCAAACTTTCTACTGAATTGAAATTAGATCATAAAAACTATTTACAGAAGGCAACAGCATTTAGCTTTTTAACTGGACATAAAACATTTTCAGTATTTGCTTGTGCATAAGTAATAACATTTTGCACTGCTGGGGTTTCATTGCAAAGTCCAGTTGGACTGAATAAATAAAAGTAAAGCAGAATTTAATGATGGCCATGGTCTGTAAACATCTGTACAATCAAATATTGTTGTTATTGTCATTGTTTGTATAGTAATATGGCAATTTTTGCAAATAAAAAAAAAGAAAATGAAAAGAAAATAAAAATAAAAAAAAACAAAACTACTGAAATTCCTGAAATATACGTGTCCAGAATTGGAACATGCCATGCACGGGAATATGGAATACGCCATAACAACCACGGTAGCAAAAAAAAAATACTTGAAAAGACTTGATAGATTTTTTATATTAAATCATTTAAGGTCCATCTGGAAGGACAAGCAGCCTTTCATTGTTGCTTTGACCATAGTCACAGTTTAAATGTAAGAAATATTTTTTTCTGAAAATCCAACAAAATGCTGAAGATTTGAGGTCTGCAGGCAGACTGGATCCCGTCAGGAGGCCCACTGCCCCATATGAATGGGCTGATAACCACTAATAATGTCAATTTAACTGAGATAAAATGTCTAAATTGGGATCCCATCCAATGTGAGTACCTCACTGGTTGTTCAGTGTCGAACTATACTTCTTGTTATTAACAATTTTTGTGATGAATTGATGATAGGAGGATAATAATATCTTTTCAGTCAAGTAAATGAGCTATACAAGAGGCATACACACAGCAACAAAAATAACACCACCAGAGAAAAAAAAAAGTTCATGGTGTACCATAGTTAATTCTGTGAAATTATGATAAAGATAATAAAAAGATCTTTTCTGCGTTATTTTGTTGCCATTTCAGAGCCCCCAAAATCAGATTGTCTCACAATTTCGTAGGAATTTGTACAAATACCCGTGCCGGTTTTTTGTAGGAAATCATACAAATCATTTGTGAGAGCAGCCTGTTTCTGGACGCCTCCCTGGTGAGTTGATCCATACTTCCCCTACAAGGAAGAGGCCTTGAGTAAGACCCAGGACATTCTGGACAGACTATAGCCCTGACTTACTAAGATCCCTAATGAAGAGCTCAAAATTGAATGCTTACGCATATATTGCACTTCTTTGTTTATGATTTGCGGGTGATGAACTTAGAATGTAAGCGCAATTGACAACAAGCACAAACAGCAGTATTCAAAAGAGGATTTAGCGTGCATTGTGGTGTTGCCACGGAGAGTTTAGAAGCAGATAAAAAAAAAGGTCGCAAATGCAAAATGAAATGAGACGCAGATATTAGTGGACAAGGCAAATAAAAATNAGAAGAGACGCAGATATTAGTGGACAAGACAAATAAAAATATTGCTGAACTCCAGCAAAGAAATCTAAATGTCACCAGAATGACTTCAATATGGAAGAGTATTTGCTAAACAGTAAATGAAGTTGGCAAAACCACAAGAACACCAGATGAGGTTAAGAGAAGGTGACAAGAGATAAGACGAAAGCTCCAAAACAGATTGCTTATAATAAAATGTGATGGACTGACAAGCTGTCCAGGCTGTACCCTGACTTATGCTTAGTAGCTGCTGGGTTAGGCTGCAGCCCCCACAACCCTGCACTGGAATAAGTGGATATAGAAAATCGATCTATTGTTTTTTTGAAATGGCTTCTTCAAATTAGTCTTTAAAACTGGGGTAAATTTCAGAATATACTGAGATACACAAAAATCCAAGTAAACAGGCACAGAGGTTATAGCTCTATGAAAAGCCTTTGACGAATTGCACGAAAATGACCAGAAGAGAAGAGCAACTGATCCACAGCATCAACTGGATGAAGAGAGACTGATGTTTAAGCAACAACCTTCAACAACTTTTAAAGCAAACTAACAGACCCTGAGGAAATGCTGTGAAATGGTACTTTATGTCCTGTCAAGATGACAGATTTCTCCTGCAGTTTGAGTTTTCTGTATTTGTTCATATCACAGAGAAATGAATGCTAGATATCACAGCATCTTCAGCGTTTGCTCTGGCAGTGATTTGACATTTGAGCTGACATTATCAGCCAGAGTTTTAAGAGCATCATTCAAGCAGCCTGATGGCTGAGAATACAGAACGGGACACATTCAACGTGTTAATGAGATCGGTATTGAAAATCACTAATGACCTCATTAGCAAAATATTTCCTATTCACCTCAGATGTTTGCACACTGTATGACATATTGGAAATAAAGTGTAGTGTGTGAATACACTAATAAGTTATAAGAATGGGACAATTCAGCATGTAAGATCTTTCTACCTGTGTAAAACCTCTCTGTTTCATGATCCACAGGCTGTATTTCAGAAGCAGCAGTGGGAAAAATCTTTATACACTGTCATTAACTTTTACTTTTTTTCTATAGTAGTCAAGTAATCTCATTCTGGGATCTAAAATAAGAATCAGATAAACATGTAAATTACATCTATAGGACAAATTTAGGTCAGGTTGCCATTAAACAATAAAAGTAAAGACAGCCGGTTTTCTTGTCTTTTTGTCTCTCGTTACTTACAAACGGTAAAAATATTTGTTGTTGTACATGTGAGATAAATCAGAAAGAAATCAAACCAAACACGTCAAGGACCTTATGCTCTTCTACAGTAACTTCCATCTCTATTGAAGACTCATTCCTTTTTTTCTAATGCCTGTAACACCCAAAGATACCAAATGTGCACAAATGTGCTTTATCTTTCCTCGTCCTCCTCTGTACTTCAGATGAATAAATACTCCCATCAGGGTTTCTTATCGAACCAGAGTGTTGCACTTCACATGGAAGCTGTTTTTGTGCAAAAATAAATAAATAAATGTAGCTGAATTCATAATACCCCCCCTCTGGAGATGGATAAGGTGGTGATGAGGTTTGTGCCTCATCTGATTTGTTGTATTTTTTTCTATAATTACTTTTGCTTTTCCATATTTTTCTTTCTTTTTCTTAAACTGTTTGATTAGTATTAGAAAGGTTTCCTGCTTGCTCCATAATTGACTGCAGGAAGGAAATGTTTGAGACCGTGGGGGAGAGAGTACTGCAGACAAACTGTTATCTATCATGGATAACCCCGACCACCCTCTCCACCACACAGTGGACAGACAGAGGAGCTCCTTCTCCAGGAAACTCACCGAGCTCCGGTATCACATAGAATGTTACCTTAAATCTTCCTGCCACAGGCCATAGCACTTTATCACACTTCTTCTCTGTCAGACCGAGACTCCAGACTCATAACTGGTTAACGACACTTCTTCCTTTATTTCTTTCCTTCACACACAACCGCACTTCTGTTTTAGATCTTGAATCCTATATTGTCTTGTTTTTCATATTTTTACCTGGAAATTTATTTGTGAATTGTGTATATATATATATATATATATATATATATATGTGTGTGTGTGTGTGTGTGTGTCACGTTCCCTTGCCTCTGACCTGGGTACGTGTATATGAAAAGCTGCTGCATAGCCTGCACTCCTGCACCTGGCCACAGAGACTGAGAGACCTCCTTCTTCTCCCTCCTTTATGGTGATTGGTCGCATCTCGTTCCACATTCCTTCGGGGAAGATTAACCCTAGAGACCTTATTGGACGGCTACTCCACAGCGCCTCCTCCTCGACAGCCAACCAGCATGAATACTGGCCTTTAAAAGGGAGGCAGCATCAGTGATCAGGGCAGCTATGTTCCTTTGGCCCACAGCTTGCCAATTCTGGGTTTTGCGATAGCAGTGGCTGGTCTGAGTACCTTTGTGGTTCGTAAGAGCATTGAACTTCTCTTCTTAGGCAGATACATTATTGTGTTTGTTGAGTAACTGAGATTCTGCGCTCTCTTCCTTTTGTGAGTTTTGGTTTAGCAGATCTATTTTGTTTGGTTGAAAACATATTTGATTTGGTTTATACAAGAAGCTCTGTTTTGAGTTAAGGTTAATTGTAAGAGTAATATTTTGGTTTGTATAGTACATTTGGATTTGTATTGGACTTAGTTTTGTTTTGTAAATAGATGAAGGATAAAGTAAAGAGATTTTGTTTGTATTTGAAAGAAGATTTTTTTCATTGACTATTGTTTGGTTAATTATTACCTTGATTGAAGACACCTTGTGTTAACTGAGTTTTTTTTTTACTGAACTTGATTACCCTGGGTTGTTTGGTCATATTTTGAACCCGTTTTTTTTTTTTGTAATTGTAAATTTTTAAAGTTTTGTCCAATTTGTTTTGTTACCGACCCAAATACCCCTGGTTTTGAGTAAGGGTCGTAACTGTGTGTGTGTGTGTGTGTGTGTGCGTGTGTGTATGTGTGTATAAAAAACTCTTCCCTCCCCCAACCTCCCATCTACCTTGGAGGGCTGGGTGGATGTTCATCTCAAGACTGCTTCTTCTGGATGGAGATGTCTGATGTTTCTCCAGGTATCTGTTGGAGCTTCTTCTCCAGTATGGGGGACATGGATCCCAGTGCTTCGATGACCACTGGTACTACTGTTGTCTTCATCTCCCAGGCTTTCTCCAGCTTTTCCTTGAGTCCTTGGTGTTTCTCCAGTTTCTAGTGTTCCTTTTTCCTGATGCTTCCATCATTGGGGATGGCTACATCCATCNTCTGATGCTTCCATCATTGAGGATGGCTACATCCATCACTACGGCTTTGGAGCTTATCCATGTCCACTATTTCAGTGTGTCCAGATGGTTGGCCACCACCATTTTGTTGGTCTGTATCTGGAAGTCCCACAGGATCTTAGCTCTCTCATTCTCCACCACCTTGGGAGGTGTTTTTCATTGTGACCTAGGGGTGTCCAGTCCATATTCTACACAGATGTTTCTGTACACTATGTGGACTTCTTGGTTATGGTGTTCCATGTATATGCCTGCCAGTATCTTGCACCCTGCTGTGAGGTGCTGGAATGTTTCAGGGGCCTCTTTGCACAACCTGCACCTGGGGTCCTGCTTGATGTGATAGATCTGGGCCTTGATTGCCCTGGTACTCACAGCTACTCAGTTGCGCTCTCATTCATCCCATTCATCATTGGTGCTTGGTACCCCAGAGTTGATTATAACTCCCCCTTCTAACCTCTTGTCCTGGCTCCCCCTTGCCATAGCATTAGCGTGTTGTATCTCCTCAATCTCTAACTGTGATAGCCACTGAATATGTTATAAACTTAGAGACAGTGAAACCGGACATTCAGTGAACGGTCACTGTTCAGAACTTTGTTTTGAGCACAGCTGCCTGTAAATACATTCTTAGCAAAGCTGGATATAATACAATACACAGTAAATAATGTCTACATATTGAAGATATTAAATATTTTTTCTACAATGGAGCACTGACCATGCAGTTTTCCCCATTATCATAAGAGCTTTTATAAAAAAAAATAGACTTCAGTTTGTTTTTTCTGAACCTGTCATGCAGAGGGCTTCTTCAGCTCTATCCAGTTGGTGGAAATTTTTGACTTGTAAGTGTAAAAGAAATATTGCAAAGTAACACTATACAAGCTACAACACCTCTCTCAAACCAGTCAGTCTTCTCTTTCCAAAGTGCATTTTTAAAGTGTTGTTGTTAAAGAGTGTTCTTAATTCTTGAGATGTAGCTTGACTGCATGATCTCGACCTTTAACTCCCCAACAACTGCTTAGAAGCCATTTGGATGAAAAGTGAAACTTCTCCAAGGAGTAAAAGTTCAGCTGCTTTAATTCAAGCTCTTATGAATACCATGAGCTGGATGGCCGAGAATTTATGTCAACATAGTTTTTTTCAATGTAACTTGCTGAAAAAACTGATAAAGACATAGTTTGTAGCTTTGCATTAAATATAACCCCCC
>CM047984.1:4699233-4710037 GCA_026261665.1 Melanotaenia duboulayi | reverse complement strand
TTCAGGCAGGGTTCTTGGTAGAATACCAGTGAGATAATTAAAAATCAAGATTAAATGTTCATGAGTCTGAGGCAACCAGACTTTTTTTCTTCTTGGTCTTTAAGGCAAATTGACCTCCTAAGGACACTACTGCTGTTTCTGTTACTTTTTTTTTTAATTCATTGCTCTTTAGTAGTAATAGCTTTGTGGAAAGGCTTTGTAAATGCAAATTATTTTATAAGTTTCAGAAATGATGAATAAAAATGTGAGAAGAATTATATTCCAGAACAACAACACCATAAACCAGGAAGAAAGATTTCCAGACAACCACTGGCACTGAGCAGCCTTCACTATATGTCACTTTTTACAACTATTAATTTGTCTTTACCATCCATGTGACTACTTGTTTTGGTTAAATGCTTTAACACAAGTACACACAAACACACACACCTGTTTTTCTTTCTCACAAACATTTCCAATCTTTGTGTTAATTACGTCTCTGTCCTTGAATCGAGCAGGGGTTTATAGTCGGGGTGAGATCCTGACACAAAGCAGTTGAGCATAAACAGAAAAAGATGAGAACAGGTGTCACTGCTCCTGAATCCATCCAGAACTGGAGAATTTAAAGTGTTGCGTGGTAAATATATTCCATTCTGCTGACAGGCTGACACCTGCTACCTTCTAAAGAAAGAATAGAAATAGATTTCTGTGCCCTGAACCTCAGTTGTGCTTTAGCTGCAGCTTTGCACAGACAAGGTGTTTGGGAATTTCAATTAACCTAAATATCAAAGTGCAGCAAAGTTTTGTTCCTCTGCACAAGTAGTATTATATCTTTTTTTTTTCTTTATTCACCTCACATCAAAACAATCTAATCATGTATTGATGTTGGCGTGGATCAGGGGCAGACTGGGACCAAAAATTGGCCTGCCATTTTGGCCCAGACCAGTCCACGTACAATCATGCACACCACAAAGCTTTGCATCTCAAATGTAAATATGTGCAACTTCTTAAAACGATTTAAACCATGTAATGAGTTATCAGTTACAGTGAACACAGTAATTACAAAAAAGAAGGAATTAATTATTAATAAATATCTATACTCCAGCACAGTGGTTAATATTGAAGCAGAATTTCCTACTTTGTGTTTGAGGGATAAAGAAAACAAAAGGACCAGACACGAGAAATTATGGATCAGATTAAAAAAGTGTTCCTCTGTCTCTTTGTCTCCATCATCTTTGGATATTCGACTGCATCTTTCCTTTTTTAAATGCTAAGTTTCTCGGTGCCTCCTGCATCTACTGGAACAGAAATGAAAAGTGTCTAAAGTGTCCGACTGGTCGAGCCTGGTGTCAGTTGAGAAAATAACCAATGGGCTGCAGATGAGCCTGTTTCATTGACCATTGGTCAAAAAAGAACTTTCTGTGCTGACTGTTTGGGTGAATGAATCACTCAGGGCCAAGGACCAGAGCGAAGGTGGTGTTTTTTTAAAAAATTGAGCGGGCCAGCCCAGTGTTAGTTGTGTCGCCACTCTAATTAGTTTTCCGGACCACTTAGACCAATGAAAAAATGTGTTGAACCCAAAGGATATGAAAAAACCCAGTATGCCTGACGGCCTCCCTATATTAAATATCTATATCTGTATATGTATATATATATATATATACCTACAGGTATATAGATGTCTCACATTAGTAGAACAGGTTTTATACTTAAGTTCACATGTCTTAAACAACCAATAACTATGTTTTGCCTTTTATTTACTGATGAAGCAACTTCCTCTTGAAAAGACATTTAAAGATATCTTTCTTAAAAAAAATAACATTTTGAAGACCATTTATTTTGTTGTTGTTAATGTCTTTGATGTCAAAAATTATATTTGGGAGTTTGATTTAGCCAGTTTAATTGTTAACCCAAGAAGTGGCATGAGAAATATATGCCTTATATTATCATTTAAACATTGCAGTTGTCCAGTCTGTCCCTTAATGAGCCACACAGACCTCATAAGGATGGACGAAGGGTGGAACACAACACATTCTATCTTTAGCCCCATTTCCACCAAAGAGGTTCAGCCTGGGACAGGACGGTTTGGTGCAGTGTGGTATAGTAAACCCCGATCTTTGTTGTGTTTCTTCAGTCAATCTGTTAGACAGGTAAAGGTACAATGTGTTATCATGGCAGTGCAATGCATTCCTTGAATTATAACAAAGAAAAAGACAAAACAGAAACAAAATGGTGGATTATTCTTCCTAGTTTTTCCTTGTGGAAACACCAAAAAATGTTTCCCGTCTTTTCCAGTGCTGGACCCTTGCTGGTCGATATTTCTTTTTCTTTTGTTAATGTAGGCTATGTTCAGGGCATATTTAAACAGTCCCTTCAGGATTTTTGCAGATCAACACAACAAAGTCCATATTTTCAGGTGGTGGAGCTGCATAAGACTTTCCAGTGGTGACATTTTTTGAATCTGTCTTTTAAATCGGTTCCGGCTTTGCTGCGGTTTTCAAATTAAAAACTGGTTTGGTTAAAATTATGAATGAGATCATGGCTTACATGTTCTTATATATTCACTCTTTGCAAAATTATTCTCACATTATTCAGTTCACCGAAACTTTGGATGGAACAGAAATTTTTGATCGTGTAATAAAAATAACTAGCAACAGAGGGAATTCAAAACAATCCAAAAAGGGAAAACAAAAACATAAGAAGCAGTTTTAAGCTAACCTATAGGTGGAAATGCAGAAAAAACACTGCATCACCATAACAGAGGCTCAAACTAATGAAGGTGAGACAAGAAGCAAGAAGTGGAAGAAACAAATTTTTTGTAATTTAGACTTAACATGCCATTTGGGGTCCCCAACCCTGGTCCTGTTTAATTTGAATCAGGTGTGTTGCAGCAGGGAGACATCTAAGACCTGCAGGATAGTGGGCCTTGAGGAGCAGGGTTGGGGACTTCTGCTCTAAACTAAATAAAATAAATAAATAAATTTCACTAGCTTACTGTTTCCCAATTTGCCCATTTTTGCCCAACATGATCCTTTCTGACCAAACTGCAAAGGAAACACAGTGGAGTACTTTTTGCGTTTTATCCTACATCTTGCACACTCTTGACTAGAATTACACTTTTGCCCAAATCAAATTAATAATTACAACGGTAAGAATGTCCCTTATATTCAATTATTCTTTCACCTCCACCTGTGACAAAAACAATGTCAGATTTTCCTAGAGCACAGAAAGAAAGAAACATAAGGCTGTACAGAGATGGAAAACATGAGTGATTTCTGTCTCACTGAACTGTGTTAGAAAAAAACAAACAATAAAAAAAACAAAAACAAAGAGACAATTCAATGAAAAACTAAAGACATTTCCATCTCTAAACGACACTTATACACATACACAAAATTTATCATAGCCAACCAACGCTACCACCACACTGCTACTGGAGGTGTCCCAGTTAGCAATAGCAGAACTGAGACGTTATGTACAACATCATGAACCGCATTCCTTTCACTATTTGCACCATCCATGGTACACAGAAGGAGAAACAAACAACTGTTGTAACTGTTGTAGAAGTGGAAGGTCGTTATATAAAGGTAACATACAGCTTAACGTGTGTCCTGAACGGCGGACAATAAAGGATGTTTACATTTTTGATGCAGAGATAATGGATCTGAAGTCTCTTGCGCTCTATCTGAAGAGGCCTCTTCAGTCAGAATGAGCACCAAGATAAAAAAGTAAACGGCCAGTTTTTTTTTTACATTACGTAATACATAAAAAACAGAAACTTAAAAAAAATACTGAAACCGCCATGAGTGTCATTCTTTGAGCTCATATTTGTAATCATCTGCAGATGATAAGTCATCATCACAGTGAGTAAATCGCACTTCTAATTTATGCAGACAAATTAAGTTATAACAATGTGCAAATGACTGACATGTCCCCTTTATTTGATATTTTAGCTGATGCAGTCATCTACATCCACAATATAATTATGAAACATTAGGCTTCAGGGAAGAATAAACAGAGGTGGTGTGACAGACAGCGAGGGCAATGTGTCTAATGAAGTGTGAGCAGCTTCCAACTAAACCAACTAAACTGATTGACAAGATTATATATGTCATGACGAACGTGTCCGAGCTCAGCAGGTGGTACTGATGAACTGGGTTTGCAGTAATTAATCAGCAGTAACTTATGTCAGGATAATGAAAAGCACTCTTTTTACAAGCTGGAAGAAGGGGAAGCAAATTACTCTGTGAGTCACACTGCAGGAATGTGATGAAAAAAAGACGGTTGCTTCTCCAGTTGACACATTTTCTCAGTGTCAGGTTTAACTGATGTTTGTACAGCAGAATTTGGAAGCTTTATAATTCTGTCCTGATAATAAGGGAGATGGCCCCTCCTGTGTGGAGCCAAAAAAATGAGGAAGAATTTTGATTCCTTACAATACCAGTATTTATTTTTTAAATCAGTTTTATCTAATTAACACATAACCAATTTCCAAATCGCTCTTGCAGTTTAGATATCTTATTTGCATCTGTAGCTGCATTTGAAAGTGCTCCAGAGTCCACGCAGTGACTTCTGCTGCAGGTGTGCCGGTAATTTTCCTTGACCTACTTCTTCGCTTCTAGATTTCTGCTGTCTCATGCTGTCAAACCCACCTTATTAAATTTTTTTTGGTTTTCACTGCTCCGGTCCAATCATCTTCTTGTGCCTTTTTTAAAAAAGTGCCAATCAGTTTTAGTCATTGTTTTGTCATTCTCCTTCTGGGCTGACTTTTGCACTCAATCCTCACATCATATCAACCATATTGACTGTATCATCTTAGGCCTTGGCAGCTAAATCCTCCTCCACAGCCAAGACTTGGGTTGAGACCCATCCCATCTCTTTCTAACCTTTATGTCAAAACTCTGATGTAAAGTTTTGCTTTGTCAAATAAAATTCCTCCTTTTGATCTTTGCATATTTAAATTGTATTTTGTACTGATGCTGAATGAGCCATCACTCAGCTAACCCACATTTACCTATGATCTCTCTCTACAGAGACATTACTCTTTTGGATCTCAGCAGTACTCAAATCTAAGATGAAGTCTCAGACCGTTTATCATTTTTTCTTGCACATTATGATAAAGTTTAATCTCAGCATGTCCAAGACCTAAAATTTCCATCAGAAAACCAGTGAGCTGCAAGCATGGTTTTATTTAGCCTGGTAATGAGACCCTTCCTTCTTATCTGTATTACAGGACGTTAAACACACTTACTCAGATATTGTGGATCTTATATTATAAAATTAAAGCTCCATAAAAAAAAACACTTGACAATTGATGTATCCTTTAAATCTACTGAAATCTGTATCCTTGCAAGCTGACAAGGTCGTATCCAGATTTTAAATAATGTAACTGTTCAGGCGTTGCCAGGACCGGGATCACAAAATGCTGCTTGAACATGATGAATTGTATAATGTTATCATGTGTTTGCAGGAAGAAATCTTGCAGACGATTCAAGCAAGTTTTATCTTGACTGAAAAACTAAACTCTTGGACTATCAATTGGGAGTTTCTCAACAATGGCAGTACATCACCCCAACATCTCATCTCACCAGAGCTCAGTGATATTCACAAGAATGTTATGTACATCCTCTGGTTATCTGCAGAAGCCTCAGCGTGTCAGATGTTACTGCCTCTGTATGACATCTGAGAGTGCCTCACCTGGAAGTGATACTGAATGTAAACTTAATTTACAGAAAGAATTTACTTAATATGCATTTAACATTTAAAGAAAAAAGGAATAAAAATATAAAGCACTTAACACATATTCATATTAATTGTACTTCTAGGAACACAGTATGTACATGAAATTAGTAAACAATTTAGTTTGGCATTTGATCCACACGTGGGCAACAGAAGGCTGCTGCTGCTTTCAGGTGCTGTCTGAAATCTTAGAAAAAAACAAAACAAAAACAAATCTTAAAAGCTTCGCTCTGAAAGAAGCAGGTTTCTGTCCAGTTGAGTCCTGCATCACATCTGGGACTCTTCAGTAGCTCCATCTGGAGAAAATCAAAATGAGATGGTGTATAAACTTTGTAGAAAACCAAACTAATCTTTTTTGTTTTTACTTAACGTCTCTCTGCAACTCTTCTATATTTGATGTTTTTTTTGCACAGTGTCGTAATGTTTTTAATGTTTAATGTAAAGTACATTGAGTTGTCTCGTACATGAAATGTGGGATAAAGTAAACTTGTCTTAGCTGTTCATCGTTGGCACCAATATGCTTCGAAGCCTGGCAACATTTAGATCAAACTAACATTCTTTAACCAGAAGCTGTGCACCATGAAGAGTATTTTAAAAAAATCTATAAAAGATAACATAGGAGTGTTTTGCCAAAGCACACCAACATATCTCTATCCAAGTCCAGGAACTGTGTCTTTCACTGAATGTTCTTCCACCAAATTATTCTGCAAACCTCTGAAAAGATGTTTTCAGTTCTGCTTATGTGTATAACCGTTTACCTTCAAGCTCTTGCAGACAGTCTTGGAAGTTGTCCTGGATTCATGCCTCTGCTGCTTCTATGGACCACTTTCACTCATTGTTGGGGCAAAACGTGACACAGTAGGTCCACCTAAAGAAAAAACCCAGGACAAAGAAAGTATTAGTCAAAGAAAATACAACAAAGGATAAAAAAATACACATATATGAAAGTATTAATCTGTATTTTCAGTTTAAAACGATTTTGTGGTGATAAATTAATATTGACTGTTATGTATCAAACCACCAGAGTGAAAGAGTTTTACCAGCTGTTTTACTCTGATCACAAATGAAACAGAACAGATTGCCTCTCCCGCCTGGGATTAGGTTCCTTCGGGTCTTGCTCAGGTCTCATGGTAATACATCAGTCTAAAGAGAGATTTGAAAGTTTAAGACACTGACAAAAAAGCCTCTTAGGGTGAAAAACTCTGAGCCTCCACTGATTCTCATGAGTAGTTAGCATATTAATGACAACAGAACATAGACCTGTATATCTAACCATTAATGACGATAGGCATATCATAGCCATTTCATAACATGCACAATCACAAAAAATACCCCTGCTGTAGAGGCTAAGATGCTCTACTCAGGTATGAACGAGCTTGACTCGCCCCTTTACCTACAGCTGGTGAATAAAAGCCTGCAAACGCTGTTCTTTGTTTTAAACGTTTAATTTATTATCCATCTTTTTACTTCTTGCCAAAACAATATTTCTATTCTCCAATGCAGAGTGTAATGCACAAAATAGAGTGTCTGTCTGGCTAAATATGGCATAGTGCAGTCAAAATATGGTTTCCCTTTCGGGGTGAACACCTGCCAGGTAACGCTTTATTTCCACTTATATACATGAAGCAGGAATTGGCTCCTACACCAACAAACCAGAGTAACAACCCAACTTTATTTCTTTCTGTCACAATTCCATCATTTAAGAAATCATTTTACTACTACTGCACTTTAAATTAATTTCTAATCACATATTGTGATGTATCTCTAGACATGCATTTCACAGCAATTTGTAGAGAAAATGACTAATTAATGCTTTTACCCACAGCCATTTTAACTACAGTAAATAACAGTTTTCAATTCTTGTTTTTATCGCAGTTTTTTCTCTTCACAGTCATATTCCTAAACAATTAACTAAATCATGGAGCCTGACTACCATTTTCATTAAGCCCAAAACTCAGGATATGTGACCCACTTCTCCTTACAACTGATAAGGTAAAGTTTAACAGATGTAGTTTGCTTTCAAGACATTTACTAGCACTAAGTACACGGTTTTAGAGGTGTTCCTCACCTGGAAAAGAAAGGAAAAATGACAGCACAGGAGATGTGGTAGGTGCTTAACTAATCGAGTTTGAGCGAATCGGTGAAGCAAACCAGGAACTCACAGGCTGTACGCCGCCTACTGTCAAGACATCATTACTGCATCTGTCTATACAAGTCAAAGCCATTTCGCAGAGAATATCACCTTTTATACAAAGCTCATACCGCCTTACGTTACAGCAGGAGTCAGGGATCCACCATGTAGATGTCAGTGCTAATCATTTGTTCTGTAGATCTTGAACTTGACAGACATTTACCCTCCAAGCCCATCGCGTAATTAATAAAAGGCCTTCTGGTCACAATGGGGTGTACATAAAGACTTCCACTTCAGGTACTGCAGTACAAATGCTACATTACTGCATTCATGACAAGTAAACAGTAACAGGGAGCTGGGGAATTAAAACACACACACACACACACGCATACAAAAATAAAAAAATCTTCCAATAAAGGTGTTTTAGAACTTTGTTTCTTGTATGACTCATTCTCAGTTGCTGCCCCACACAAGTTTTTTATTTTAATTGACTAATGGGTCAAAAGGTTTTAGCCGTCTTCTTCAGCCTCCATTCTCTTTGCTGATCTAGAGAAGGTCATCTGGAGTTGATCTCCTCAGCGCTTTCTGTTTCTGTCTCGTTCAGAAGACCCTCTAACGCCTCCAGCTCTTTCTAAATTCAGCAGCTGACGTGGGATTTTAAGTGATGCTTTAAAGCAGGGAACACATTATCTGATGATAGCATCTGCACCCTGGCGAACTGGTGCTGCAAATTTCAGCTAAACATAGAATGAGTCCTTTTCATGGCTTTGCTGTCGAAGGGATTGGTGTTCTTCTTCTTAAACTGAATCATTGATAGACATTCACGGTACTTAAACATGTGATCTGTGGATACTTTAAATTTCACAAACTACTTTAATAGTTTACAGCCTCACAATACTTAGTTAAGTGTAGGCATTAAAAATAGTTGCTGAGGTTGGGGTTGAGTTTTGTCCTGCCACAGATGATATCTCAGCAGTAGAGGGTGCAGTTATACATGCTGTCTCATTGTGACACAGAAAAAAAACAGTGTGTGGGTTTGTTACTTCAGGATTGGACAACTGCAATCCTTTATTACTGGGCTGCCTCAGAAATGTTCTGGAAATTCTTCAGTTGATCCAAAATTAGTAGCAAATATCAAATTTCCCCAGTTTTAGCTTCTCTTCAATGGTCACTGGAAAATCCAAGAAAAAGGTTAAAATTCTTTGAATCACATAGAGCTCGTATTCACCAAGCTCCATTGGCGAACTTAAAGATCTCAGTTCTATGCTTTCCCAACAGAGCAGTTTGATCTCAGATCACAGATTCACTTGTAGTCCTTCTTCATAGCATTCGTTTCGTATCTCACTAAGGGAACACTCTGTGCGTCACCTCATCGGAAACTCCTATTGCATTCTTCCAGTCCTGATTGGCTGAAGACATGACTGTCAGTGCAGAGGAGTGTAGAGAGCCTCCTCGGGGGTGATGGAAAAACAAACAAACACGCAAACAAAAAAAAAAAAACAGAAAAATCCTGAACCTGAACATTTTTAAGGTGTTCCTCAATGGACACAACTATATTTGAACTAAAATTTCAGAATACATTACACCTTTTCCCACAATAACATCCTGTTGAATCCACGACTATGTCTGTATTAAAAAACTATTTATTTTGTTTTATTAATTGCTTACAAGCAAAGATTTTATCTCTCTTGCACATTTTAATTGTAAAACATGCAAGAGATTATTTTAAAAATAACCCTTTTAACCACTCACCTGTTCTTTGGCAGAGCTAGATCTGTGGTTACGGTACAGCAATACAAAAAAAGATGGCAATAGTAATATTCCATGTGACTACAAGATGGTCCTCACACATGTAATGCATTTTTTTTTCTCCCATCACAAACTCCCACATGCCAGAATTCCGGTGTACGGTGTCATATTCCTATCACCTTTGTCTCCTCCTACTATGATCAGAAGTTCTCTCAACAGATCTGTTTTTCTTGGGACTTAGCTTAACTGCCCAGAGATACGATCGCAAACTCTGTTGCCAGGCACTTTATTCCAGGCTTGCACAGTATTTGGCAGGCTTGCCAAATAGCAACGTAAGCTGTTAAGGTTAAGGGTAGCAATATGCTTTACTGTTAGCTAACTCAAGTGGCAATAGTCTGGACAGCAGTACCATAATTAGCACAGGTAGTAATACTTACCAAAAAAAGTCAATAACAGAGAGGCTGATGATCTCTGGATGACTGTGTGATAAATGAAAAAGAGTAAAGTAAGACTGCTTAGTGACAAGAGTCAATGCATTACACCACTAAGACTAACTCCAGTCTGCCATAGCCTGACTTCAATGCCTCACCACTAGCTGTGTTCTGCAGACAAATTCTAATTGGGTATTTATGATGGTCAACTTTTCATTATTAGCCTACAATGGTAAATACAAGATAACTAAATTCTGTAAGGTCAAACATGGAAACAACTTACATTTGTGGGGCTACAAAATAATGTACTGGCCTAATATAGCTTGTACCAGATTTGGCACAGCCAGACCACATTGTGGACACTTTTACATGGTTCAATAAAAATGGTGGAGTTGATTTTTAAAAACCTGAGATCCCTCAATCACTGTAARGCACTTTAAGTGTCTAAAAAAGCGCTGTAGAAATGTAAGGAATTTTTATTTATWATTAATTATTAAAAGGCCWTAAACAGTTAWCATGACTCCGGTTCTTGGCTCTGACCTTTCTCCTTCATCATCATCCTCCTCATTCTCATTGCTGCTTGATGGTTTTATCCAGGCCAGCAGAGAGCTCCTTCCCTGAGCTGCCTGGTGTAGCTCCTTTAACTTATGTTTTCTTAATCACTCTTTTCTAGGCATGCTGCAGTTGATAAAATAAATAAAAAAAAAAAAAAGATTGCAATCTGCGACAAAAGAGATGAACTTCTGGGGAATGCTGTGCGATGCATATGTCGTAA
>CM047984.1:4637134-4655351 GCA_026261665.1 Melanotaenia duboulayi | reverse complement strand
GGTTTATCATCAAAGAACTGTGTCATCTGCAAACTTCAGCAGGTGGCACTTTGGCAGGAAGGTTCTGCAACCATCACTGTAAAGGATCCATTTCCAGATACCTACACAGAGATGGGATATTTCAAAATTATCATAGTTAATTTCTTTAATTAACCACAATAATTTTAAACACTTAAATTAATCATTAAATGATTAATTTAATGCAAATTCTATTGTTTCCTTCTGCTAATGGAATTTGAATCTACTGTATATGTGGCACACATAATGAACAAACTGACCAGAGCATGCCATTTCAACTCATTGCTTCTGATTGCTTGAGCTTTTATAGAGTATCTAAGAAGTTTCATTGCAGCCAGCACATACTCTATCCAAACTGCAGCAAGCAAATGGTCCACACCTGTAAAATCAAAAGGAACTGTTTGCAGTTCCCATATTTAGCACGAGATGAAAAATGAGGATTTACTGTATAGAACTACTAATAAAGTTGTTTTCCAAGATTTTGTGCTTGTACTTCTGTTGTTGAGTGGTTGCTCACAGGCTGAATCAGGCCATCACACCAGGGATCAGGATCTGCACATTTATTACAGCTAATGCACACAGGTAGCAACACACTTTCACCCTGCTTTCAGTACAAAAGTTTTCCTTGTGTGTTGAACTAGATATAATAGTGATTTGAAAATCATCAAAGTTGACAATGTAAATGTGAATACTTGATGCGATTGTCAACAACAGTGATATGAAAATGACTTCAAACATGCTTGGAAATTTTAAGTTTTTGTGTTTAAAAGACTACTGAACTTTGGCAGTTTCTTTCCAAGTGACGCGTCCTCTAACAGCAGCTAATTCCATATCCATCTGAAAACACTGAGAACTCCTGACCGGTTAAACATTTCATTTTTTCATGGTTCAGCAGAGTAAATCTGCACATGGGCTTTTATTTTGAAAAACCCCAGAAACTTTTACACTGCTCCCGTGTCTGATTTCCTGTCTGCCCCTATCTAAACTGCGGAATTTGATGCATTCTGGGTGCATGCTCGTCAAAAATAGACTCGGCACATAAATTTAACGAAGAGCTGCGACACTGCGCTCCTGGAGTGCTTCTGATATGCGTTGCGGCGCACCCGATGGAAACTAAACCATTGACTAAAATGGCTGCGAATAGCAGTGGAGGCCACAGCCCAGCCATAACGTGGCTAAAACTCACCTGGTGCAATCACGCTTTACTCTGTTCCTTTCATTTCTTTTCTTCCTCTGAAAACATCTACTTGCATTTCTTTGATGAATCAGTCATGATGTGTGTTCAAAACAGCTAGTCTAATAATATCCAGTTGCTGGACTGTGATGCAGTACTATGAGGTGGAAAAACTGCTGTGATGCAACGTTCCAGCCTGGAATGAAAAGGTTTCGAAATGCAGTTTCTCAGCCTTGGGATACTAATGGCCAACAATGGCTCCTGAAATGTAAATAATATCACTGTGCATCAAAATGAAGCAGAAAAACATTTTTTAAGTCATAAAGTTACATAGTGCTACTTTAATGTGTGTTTTTTTTTCCAAAGTGTAAATATTGGCAATGAGGGCCAAATGACTGTTTTTAAAATGCTTATTCCATATTCCTAGAGAGTGGCATTGGATGGTGCAGTTAATAACGTGCAGCAGTCAGAGGAAAACAAAGGAAGTAGCAACAGGTTTAATGTTTCGGCTGATCGAAATTCAAAGTGGGACTCCAAAACAGAATGGCAATAATCTGTAGTTAAGATTTAGTGCAATTTAAGCCAAAAAAAAAAAAAAAAAAGACTTAACCCCTTGATGTCTAATGTCACACATTTGTGAAAACACTTCCTGTCTTTCTACATTTTTTATATTGTTAATTTTTCCATTGTGTCATCTTGATTAAAATTTACTAATTTGCTTTTAATTATTCATTATTTTCATATTATTAATTTCCTTGATATTGAAATGGTTTTCCCAGAGGACCCGATAATTCAACCACAACAGGAGTAGGATAAGGCAAAAAGTGATTTATTGTACAGATGGAAGTACAGGGAAACTGGAACAGTCTCACAGGACGGGGAGGGAGGATCCAGGAAGACTGTGGCATTCAGGAATCTGCAAAAACTCTGAATATAAAAGGGCATCAATCCAAAAATCCAAACAGTGTGGTCAATATAGCAGGCAGAGGTCATACACAGAGTGGCAGGAAAGAGACTACTTATCCGGGGCAGGTCAGAATCCGTGGTTGGTCCAAACCAGGGTTCAATATCCAGGTAGACTGGATAATCCGATGAGGGTCAGGCAAGAGAAATCCGTGGCGTAACTGGGTTGAGGACAGGAAATCAGCAACACAAGAGGCTGGTTCTCAACAAGGCCCGATCAGTTGACCATCTGACAGGGAAGCAAAGACTTGAGAGGGTTTAAGTAGAGCAGAGCACCAGGAGAGACATGGGAGCAATCAGGAAACTGCAGGTGGAGCCAATGAGCCTAATCAATGGACTGGAAGCCCAGCAGAGCAGCCACCATGACAGATATTAAATAGTATTTTATTCTATTCCAATCTTTTTTTCTGTTTTATTTTGTTTCCAGAGTTTTTACTATATTTATTTACCTTTTTATATAACAGAAAATACATTGAGTTGTTAAGGGGTTAAATACAATTAGTTTAAAAGGGAGAGACAGCATTGCAGCATGACTGTCTGAAAGTCATGCCATGAAACTGCAAAGTGGTGCATCCTTAACCCCAGTAGTACCATTGGAGCCCCACTTCTTACCTCATAAAAGAGACAACCTCCTAAAGTTATTTGCCATTATGTCTAGACCAGTAGCCCATGCAGCAACCTTCTGCTCTGCTCAGCTTTGAAGGCAATAGGATTTTACGACTCCTGAACCCCTTAAGCCTTCAGCTATTTTGTGGAATTTCTGCCTGGAAAAGCAAATTCAATCAGTAAAAGCTCCCCCTGTTGTGAAGCCTAAGTGAACAACCTTAGGCGGACTGTTATCAGAAAATTGCCTCTGCGTTTGCAACAGACCAGCTCAAATTTAGACCTAATAGCACCTTTTCCATTTATGTCAACATAAAAAGATTTAAATATACCCATACTGACAAGATTGCTGAAATTCAACAGAGGGCATGCTGAAACAACGAACACAGTAACTGCTACAGCCACTGGTGACAATTATTCAGCAAAATAATACTTTGCTTTAGGTTTAGTTTTACTTTAGGACCGTTGAGGAGAAAAGCACAGGCTCGGTTGAAATTGAGGTATACATAATAATCCAACATTATCATTGAAAGATCATCCTTTAAAAAAAAAGAAAAGAAAAGAGAAATATCTACTTTATCCTATTCAGGTTAGCCATGGGGATGGAATCTATTCAACCACGATCAGGTCAACAGTCCATCACAGTATAAGATTAATTAAATCCTCTAACTTGATACCACATATTCATACAATTATTAAAAAAAAGACATAAACTTAGCACAAAGCGTCAGGAAATTTGTGTTTTGTTAATTATTTCTCCCCTTTATTAATAGAAATTCTTGTTGTATACATCATTAGAAAGCCTGATTTGTCTGCTTTATAACGAGGTATAACTTGTAAGGATGCTTCTGTGGAATGAACATCACAGACGTGTGTGTCTCTCTTAAAACGGTAGCAAAATCCCCTTAAACATTCCCCATTTGATGATTACTCTTACTTTAAGTTTCCCGGTGGATTGGATGTACTCTTCCACAGTAATAAGGAAAAAAATAACACATATTTTACACTTCATTAATTTTACGCTCCTAAGGCCCTCAGTAGAGTGTAGAAGGATCCATATGCAGCACCTTCTTCCCATGCTGGTTACATTTTATTGTGGGATGGCATCCTATTGTCTCCACTGGGAGTTGTTAGCTTGTGTTGGCCCCTCAACCATGAACAGCATGCCCAAGCTGATCCCACATGCTTTCAGCTGAATCGAAGTCTGGGCTGTCTGTAGGCCATCCTCCACACTCCCAAATTCTGGAAGAACTGATAATCCTGGCTATGTGGGGGAGATTGTTGCCATCCTGCAGGATTTTGCCTTCTTGCAGGTTAATGCATAGGGGCCCACAAGCCACTAGGGGGGCCCAAAGCTGAATGTTCAGCATCATTTGTAGAAAATTAAAATAGTGTTCATTCCATATATGACTAAAAATAAATGTAGGATATGAGAATAAAATAAACTAACATGATTAGCTGTAGAGGGTATTTTGGTAGTGTAATTAAGTCAAAATCCACTTCATTGTCACGCAGTGTGTAATATGATTGACATGTTTCCATTCCTTCGTGAGGAAGAGGATGATAAAATGTGCTACCCATGAGCGTCACCAATGTACAAGTCATGTGATCAGTGATGAAAACTGAGAATGGTCTAAAGAAAATGAATGAATTAATGAACGAACGAACAAACGAACGAATGAATGAATGAATGAACCAACCAACCAACCAACGAAAGACTTATTAATTTAACTGTGTATTTTATAGGAGCTACTGCTTTAACTAATGGAACTGCTTCATAAATACCACTGGCTATTTATTAAGTGACAAATGAACCCAAGTGTTGATTTTTGTTGGCTGTTGTGGCAGTGAATTATTGTTCTGAGTAGATTATTGCCAACTCAGCAGAGTTAGATGCAGTCTCCCTCTTGACCACAGTTGACCACTTTGGGGTGTCTTGTGAAATATACACAGACGTAAGCACATTGCTGTAATTATAAAGTAAGAATATCTGCTCGTGATCTATTTTACTTGATAACTTACGGAGCTTTGTCTTTGCAGAAGCAATTCTAAAAACATTTTGGAGCTCCAGGCATCGAAGCACAAGGGCTTGTAAACTTCCTGACCAGAGAAATCCAGGATCTTCTGACCAGGAAGTCCCAGAATCTGCTTTTTGTTTTTACAGGACTTCCTTCTAACCTGGAAATACTTGGAACAGTAAAGTCTTATCAGGTTCTGACCAGGAAGCAACAGAGACATCTTCATCTGTTTATTTAAATGCCCAGCTGCCCATTTTTGGTAAACCAGTTGATCCAGTTGACTGGACTTTAATTCTCTCTGATCCATTATTAGTAGTGTTGTTAGACGTTTTATTTTGTATTGCACATTAACATGTTGCCTAATTTATTTCCTGTTTATCTTGGCCCATTTTAATTATTTTAGTTTTGTTTAGAGGTCTAAAGGTTTGTGCAGCTGTACAAACCTAAGTTGTGCTCTTGCAGAAAATTTAAAGTTATTAAAATAAAATAATATCTATTTGGAATCAATAAAGTATGTCTGATTCTGATTCAATTAAAGAAAATGTTTACTTAATTTTTAATTTTCTGCAATGTTATAAAAAGTATTTCAGTAATTATGTCTACGATTCTTAGAGAAGAGTTTTAAAGACTTCAGAAAATATCGCCAAAGGTATGAATAATTTTATTTAATTCATTTACTATCAAATGCAAGGTCCTGGAGATGTTCACTGCATTGTGATACTTCATCATTGAGTATGATGACGGTTTTGAAGCTCTCAAGAAACCTTATAGTTTTCTCCAGCTCATCCAATCTCTTTTCAAGCTGATTCTTGTATCTTATTACAGATGCATTTTCAATGAGTAAAGGGAGTTTCTGGTACTCCTGCATGGTTGTTTTCCACTCCTTCTTCATGGTCTGCAGAGAGGATACATAGAGGGAATCAGACAATATCCTAACTTATCAAATCTGATGTAATTTTCCTATTAATCAATTTAATTCCCTGCCTTCTTTAATGGGTTTGGGATAGCTTTATAAACCTCATGCTGTTTTGTGCAAAGAAAGCTCATTTTGCTAACAAGCTTGAGTACCTTCAGGATAGCTTGTCGCTTCTCATCTGGCAGATGTCGGATGGCTCTGCGCTCCTTCTCTTCCTGCATTACTCTCTGATGCTCCTGAGCCCTCTGCTGCGCTTCTCTGCGCCTCTGCAGGTACACAGGTATTTTACCATATTCCTGCAGATACAAAGAGGGCATTTTATGCTCACGCTTAATGAAAAAGGTGCCCAAATGGATTTAGAAGATAAATCATAATCCACCCCTTCTTTTCTCTTCCAGGGATACAAAATGTGTAAAGTGATCTTGAAACTAGCGTAGTCTTTGTTCTTCAACATTTTCAGAGATATGTGTGTGTCACTGTTCTATTTGTTGAATTATTTATTTGTGGGCAAGATACTTGACACTGACCCATGAATCATGATCAGTAGATGAACAATATCTAAAAGTAATTTTCTCAAGAAATAATAATGAATATATGTATATATATATATATATATATACTGTATATGAACCTGAGAGATACTGAAGCTCTATCAGAAATCTCCATGGAAGAGTGGCTGACAAGAAGTCATTCTTAAGGAAGGGAAATGGGGAGAAAAGGTTGAGGCATGCCATATGACACAAAACGGGTCTGATGGAGTGATGAATCCTCCCCTGAGCCTGGACTTCACAATTATAGAAACAGGGTGAAATCATTTTGACAAAGAACTGACTAAAAGGCAGCCAACAGACAAGAAAAGCTTTCTAAAGTCTTCAAGGAAGCCTGGTGAACAATTCCTGAAGACTACTTACAAAAAAAGACCAAACAGCCTGACGAGGGTTGAGGCTGTGTACACATGTGGCCAAACAAAATATTGACTTTCAAGCTCATTCGAATTTTATGAACATTGTTTTTGTACTTCATTTCCATTCCTGTTTGTGCATGTTTTAGTCCATCATTAAACATTTTCCTGTTTTATTAGTGATATATAAAGAAATTAGTAGTGGTTCAAGTTCTTTGCACAGTTTGATCCTTAATCTGTGTTTTTGGGTTTTTGAAAAATACCTTTTTCATTATGTATTTTGGGACAAGTCCAGAGTTTTCCAGGAGTTGACAATGTCCCTGACTGCTGACAACTCGTCTGCATTCAGGCTTTGTAGGGACAGCTACAGATGCTTTCCTGATGTTCGTCCTGGCCTGAATTCCCCTCGGTGGCTGGTCAGTCATTGTAAGGACCGAAGGCTTCCTTGCAGTGCACAGCTGGGTATGTTGGGTATCTTTTGGGGATTCTGTGATTGAAGAACACAGAAATGACCACGTTGGGTTTCTCATGTTTCCAACTCCAAGGTAACCCTGCACACTAACAGAATGGCTTAAAAAGGAACTCACTTTCATGCAGTCTGGCCTCTTTTGAATGTTTTTTGAGGAATTTATCTGGACATGGCAGTTCCACTTTTATCGGTCCCATCGTTCTCATTGCGTGTTTGTTTAGCTTGTTCTCACGAATGACAGCCGGTCTGAACTTGGACACATACCTTTAGGAATACAATTTAGATCAAACATTCACAGCTTTTCTTTTCTTTTTTTTTTTTTTTCTAAGTCATTGTTGACCTGTGAGGAGAAATAAAAATTTTGTTTTTCTTTTACTAATTCTTTCCCCTCATCAGCTGGAACTGAGGAAGGTTTTTGAATGACAGCTTACAAATGATTGAGTTATTAAACAAGATTGATATTTTCAGAGTTACGTAGCATTAAAAGGGAAACATACAAACAAAACAAACTCCTAAACAAAGCTGTCCACACAGTTCACGTGTCCTTTGCTTCACTGGTGATTAAAGCGCAACTTGCATGTGAACATGTTCTTCTGTAGAAACAAGTAGGATAAACTTGTTTTTAACTTTTTTTTCTTCTTTTTTTTAAGTTTTATTTCTACATGCTTTATAATAAAAGTGTGGTGTCAAAATACAGTACTTTTAAATATACAAAACATTTCAGCAGAGACAAGCTACAAACGAGTACAGCTAAAAACAGATACACACAGAAACAGTTTTCTGGCTAGATTAGCACAACAATCCCATGTGGCACAGTAACATTCGCATTTACTGACGTAATAACTTTGTCCTCTGGGGGCTCACACGACCCCTACAGGAAACCTGCTGGAAACTCAGTTGGTTTTGACAATTCAGGATATTTCAACTGTCATTTTGGGTCTGACCACATACAAAACTATGTCCCTTACCTTGGCAGCTTTTCAGTTTCAGCCTCTGCAACCTTGGAAACCTTTGCTGAACAATTATACACTGATTCCTTTGGGCAAATGTATTTCAACATGTTGAATAATTTGTAACACTGCAGAGAAAAAGTTTAAATACCAACGCCAGTTTAATATCAGGCTAAGATTGTTTGAGAACAGGAAAGCCAGTCAGTTGTCAAGCAACCCATCTCAACAGTAGCATAGCGTAAGGTTCTAAATGAGTTAAATAAAAACAGTAAAATCATAGCACACACCCAAAACTAGAAATGGCCCTGGAATTAGGTCACAGATTCTGGAGATATAGGATTGCCACGGGTCCCAAAATCTCATTTCAATATGCACTGTCCAGATGTTTAACTGGTTTTCTCATTACACAGAAGTATGCTTTAATGTGGTTGTAAAGGTGACTAATCAGGCTTTCCAACGATAATACAACACCAATGATGATGAAACAAGACCTGTTTGTATTATTAAAGGGGAGAAATTATAAACCAAACACCAATCTCCTTATCTTTTGTACAAAGTTTATATATAAAAAATAATATGACTTTTAAACATCTTTTGAGAATAATCTAAACAAATAAGATAGCTGCTTAAAATGAGCAGGAATGATAAGCTAAAGCAAAAAGCTTCTGTTTTTAAGCCATGTTTTGAAATTAATTGAACATTAAATAGCCAAAAACAAAATAAACACAATAAATTAATATTAATAGTAATAACAAAAAGTTAAATACACTGTTGACATTTTTGGAGCATAATTTTGAGAATAAAATATTATTTTGTCCACCTTGTTTACTGTACCATTCATGATCTTCCTCTAATTCCATTCCATAGTGGGAATAATCTTATTTGCAGCAACTGAGTTGACACCTTTTTATTCTTGGAATTGGAAATAAAAGTGCTGCAAATAAAATTATTTGAATTTAAGCATTTTAATCTAAATAAGTCAGCAGCTTATATCTCTACCACTTGTGATGCAACCAGATTATTTATTACCCAAAACATATAATCAAATAATTATGGAAAATGTTGCTTTTTCCTGTATATAACAGCATGTAAGCATTTGACCTTTTATAAAAGGTTTCTACAAATAAACTGCTTTGGTGACATGCATGTGCATCGTATGTCACGCACAAGAACAAACGTTAAGCAGCAAATGAGGACCTTTTTGGAGGTTGGGGATTAATCGAAGTAAAGAAATAAATAAACAGAATTTTGTGCAGGAGGCATCATGCCTGATGCTTTTTTTCCCAGACAAGTTATTTAATATTAAATGCATCTATTTACTTTATTACAAAACATGTAAATAAATAAATATGAAAAATATAAAAGTTTTTCGATCCTGTTAGAAATATTTCCGTAGAGAATATTCCATTTTCATTCGATTTGTATGCTAGAGAGCTTAGACCGACTCACTCCCACGTTATGTCCTCTATGTGCCACAGTAATGTTTTAAACCATCCAAAGACTTCATTGTATCCATGTCCCTCAAAGAACAGAGCTTTTTCTCTGCTAGTCTCACACGAATCCATCTGCATTGCATGATAACAGCTAAGGTACCAGTGCTTAGTACTTAGGGAATGACAGGTGAACCTTTTTCATTTAAATATCTCATATGTGCAAACCTGTGCTCTCTTTATTACTGCTTTTAGAAGGATGTGCATACCAGTGAATACAATACGTGATTGTGAAGGATTTCTAAATTATTTTAAATAAATCATTCCAACTTCAATTTTGTCCAGCAAATTTAGCCAAAGAGAATGTTGAATGGGAAAAAAAGTCTTCATAACACATATTATTTCTTCATAAGAGCTGCAGGAACTGTTATAGGTACTGATTTCAAAACGTACGTGTCTAAAAATTGGAGAACGATTACATAAAATTGACTTGCCAGGATGGAAAAGCCTTTGCTGCTCATACCTCTAACTTTTTGTGGCAGGAGCATGATGTTGCAGTTCCTCAGTGTTGCTTTTGATAAAACAGAATATTTTCATGACAACTTTTCTGTGGAAGAATTGGTCTCTTAAAGGCTGCTACTCACGAAGAATCAGTCTACCATTCATGCTCCCCTCTTTGTGTGGTAACGCAATCAGGGTTGATCTCGTTTAGATCCCTCTGCTTTAACCCTACAACCTGGCAAATGTAATCTAACTGGAGATGCTTCATTTTATACTGAGCCACAAAACAGTGTAATTGTGCAATTTGCACAAAAAACCTACAAGAATGTCATTCATTTAATTATCCAAATTACAGCTGGTAACAGTGGTGCCATAGATGCTACCACGACAATCATAAGTGAATAATACTGAACCTTAATAATACTTTCTTTAGAAGAAAATTTTCTGACATGTAGAAATTAGATTTAAAAAGAACATCTTAAATGGTTTTTGATACGACGCTTTATATACAATAGTCTGTGCTTCTTTTACTCTGACAGAGGACGTTGTCACAAAGTCTGAAAAGCATATACATCAAGAAAGATCCAGATGTGTGTGCACACTTGATCCTGCTGTTATTTCCTTTTTTATTCCGAGAATGTGAAATTCATTGCAAATGGATGAGCAAATAACTTTGCCTTTGTTCCTTCTGAAAATGAGTACAACAACACAACCCTTCTGTTGCCTATTGTCCAGTCAGCAACAGCCCATCCTGCTGCAAAGCATAAAAGGAACTTCAGAGAGTGAAATTGAGCTGTTGATGGCTGAGAGGAAGCCAAAAAATAGATATAGAGAAATTATTTTTTTGAAAAAGTCTTTGTATTATACTCTAGTGATAACAGCTGCATTTGTGAAATGGTTTTTCTTCTGTGGAAAGCTGGAGCTTCGCATCTGACCTCTGGCCATGGCAACTGATACAGCATATTCAAGCCACAAGAAAAAAAGCTATCCAGTCTACGTGACAATCCTGGTTCTGGCAAAGTGAAAAGATGTTTGCTTTGGGAAACAACATTCAGCATGTGTTTAATGTGCTTAACAGGACAGGCGATGGAGGTCACAGGCAAAATATTCACGTCCAGCATCTGTAAGTCTGAAATGACCCCGTTTGACTTTCTGATATCAAATGACGTATTTCAGATTGTTAATAACTTTGATTTTTCACTAACATAGTAAAAAAAAAACTTATATTAATATCTTTATACTTACATTCAGTTAAGAGACAGAAATTTGGGATTGGAGTTTATATTTTTGTAAAATGGGGAGAGGGGGTGTGAATGTGCTTTGTGTGTGAATTAGGTTTATGTTTTAAAAAAATTGTGTTATATACTTTGGTGTGTGAAGGCTTGTCTTATTTTAACATGCATAATATAATCAGTTTTTATCATGTAAAGCACTTTGTGTTGCTTTTTGCATATAAATAAATATATATTATAAATAAAGTTTGAATTTATTAGATAAGAGAATCATCCAAACTCTTTTGCTTGTTTTAAACACATGCACCATGAAAACAGTCTTAAGGTTTCATTCTCTCCCTCCCAACAGCAGCAGTCACAAGCTTGAGGGCAACCTCCGCCTCCAGTTTAGATGTAAATGTGGGAGATGAAACAACTAATAGCGACGGTGACAGCAGCTCACTCCCACAGGTCTTCCTACCTGCCTACCTGAGGGAACTTTGCCATGTTTATAGGCTAAATGCATCTGTTTGCGTGGGCATTGCAACCTTCCTGTGTGTTAAAGCGTTGCACCTGAAACTTTTGCTATTTAATGCTATATCAGGTCCAGTTCTCTCCATATGCGTGTCCTCTCAATTTCTGGTGGTCAAGACATATGAAGTGATGACAAAAGAAAATTGAGAACCTGCTCTCTGCATTTGTGCCACATCCACATGTCTTGGCTCGCTGACAACACTCACCTATTCAGAGTTGTTGCTCGGCAGGTGTTCGATGTCAGCACTTTCATCCATTTCAGTTTAATGGTCTTTCTCTCCGTGAAGTGTTTTTTATGATCCCCATTTCATTACTTCACTGTGGCACCATCATCTTGTTAGTTACGATTACAATTGTGTGCATCACGTAAGCCTTGCATGTGCTTGACTTAACATCNTATCTTGTTAGTTACAATTACAATTACAATAAGCCTTGCATGTGCTTGACTTAACATCCTGTGAAAGATCTTTGGTATCAGAAGTCACAATGCCTGTGACTTTCTTGTCCTGTAAATTTTAATTTTACTGTTTCAATTTAATGCACAATGCCAGATATTGTGTGCACGCGGTCAAGAATTTTGAAAAGAAGAAGTTTCAACTGGAGATGGTAAATGGTCTGTACTTATATAGCACTTTTACCCAAAGCACTTTACATATATGTCACATTCACCCATTCACACACACATTCACACACTGACAGTGGAAGCTGCTATGCAAGGTGCTTAACCACGACCCTTCAGGAACAATTAGGGGTTTGGTGTCTTGCTCAGTGACACCTCGACATGAGTTCTACAATTACCCTTGCATTTATTTAATCTTGTTTAGATCATAGTAGTGCGCTTTTTACTGCCTTATAAAAGTAGTGTGCAAGATTTACTGACATCTAGTGGCAAAGATGGACATAGAAATAACTTCAAATGCAGAATGCAGTTGTGAATAAACAGTGGCCATCAGTGGCCAAAATTCTTCTTCTGTTCTTCTATCAGCTGATAGTATCCCAAATTGTATCCATATGAGGGATTGGGAAAACACAAAAATCATCTGATCGGAGAGCAACAAATTCAAACGCTGGATCAAGGAGACTAAAGAAATCAGGAGGCAAGCCAAGAACCCCACTGACTGTGATGAGGGGGCATTCATGTTATCCTACATATGAGATTCTTTCCTTCAAAGACCATCGGGCAGCAGGAGGCTTGACCAGCCAGGCAAAAATCTGTCAGATTGCCAGGCTGGTCACACCTCTGGGATACTACAATTGGAATAGACAAAATGAACTGCTTCTAAATTGTGTACATGTGCTCTGTCTTTTATATTCCCCCCATACTACTTTTGTAATCTCTAGGCTTCCACTTGTTAACTGAGGAAAAGAAAGAGAGAAAGGGACGGAGCAAGAGATAAGACAAGAGTCAACATCAGACTGACCTTTAGGCTGAAGACAGCTCATAGTACCGGTAGGATGCAGAATCGATGCCAATTTAGTCATCATTTGGGACCACCTGAGAAAAATTTGCCAGTTTGCTAGGGCGTCTATAGGCAGAGGTGGATTTATTTACTGTTAAGTTGGGTAAACCTAATTTTTCTTCTTGTTTTATGTTGTGTGCAGATTTGATTTTTCACGTCAGTTTTATTTTGCATCATGTAAACTTAGTGTGAAAAAACTTTTCATTGAGAATCAGAATTAATTTAACCATATNCAGGTTTTAATTGAGAATCAGAATTAATTTAACCATATACAATATACTTGTCCAGTGTTGTTCCTTAAGGGTCACTGTCCTGCAAGTTTTAGATGTTTCTCTGCCTCAACACACACCGATTAATGGGTCATTAACTGGCTTGTACAGAACTTATGAAGAAGTTGTTGGGGAGATCCATTTAAGTTCATTTTGAATGTTTGAGCAGGGAACTTCTATCAATTTCCATTTAGATTGTCATAAAAATATTAAATTATATTGCACTGGTTTCATTAAACATTTTAAACTTATTTTTCTGCCATCACAATATAATTCTTTATTGTGACACAAGGCCTTAGAAATGGCTCCAAATTTGAGATGAGTAATACGATGAGGTTTAGGCCCACAATGTCAGAGCTGCTGCCTAGTCTCTGAATACATGTAGCCTTTATGTTGTCAGTAGATCATTGTTAACTAGAAGAAAACAGACACGATATATAGCTCATGTTTTAGTTAACTCATTCACAAGAGTTAACAGGTGAATCTCTTTGATTCAAAAGGAATTAACAGCTCCAAGCACCATGTTACCAAGGGCAAGATAATTAAATTATTTTAAACAGTAAGCTGTATTCATATCACAGAGATATGGTAAAAAGTGAAGCCCTATACACCATGGAGAAGAAAGTTAAACCAAAAAGTAAATAACATGCTTAAGTAAAGCAGCCAGGCAACTAATCAGAAAAATGCTTTTCAAAAAAGAAGCACTTTATTGCGATAATAAATAACTGGAGTTGGAATCACATTTATCCTCATTGATCTTTCTACTCCTGAGGACAAATCAGCACTCTCGGTCAGGGCAATCACATCAAGTGATTGCACCTGTGTGAAACAGAATACGCGTGGCTTTGACTACCTCTGCTCAACTTGTCATTAACATCCAAAATTGATAACACCTGAAATCCTCCTGCAGAAATTCATAAAGATGAAGGCATAGGCAGCATGGACTGCAGTTGAAGGTGCATGGCCTTTAGGTTGGTGTAACTGTTGGGTTAATTTGTGGACAGCAGTGTGTTTTAGTGCCATAAACCAGCTTAGTATTTGCAGCTGGGAACAGCTGCAGACATGGTTGCTGGCTTCTTAATTACAAGGTACCAAATTCAAATGTTTGTTTTTAAGGAGCTACAACAGTTACATTTGGTTTGTTTTTCTGTAATCAGTAACAAAGTTTCATTTGCAGAGTACTGCTGGGCTGCCTGTTGAATCAGCTGAACTGCTTAGTTTTGGCAACAGGTAAGTTGGGAACTTAATATTACTAATTCCAGATCACAACTTGTGAAACCTCTTAATGCATAATTCTATGGCTTTCTATATTGACACTTCTGTCACAGTTGGACGTCATGGATGGCATACTGACCAAAAAGGTGACCACTCACCACCACCGCAGCAGCATGACCACCACCATGGGCATCATGTTCCCTTTAAATGGTCACATGATGATTCACCATCCAAGAAGTTAGAAGTTCGCTTAGAATTACCTAGTGGCCATGGACACCACCATGGTCATCACCATGGACACCACCATGGTCATCACCATGGCCACCACAAAGGCCATTCTCATGGTAAGGATTTTTGGCTTTGTTTTACTCAAAGGTAATCGAGGTGCTCATAAGGGACTGGGACATGTTTCAAAGCCAGATTGGCATGTTGGTGTGTCTGCTTCTGATAAACTTACTTTTTCACAAAGGTTTTCATCTACCTGGACGGGTTGAAATTGTTGTTGGGAAAGCAGACCCCCCAAAACAGGAATCCTCCCACCATGGTAAACCTTGGTCCATCTTGCACCATGCACTGGGGCACCATCTCCACCCAGCAAAGAATCTGCCGCAGCTCTTTCATAATCTGTTTGGACACCACCATGACTGCCGACACCATCATGGTCCAGGGCAACATAAGCACCATGGGCTGGGACATCACCATGGGCTGGGACATCACCACCACCACCATCACCACCATGGGCCGGGCCACCACCATGGGCCAGACCACCACCACGGGCCGGGCCACCACCACCACCACCACGGGCCGGGCCACCACGGCCAACACCACCACCACCACGGGCCGGGCCACCANCCAACACCACCACGGGCCGGGCCACCACGGCCACCACCACCACCACGGGCCGGGCCACCACCACGGGCCAGGTCACCACCACGGGCCTGGTCAACACCATGGTCATGACCATCACAGACAAATGACATGGGACTGCAAAACCACTGCAGGACACCACCCTAAAAGTCTACCATGGCATCTGTGCCCAAAAAAATCCAAGTGAGATGCTGACTGGTTCCACCTTGTGCAAATTTCATTCCAAGCGCCAGCTGAAAACTGAGCCTCACCTTCCAATAACACTTGTGTCGGGCAGCAGCTGCAAGGCAAGAACTGTTACCCTGTATTAAATGCAGAAATAAATCCTTTTGAAATTCCTTTGCCTTATTACTAGTGTACAAAACAGTGTCGGACTTTGATGCGAGTTTAGCTTTAAGTCAAAATGTACTTATTGCAAAACAGTTTTGATCTCAAGATATGAGAAATCCAGGTGAACACTAGCATACTGTGGGAGCTTATTATATATTTGCTTTAAGTGGGGTTACATACTCTAGTGGAAATGCATTCTCCTGGCAGTTTTGAAATCCTTGTCATGTCATGCTCGAACATGATGCAAATTTTTGCAAGTTTAAAACAAAACTGAAGCTTTGCTGAAAATAGAACTTCCTGAGCCCAATGATGGCAGCTCAGCAAAGGTTTTCAAAATCCTTGTTTTCAGTTCTTTGCCACATATGGGGAAAATATTGCGTCCTGACTCTCCGAAGTAGGAATGAGATGTAAACTTTGAGATCTGACACTTGCAAAGTATCCTGTTCAACTTACAAGGGTATAAGAACTGGTGGGTTTCCTGTATACAAGCTTTTGGGAACTGGTTTGATTTGAAGTGTTGTGGTGTATTGTGATCGGGTGCAACATCATGTGTTAGACGTTGCCCCTGAATTGGGTTTACACCAGAATTCAGTAAATGGTTACTATTGGTAACAATAGCAATTACAAAATATAAAAAGCAATTTGTATGTAAAGACAAATTTAAAAATTTCAAGGGCCATATAGCCCTTCTGTCTAGTAGGGCACACTAGTCCCTGGCACAAAATGGAGGCAGTTGGGATTTGTCCAAATGGAATCTAGATCCTAAATGGTGTGCAGGGAGAAAAACTTTTTTAAATTTTCAGCCCACCTTTAAACCTCCAATGAAAGAAATTGTAAGTATTCCAGTTATTTCTTTTTGAAATGTCATGGGCAAATTTTGTGCATTTCAAATATTGCTTATTAAAAGTTGACTCATAATTTATGCACTGCTCGCTCTAAACAGAAACCCCCCCCCCCCCCCCTTTTTTTTTATCAGTAGAGCACCTCTAATTATTCAGCAGGAATGAGAACTTTGACTGAGTATTTTTGTTTTCACCTCATTATTCAAAAGCAAATCTTTGTGCTGAACTAAAATCTAGTAATGCTTATGCCTCCTCTCTGGCTGTCATATCATCTTCCCCATAAAGTTCCCTGGCCATCAAAGAATACAGCTGACATTAAAAAGTTTGAGAGATCAGTTACTCTGCAGCTTTACAGTCACCATGCAGTCTGATTACCTGTTCAGTGTGAAATCACGATCTGAAAGAGCCAAACTTCTGACAAGCAGTTCTTCGTTATTGTTCCAGAGTTGCACCCACTAAGTCCTGTTTGCTGTGCAAGTCTGCACAATTATAAACGAAGGACTGCTTGGAGGCAAATGCAAGTAGACATACTCTGGATTTTTCAATCAGAAGAAAAACTGGTGTTCAAGGAACAATAACAAAAGTAATAGCAGTAATGTGCTTTGTGGACGAGAAGGCATTCGACCATGTCCCCTGGGGACTCCTGTGGGGGTACTCTGAGAGTATGGAGTGCCGCACCCACTTGTATGAGCTGTCTGGTCCTTGTACGACCGGTGTCAGAGCCTGGTCCACATTGAAGTAAATCTGAATCGTTTCCAGTGCGGGTTGGAATCCATCAACGCTGCCATTTGTCACTGATTCTGTTCATAACTTTTATAAACAGAATTTCTAGGCACAGCTGAGGTGTTGAGGGGATCCGGTTTGGTGGGCTATGGATTGGGTCTCTGCTCTTTGCGGATGATGTGGTTCTGTTTGCTTCGCCAGGCGAATTCGATCTTCAGCTCTCACTGGAACGATTCGCAGCCGAGTGTGAAGCAGCTGGGATGAGAATCAGCACCTCCAAATCCGAGACCATGGTCCTCAGCTGGAAAAGGGTGGAGTGCTCTCTCCAGATCTGCAATAGGGTCCTTCCCCAAGTGGAGGAGTTCACATATCTCTGGGTCTTGTTTACGAGTGAGGGAAGGATGGAGCGGGAGATTGACATGCAGATCAGTGCGGTGTCTGCAGTGATGCAGACTCTACATTGGTCTGTTGTGGTGAAGAAGGAGCTGAGCCAAAAGTCAAAGCTCTCAATTTACCAGTCGATCTACGTTTCTACCATCACCTATGGTCATGAGCTGTGGGTAGTGACCAAAAGAACAAGATCACAAATACAAGCGGCCGAAATGAGTTTTCTCCGCAGGGTGAGGCTTAGAAATAGGGTGAGAAGCTCAGTGATCCAGGAGGGGCTCAGAGTAGAGTCGCTGCTCCTCCGCATTGAGAGGAGCCAGATAAGGTGGCATCTGGTCAGGATGCCTGCTGGACTCTCTGGTGAGGTGTTCTGTGCACGTCCACCGGTGAGAGGCCCCGGGGTGTGGCCCAGGACACGTTGGACGGACTACATCTC
>CM047984.1:4616637-4628393 GCA_026261665.1 Melanotaenia duboulayi | reverse complement strand
CACTACACACACTGTTCTAAAATACTGGTCATAATTTCATTGGTCTTGTTTGCATTAAAGCTATTTCACATGTCCCCAATCACTATTTTGGATATTCCCTCAAAGAATTTTGTGGCACAAAAAATAAGCAGGCTGCAAGTGACTTCCATGCAAAACTATTTCATTCTTAACAATTTACTTAAACATTTTAATAAAGGAAAAAACAATATAGCACAAATAAAATTTAAACAAATACAATAAACCTGAGTAACATCAGTACAAATGTTTTGGATGGAACTTCAAGTAATTGTTTCTGGACAATCGCTGCCCATAGATGCATTCGTGTAATGGAGTGTTGGCCATCAGACTTCCATGATGGCACACACGTGTCACATGAAGGAAGGCAGTGTAGATTAAAAAAAAAAAATGGCTCACAACTGCAACTCGGTTCTCATTGTTCATTAAAAGAATCAATTCATTCATGAACATTACAGCTCATGGTTTCTAATGTAACAAACACTGGCAGACAGCAGTGGATCAGTTTAATTAGCAAGAAAGTACGTTAGCAATAAATCACACACTTAAGCAGCATTAGCTGGTAAAATGAAAGGTAACATAGCAAAATGCAGCTGATATGTGTTGTGCAGAGTCCCCAGAAGTCACCACAATTCTGCAAAAACTAGTTTAGCTGCTGGAGGTGGAGCTTAATATCATACTAAAACAAAACCCCTGAAGAAACTGGACCTGGAAATCTAGAAACTGTAACTAGCTTTTTGTAAGTTTAACAAACTGTATAACTTATGTAGCTGAAACTTGAGTGGACTGGAGGGTTTAAAATGTCCTCTGATATCAATTACTTATCCAGACTAAACATATCAGCATAAATAATAAAAAAAATGTTTGCAATCTTTTATATAATTTGCTGTCAGTGACTTTAATCATTGATTTTTATTTTACTTTATTAATCCCAGCTGGGAAATTCTTTCTCTGCCAGCGCCCGGGGAGCAGTTGGGGATTAAGGGCCTTGCTCAGGGGCCCACAGTGGTTTTAGCCTAGTTGCCAACCCGGGGCCTTGAACCCAGGTTCTCCAGAACAAAGTCCTCCTCTGTAACCACTAGGCTACCACTGCCTCTTGATGATGATCACAATGAAATGATATAACTGAACAATAGTTTGTGAGCCTGGTTATTTTTATTGCTGCATAATCAATAAAGGGCAAAGAACATCAGACTGGATATAAATGTGGATTAGTGCATTTTAAAACTACACAGTCACTTCTGATGGGAGTTACTCCTGACTGGGAGTGGTAAACATTAACTAAGCCAGACTGTTAGCCTGGTTTAGGTCATGCCTAGAGGCAGCATGACCAGTATGACTTTCTGTAAAAGTAAAAAAGTATAAAATGTTATACACTACATGCAAAACCTCATGCAAGAGTAAAGATATTTATCTTCCCACCTTGTATTTCTGTCTTCTACTGTTTTGTGCAGCTGGCCACACATCCTTAACGACTGTCTTGTCAGAAGAATATTTTGAATTTATTTCATCCTTCTGAAAATGTGGATCTTATATGCATGTTTTCATTTCTGACTAAACATGTAATAAAATACGAAGAGATTTAGAATTTGCTGAACCGCACATTATTTAAATCTGAATTTGAGCAAATCAGTCTGTTCAAACCTAGAATTTCAAAAAAGCTAAGCAAAATGTTGACATTGTTGCATGATTTGCCGGCTGCTGAATGGAAAGAATTTTATTCAACTAGTGCTGCCCCCCCATTTTTCAAACTGGTGAATTATGAATCAGAGGTTAGAATCATAATTTGCACTTTTTAAAGGCAGTTTAACATAAAATAAAAGTGAAAGATTTTTTTTTTTTTTAATGTTTTGTTTCAATATACAGCAAGGTACCGAATGTTTCACCAAAAACTGAACAACATAAAAGAAGCCTGGTAACCAGGAAAATGTACTATTATAATGCAAAACTTTACTAGGGTAATCATATTTTATTTTAAGATCATATTTTATGACTACTCTCTCCAGGAGACAGATCGGTACTTTCTTAAAGCAATTACTTCAGATAGTCACGTGTGAAGTAGAGGTTGTTGGGTTTTTTGACCTCTTGACTGCCTCTGCTCAACTTCTCATTAAACTGCATAATTGATAACACCTGAGAGCTTCCTGCTGGTAGAAAAGGCACTTAAGAATTACAGCATAGAAGGTCCCGTGTAGTCTGAGTCACCTGTGTTTGTGGTTGGAGCAACTGGTAGGGTTTTAATTTTTTATTGTTTTAGTGCACTGAATCTACAGACTAGCTTTGCACTTGTAGCTGAAAAGTGTAAGAAGTGCAGCTGTCATGGCTGTATGGTTTCTAATTACAAGGTACCATATTTAAATATGAAAATAAATTGTCTTAATCAAGTATAATTACATTTTGGTGTCTACCTATGCTAATCAGGTATTGTGAATGTTTTTGTAATTACTCCACAGACTATTGATTTTCTTGCTGAGTGGCATGAACTATTCAGTTTGCTCAACAGGTAAGCCTTACTTGCATCTTGCACCATGTTAAATTTTTAAGTAAGTCACTGATGCATAGGCCAAGATTTGCCTTAAGTTGATCCACAGACTTTGAAACAATTTTTTTAAGTTATGTTCAGGAAATATCAAAATTCATTTTCTGAAAACTCTCTGCAAAATCTTTTGTTGTACAACTTGTGTCCATTTAAAACTGAGGAAGTGGTACTAAAATTTAAATGATTGATTTCAATGTCTTTATGTAACACTATTTTTTTCCCCCCCACAGCTGAAACTATAGTTCCTGAAGAAGTTGCCCAAAAAGCTTATCAGTACTTGAATGAAAAACTTCCTCTCTACATCCAACAGAAACAGCCTGAATTTGCTCAGCTTTTAGAACATATTGTAAAGAACCCTACTCAGCACCAACCAACCCAGAGTCCCATTCAGCAACAGCCTCAAGCTTCTGTCAAATTTCTACATGAGTTGCCATCACAAAATGGTCCCCTTTTCAACCCCCAAAGCTATGTTCCCCACTTACTGACCCTCGCAAAGCTTAGTTCAGCCATTAAAAACTCTGATTGGGCCAGCGAAGTAAAGGATGGTGCCGATTCTTCTCGCAAGCCAAATAAAGTTCACACCCAAGACAAAGTTGGTAGTACTACTTCGTCTGATCATAAAGATATTCCCGTACACTCATATGGAGGAACCCATGATTCCACACCACATTTTCACCTTAGTGTTACTATTCCTGGAGCCTATGGTCATCTAGACAAAGATTCATCTCTCAGACCAGAAAGTTTAAAGCGTCCCTCAGATAAGATGGAGTTGGCAAAAGAGACGTCAACTGAAACTGAACAAAACCAGCCCGTTTTGCTTCACAGACCAGGACACCATCACAGCCAGCTACATACTCATGATCCTATCCTGAGATATCATTATTCACAAGACCACCGCCATCAACCGTATGGTCTGGGAGAGCACTGGCCAAACTATCTCTTCCATTATGGTCTTGGACACCACAGTCATGATCCAGGACACCATGGTACTCCAGACCACAGGCCTCAAACTCCATCACAGTGGCCCAGTGCTCCTCGTGGTCCAGGACACCATAGTACTCCACACCACAAGCCTCAAACTCCGCCACAGTGGTCCAGCTCTAATCATGGTCCTGGACACTATGGTACTCCACACCAGAAGCCTCAAACTCCGCCACAGTGGTCCAGCTCTAATCATGGTCCTGGACACTATGGTACTCCACACCAGAAGCCTCAAACTCCGCCACAGTGGCCCAGCTCTCATCATGGTCCTGGACACTATGGTACTACACACCAGAAGCCTCAAACTCCGCCACAGTGGTCCAGCTCCAATCATGGTCCTGGACACTATGGTACTACACACCAGAAGCCTCAAACTCCGCCACAGTGGCTCAGATCTCATCATGGTCCGGGACACTATGGTACTCTGCACCACATACCTCAATATCAGCCACAGTGGCCCAGATCTCATCTTGGACTAGGACATGATGGTACTGTATACCACAAGCCTCAGACTCCACCACAGTGGCTCATCTTTCATGCCCCATGACAAAATCTTGGTACTGTATACCACAAATATTACAGCGGAGCTGTGTGCCTGATCAAACTAAGTGATATCAATTGCCTCTTTTTTTTTTTTTCCTTTTTTTCTAGTTCTGCACATGCATTGGGACATCTGTGATACCAGAGATTTTATTTGCATTAATAAAGGATTTATATCTATTTGGTGTCTGGTTCCTGACCACTGAAATAACATTTTTCAACATGTACTAATACTAGAGATGACACTAGAACTACAGCAAGAATGAGATGACTACAATTCACTATATCCCACAGTGTTTCACACCTACAAGAACAATTCTCTGTATCCCTTAGTTTAGAAATGGAGTTCAAGAGAACTGGGGTCGTATTCCTAAAGCTTAGTGCAAAAAGTTGCTTCTAGTGGCCAAATTTCAAGAAAATTGGGATTTCTTAGAATTTCCCCTAAATGTGAAGAGTAGAGACTAGTAAAGGGGGGAAAAAAAGCTATTCCTAAAGAATCTTAGCTCCTATATCTCACCTTAGGAGCTCTCTTAAGAGCAGGGAGGAGGACTTTTAAGATGCTAGAAGTTCCCTAAGCAGAGGACAAAATGGCAGACAAGAAGAAAAAGGAAAGACATTCTCCAATCACTGGATGACAGTGAATTAATTAAACTTTACAGATTGGATTGTGCAGGAATCATATTTGTGATTTTTGTGAAATATACCTCCTAAAACACTTTAATGCTCATTGACCAACTGAGCCAGGAGCAAACACTGTTCCTCTGTCCAGCTGCTGTTCACTGTTTGGGGTAGATTTGAATGCCAACCAGCACTACTTCTTATAGGTGAATTCTTATGTGAATACTGTGGGTCTGGGTTTTTACATTTTCTTTAAGATAATTTTAAAGTATAGCTTACCATTTATATAACAGATTTTCTTTTTATGTAAAATATTATTTATGATTACACAGTTTTTATATAGATTAGATTCTTTGGTTAAGTGTATTGATTTGATGGTCCATTCTATGCCCATTTTCACCAAAGGTGTGTCTAGCTTTTAGGATCAACCAATCACAGTATTTGAAACGATGATTCATACTTAGCAACAGGGTCAACCACACCTCCTCACTAAAGCCTGGTACACACATAAAGATTATCGGGCTGTTTTTGTCCCAATTTTGCCTCTTCCTGACCAAGGACGGCAAACACCCGATTATCGTGAGTCTTATAAGATTTCCCTGTACAATTATCATTTGTTTTGAGCTGTGAGCTACCACTCAAAACGGGTTGTAGCTGCGAATCAGAAATATTGAACATGCTCAATATTTACAACCCGATGTCTTCATATGTGTGAGGAACTCCAGCGACACCTGAATTGTGACTGCATGGATGGTGATGTGGTACGGAATGTAGCCAATCAGAGAGCAAGCTGGCTGGGGAACAAGGAAGTAAAGTCTGCGTTGACACCATCGCCAGTCTGTTATTTTTTCAGTTCAGGCTTTTTCTGTTAACAATGGTCCTAAGACCACCATCATTCCCTCGTCCTATATATACTCTTCCATGCTGTACAAGATGCTGAAAAAGGGGGAGCTCAAGATCCCCGCTATCAACGTCAACGGAAAGGTTGTTGTGGCTAATGAGAAGATTTATTATCTGTTATTTTCAACAATGAATGAACCTTTATAATGATAAATCCAGTCTGTTCGTAGGAATAAATCATAGATAAATGCTTTCCTATCTCAGTATTGGAGCTAAAACAGGGATTTTTTTCTGTTTTCTTGGTACCAGTCAAACATCTTGTTGCAGAGTTCTACACCGGAAGTGAGGCAGCTTTGACCAGCTGACACCAAATACAGCCTCTGTTGGAAATAGTATAGTACAACATGGCTGTCTCTGAGAAAGAAGACCCATTTAAAGCCAATTCTGAATATTATACTAAATTTCTGCCCATACATTCCCAGAACAAAGTGGTACAACTTCTTTCCTTTTTGTTCTGTCTGTTGTGCAATGTCAACAAAGAGGCTGGTTTATGACAAACAGCCTAATCAAACTACTGTAAAACCACAAATATGACATTACAAGCAAATTTAAGTAAAGTGAAGAACTCAATATTAGATAAAATACAAAACTCATAGAGACTGAAAACTTTCATTACCTTTGAAAGCTGAATTGGGGTAAGAATCTCCCTGGAAAAGATAAAACTAAGTTCTTTCTATTGCAGAGATGAAGTTAATCAGAATTACCAGCATCTCAAATCAACATTGTATGTAGTACACCTTGTGAGATCCAAAATCAAAATCAAACATAAATCTACAAGAACTGCTGGGAAAAGAATGTACTTCCATGATAGACCTGCTGCAAAGAAAACACTACTGAATAAGACAATTATAGAGAAAAGTAATACCTGAAACAAAGAGAACATGTAATCAATATCAGATCAGAAGAAACTGTTTGATCTGATGCCTCCATTTGAGGATGGATGTCAGAATCGGAGGATGTCTCCGGAGCATCACACAAATCTGTTAATCAGAAACTTCTTCTTTCAGCTAAGGAATTTTTCAAAGTGGGAAACCTTGACACTGCAAACTAGTATTCATCCTTTTATTTCTTCTTGTTTAGACTTAGATAGTCTTCTCATATGTCTCGGTAAAATGGAACTTCAGCACCTCCAGGCTGTGCAGAACTCTTTTAACTCACTAGTAAAAGAGCACACATCGCACCAGTTCCAGCAGCACTTCAATGGCTCCCAGTTCATTTTAGGGTTCACCTATAAATCTTGTACTATATACACTACACTATATATTTACTACTACAGACACACCTCCCCATGACTTTACTGCCCTGGTTGTCCCTTCCCCCCCTCCCTCCACACCCGGGCGGCAGGTTGATTGGATGTGCTTGTGTTCAGCAACGACCACACTTAGCTGTGTTGTTTGTTTGTCTTTTTTTGTATCTCTACCCATCAAGGCCCAATCTAGAGATGCCTTTTTTTTCTAGGCTCCTCCTGTTACTCTCCCTCATGTTATCTTTTCCATCTGGAAAAAATGGCACGCTGCACGGTAGCTGCTGCCTCAGTCTACCTGATCCTGCTTGTTTATATGTTGTTGTTGTCTACTCTTGGATGGGTTTGTACTGAAAAAAAATTTTGTTGCACCTGTTGCAATGACAATAAAGTTTCATTCATTCATTCATATATTAATATAAATATATAAATAAACTCTACTTACTTACATATAAATTTTGGTTCAAGATACTTAAGTATGACTTGAAGGGCATAAAGAAGTGCATATGTGGGATCTCCTTCAAAAAGGCAGTGGTTTGAGACAAGAAATGAGAGGACTGAGATGGCGTTACATCAACCAGATGGTTATTAAACCAGGGAATTGCTGCTTACTTGTAGCCCATCATAAACAACTACTCATGCTCACATATAATAACCAAAGAACACAACATGGATGTGTTTGGAATGTGGAAAGAAGTTGGTGTACCCAGATAGGCCATATGCATGCACAGGAAAAAACATGCAAACTCCATACTGAAGGGTTCAAGCTGAAAATAATCATGCAAATCTGGAACAAATAGTAAAACACAGAGCAAACTTTGCCTGAGAAGAACATAAAAATGGCCTTCCTATAATACAGTACTTTTGAGGACAAGCAGCAAAGAAAGTATGACATTTATCTTCACTGATTACTTTTTCTGCAGGAAACAAGCCAACACAATGCTGGGGCGATCACAATAAGTGGTCACACCTGTGTGAGCCTCCTGCAGGTGGTATGGGCACATAAAGGCTTACATGTCTTTGGTTTGAATAGCTGGTGGGTGTATTGGTACGTGTTATTTTTCTTTATCTTTACCTGGGAGTCCAGCTAAGCAACTGCAGCTAAAAGGTTTGAGTGGGAGCTGGGTGCAGCTACAGCAGCCATGATTGCTGGATTCCTGATTACAAGGTAAAACGTTTAAAGGAGCATCTTAACTGCATGAAGTAGATATTTGTTAAGTGGTTTTATGTTGACTGTAATCAAATCCTTATGGTGCTGTGATTCTTTCACAGGATATCGCTGGTTTGCCTGTTGAGTGAACTGAAGTACTCCTCAGCTTTTCCAACAGGTAAACATGACTTCCTTTCTGTTGAAATATTCAGGTGAACTGCATATGAATTCAGGCTGGTTTTGCAATATCCTCAGACATTTTTTTACAAAGTAAAATGCAAAACATATCAAGAGTGTCTCTGGAAATGAATAACTTCCAAAACTGCATGCATTTAGCTGAGCAAAACTTTTCTTTTTATAAACTTTAAAGCTACTCAAGTCAGTTAGTCAAATGTCAATGCAATACAAAGTGTTAGACTGCCTAATTTATACAGCTAACATAAAAATGTGTCCCTTTACAACTATTTGAACTTTTTCTAGAACTTTCAGTCTATATTGCTTTTAATATCGTTCTCAAGCCTTATTTGTCAAGCCGAAACCAGTAGTTCTTTGCTACAAGAGCTTTTTACAAATGTATGAACTGCCTATTGAAGTCAAATGTTTAAAACTACCTATGTGAAGTTGGTGGTTTAAAGGTGTTTTTTTTTTTTTTTAAATAAAAGAGAAGTACAACTATGAATATTTACTTTTCATCTGTCCGTACAGCCAATTCAGGATATCCTAATGCATGGAAGGATGGAGAGAAGCAAGAAATGCATGGCTATGCAACCCGTCGCCCTCTTGATTATGTTCGGGCTCTGAGGCAGTCCAACAGAAATCCTCAAGTTAAAAATTGGGCTCAAAAATGGCAAAAGCCCCAAGAAAGTTTGAGAGCCCCGAGCCACACCCAGTTAAAGGAAACTCTTAGCCCACACCAGCCTCGAGCAATGTCCCCATCCCAGCCTCCAAACTACTCATCAGTAAAGCCCAAATCCTTTCAAATTCACCTGGATGTCCCACTTCTTGACCTCCTGGGCCAAAATGAACAAACTGGCTCATCCACCAAAACACCTGGTTATGGAAATTATGGCACTGACTCTCAACCATATAGGCAAAGCAGTTTTCAGATCCACAGTGATGTAAACAGTCCAATTCCAAATATTCCTGGAAACAAATACCACACAAAGTATGACTATGAACCAAAGAATGACCACAGCGTTTCCAAACAAAGTTTTTCTGTTCCTTTTCCAGCTACATCTGTGAAAACCTCTGAAAACCATGGCCACTTTTTAAATATTAAACCAGGAAGTACTTTTGCTCAGAACAGTTACATGGAACCAGTAAAAATGCAGTCTGGCTCAACACAGATGGGTTCAAAATGGCAGCCTTGGCCTCACACTGGCAATGCACACGAACAAGAACCCCAGCAGATAGGGTCAAAATGGTCAACCTTTAGCCATGCTGGCTCCGGGGACCAAACTCAACATGAGCCAATTTACACAAAACCATCTCATGATAAACTGAGTGTTTCATCATTGTACTCTAGCCAGCATAGAAATCCCCAGCCCATCAACCAGGACACAACCCCCACTGGACAGAGCTGGGACTTTCAAAAGCCAGGTATGGAAAAATTTCCATCTCTGCCTGTTTCAAAATATTCTCAACATCCAGTCGTTTACTTTTCCCACACAAGTTCCCCAAGAGAAGACTATGGTAAAGACCAGAGTGTTCATCCTGATCCAACAAAATTTCAGTTTTCTTGGCCTCAACAGCAGTATAACAGAGTTCCAAGCAGAGGTTCTGGACTGTATAGTGAAGGGAAAAAAATTGCTCCTCCCATTTCTGGACCAAGCAAAGTTCACATTCAAAGTGGATTTCTTGTTCCTGATTCTGACCTTTCAAGCAAAGGTTCAACAAAGAACCCAAATGAAGGAAAACCGGACCAAGAATCTTCCCAGCCAAGCATCCAACTCACCTTAACTGTTCCTTTTCCAGCTAAATCTGTAGACATTGTCAAAAACAGTAGTGGTCATTTGGTAAATATTAAACCTCAAAGTACTGGTTCTGTTGGTGATTACATGGTGCCAACAAAACTACAATCAAGTTCTACTCAGACTGGATTAAAATGGCCCTCAAATCATCACACTGGACATGAACAAACTCAGTGGCAGACCTATGAACCCTTGCAGACCTATGTAAAACCTGTTAATGGGCAACTGACACCATCATGGCAGTCCAGCCAGGACAAAACTCCCAGTGGATCAAGCTGGGAATTTCAAAAGCCAAGCATGACAAATTATCCATCCCTACCGATCTCAAAGTATCCTGGGCATCCTTATGTTTACAGTGCCCACACGAGTCTGCCAAGAAAAGATTATAAAGAGCCAGCTGTTCAACCTGTCCCATTTCAAATGGTTCCCAGTCAATTTTACAGTCCACAGGTTAAACCATATGGAAATGGATATATCCAAAAGCTCATAAGTCATTCAGTTGGGTCTCCGTTCCCTTTTGTTTCTGAAAGTTATGACTACGGTCAGTCAAAGCCATCTGATCACTCTCAGAATGTGGAGAGGACTCATCATTCTCGTCCATTTAACACATTCGATTTTCCTTCAAGTGGTTTTTCCCACTTGGAAGTTGCTTCCACTAGTCATGATCCCAGAAAAGAGCAAAAACATGTGCCATCTCCTTATCAGAACAGCCATAGGACAGAAGCATCTCATAACACCGATGCATCTTACCCTTTGCCAAACTCTCACACCTTATCAACTGCATATCTGTCCCAAAAATTCCCCAGGCAGGACGCTGATGGCCACAAACAAGATGAAAAAGAGAACTTTGCTGGACTTCATATAAACCTGGAAGGTGGTGGTGACAGCATTGCTGGGAAGACCTACTTTGCTGCTGAGACTCCGTACAAGCATGGGTACCCTGGTAAATGGCTTGGACAGGACATTGCAAGAACGCCCATTCATTCCAACACACCTCATGTGAATGTTCAGGCTCAAGTTTCTGTGAAAAATTCACTCAAAGACCTTGAATCCCCCTTCCCAAATAAGAAACCACAATCTTATTTGCAATCGGAACACCACCCGAGGTATCATTTTCCAGAACAGGTTAGTTATTTAGTTGCACAGACAAATGTTGCCTCTATTCCAAAAAACTCTGAACAGCACTTTTCTGGGAGTCTGCAGCCCTTCCAAGATCCCCTCAGTTTCCAGTGGTAACCAGCCAAATGTACAAAAAGCCTAAGTCAGTATTGTGAGCTCTAGGCATTACTGATTTACTCCTGTCATTAAATTTCCCTTCAACTGTTCACTTCTGTGCAACTTAAAACTTTACTTGATAGTCATCTGTTTTGTGTTTTTGTTTTCCCCTCCCTCTTAACGGCACCTCTGTTAGAAAATTCTACTTTAAAGTAGGTGTTAGTAATTCTTTAAACCTGTCTCAATTACCAGTGACATGCTAATCCCAGGTCAGGCATCGGAATTGTTTAATGGTCCATTCAACCTCAAGTGATCTCAGCAGATTGCATCTAAAAATGTAAATGTCGAGCCTACTGGGAACTGCATTCCAAAGTATTTTAGTGAAGACTACAATGGCGGATTGAGTCTGCTTGTTCAAGTGGTCGTGGACCAGGGTATGCTTTTTTTTTTTTTTTTTTTTTTTGTGGAATAATATTTGTGGATCTTTGTTTGCATACCTACTGGCTTTTGATTGCTGCAGGGTGACGCAAAGCTGCCACAGGGACACAGTGCGGGTGAGTCATTACACTTTACCCCCCCCCCTCC
>CM047984.1:4590529-4610786 GCA_026261665.1 Melanotaenia duboulayi | reverse complement strand
TCAAATAAATCCTGCACCAGTCCGATGTTGTGTATAGATATTTTGATCATAACATCAGTTATTACATTCTCAAGACCCTTCTTCAGTCTGATGTATAAAGGCTTTGTAGTTGCAGTTCAGGAGAGAATTTGGACAGTAGCTATCTGGAATCGTGCTGTCTCTTCCTGGTTTTAGTATAAGAGATAAGAGTAACAGTACCCTGTTTAATACTTTCTGGAAGCGAGTAGTTACAGGTTTTCTCTTTAAACACCTGAAATGGGAAATACCTACGACATTCCCAGAAATGCCTGTAAAAGATGGTAGTTAAGCCAACTGGGCTTGGAGATTTATCAATTTTATAGCACATGATAGCATTGGTGTTTTATCACGGTCTTCCCTGAAATCTTCAGTAATTTGTGGAATGAAGACTTTGATTTGACAGAATGAGGTCGCAGGAAAAAAAAAAGAACAAGGTCAGTCTTGGGCTGAAAAATTGAGCAATAAAGGTTTTGATGAAAGCGGCTCATTTTTTGCAATTAAACTTTGGTCTATGCACTCTGTCATCAGTGATAAGAGAGTTTACATTGTTATTTTCATGCTGCCTTTTCTCCAGTGTGTAAAAGTATGCAGAATTTCTCTCTCCTTTCTAAGTTCATCTGGCCCGGATCTGAGGAAAGCACCATTAGCTTTTCTTTCTTAAATGTTGTCTAGTTTAGATTGTAGGGCCATAAAGTTCTCTTTTGCAGTATCCGCTGTTTGTTTAATACAGATTAAATTCAATTCTTTAGCTAACCTTTCTTCTTCCAAGTTCTAGGATACTGAGTTATTTAAGGTTTTTGCTAAAAGACATAAAGGGGGCTTTTCAACCAAGCTGGTTCCAGTGCTGCTTTGGAGCCAGAGCCTGCCTAAGTACTGGTTCCGTGACTTTCCACCACCCAAGCACCGGCTCCTGCTCTCATAATTGGTTCTAAGCTGGCACCAATTCTTTGCTGGGCCAGATCTAAGAACCGCTTCATGTAGGTCACGTCAGTGGTTGGGGGCAAAGTTATCTGGCCAACAGAAGAGCGTTGAAACACTAAACTGCATTCTTCAAAACCAGAGAAACCATGGATTGTTAAAACAAAGTTGGTCCGAAGAGAAAACCCACTATTTCCTGGCATTGTGGTCGTCCTCTTAAATTATGCATACTGGAGGCAGCAATCAGACAAAGGGTGCTTTCGGACACCTAAAGAAGGACATGCTGCAGCAGGCAATGAAAGAACCGTTGACCAGCTAATAAATTACTTTAAAAAAATGAACCATAAAATGGAGCCAGAATGTAGCAACAGGCAACCCCCCTCTCAAAAAAACAACCTGCATTTTAAATGACTTAATTCTGTTCTTGGAGATCGCCCAGCAAACCAATCAGCTGGAACTGTGAACTCCACCTGGTGGACGAGTCCACGTGGAAACTGAATCTGGTAAGTGTGTGGGCTTTCCAGATAAACATGTTTTGGATTGCGTGTGAATCATTTTAAACGGATCTCTTCTGTTAGCCATATGCTAACCTGCTAACAGTTGCTAACAATAACCAAACAAATGTATCATGTAACTTGTAAATAAATAACTGTAAATAACAAAACTTTCCATAACGTTTTACCACATAAGTGCAACTCTTATGTTATATACTGTGGAGTGAACACAAACTAAGATTCCTTTTGGTGTTTATAACAGAGTTAAAGCCCCTGGAAACTGAGGAAACACTGATTCTTGGTGTGCGCACCTTCCCCTTGTGTCCAGTTCTCGTTGTCATCCTCTTTTTCTCGGTATAACAGACCAATGTGAATATCATGGAAGCAGTTGTCAGTTAAAGCTGTTATGTTCTACAATAAAATGTAATAAAATGTAATATAGATTATGTATAATGTATAGGCACCTTCATTCCTCGTAGTAATTTCCTGTACTTTTGTTTGTGGGTGGTTTATATTGACAGTTTATTTTTTTGTGCTTTGAAACAGGTAAAAAAAAAAGAAAAACCCATGCAGAGCTGCTGAAATGTTTGGAGAAGACAGAGGAGAAACTGCAGAGGGACAGGGAGAAAGTTCACCTCTCATTTGTGAAGCTAGAAAAAAATGAGGACAACAGCAGTGCAATGGTTGGAGTGATGGGGGGCATGGTGTCCTTAATGGAGACTACAAAAAAGTTATTCATTTTTTTCTAATCAAACCTTTTTAAATCAAAATGTGGTTAAAACCAAACTTAATTACTTATTTGACCCTAAGCCAAACTTAAATAAAACCAAAATCCAGAGTAAACTTCTTTGCAACTTAGGTTCATCTTTATTGATCAGGTTATACAATTTATGGTATGCAAAGTTGTGTAAACAAGAAATGATATGCCACACAGTCATTGTTCCTGGTTAAAATACTCTCTGTAAAATACTTTTAAATTCCACTAAAGCTGACCCAACGTCAGTCCCTTCCACATTGCCTGTATTCACCACCAGTAGTCACCTAGGCACTGGGATTACACATTCAGTAAGGTGTGTCTTCTTTAAAACGGACGGTTGTGGTCCGATCACAGATGTCAGGGAGAACTCTGGGGGAAAATGAACGTTTTGCACAAACTACTACGTAGTAAAATAAAAAAACAATGCAATCCAACCAGAATCTTGATTGGGGATGTGTCCAGACAACAGGCAGCCCCCACATTAGAATCCAATCAATCACAATCTAGTAATTGAAAAATACAATATTAGTCCCATTGCAGAACAGACATAAATGTAATTATGTTTGTACCATGTAATCAGTATAAGTATAGCCAGTACTACGCTGGGTTACATATTGCAGCTAAGAGCTAAAAACATCATAACATAACTTTGAAAAATTACCTCTCTCCTTGTAGTCGCCATTCTCTGCACTTGATAATCAAGCGTTCATTGACAACCTTCAACAGATGACTGGTCCATCTGTGGGAGTCTAGGCGAGTTTGGAAGGCCAAGAGCAGGGACAAGTAAACTCCATGTTAATCTTTGCCTGAGTGCTTCCTCCTTCCTTCTCGTCAAGGCGGCGTGTTTATTTGCATTTTAGATAATGTAATGACACAGCACCGACTTGGCTCCGTCAGTGGAAAACCGAACAGGTTCACTAGAAGTACCAGCTCTAGCACCTACACCAAACCGGCACCGGTTCGCCTTTCGTGGAAAAAGAGCTAGAGTGAATTCGTATTTTATATTTTAAGTATTCCCATTTTTTAGCATAGGGTAATATTGTATCATCTTGTACTGGAAGCGTAGAGCTGTAACGCAAACAAAGAGAAATTGTAAAAATGTGACTCACGTTATAACGTGATCATTTTTGTGGTTAAACATGGAATTTAAACTGTATTCTTCTTTGAAGAAGGAAACTATGCAGTCTTTCAGAAAAATGTCTAAATCATGAAATGGGATAAAGTTGTGCTCATACTAGGCTGAGACAAGCAGTGATTGGGCAGTGTGAAGCTTGGAGTACACTGTGGTACCTTCCACTCGTCATAGACACCATAAACCAGACAGGACAGTGTTGTGTCAGCCACCTAGTTCTCCTAGCAGTGCATATAGCCAGTATACGTCTAATTTTAGTTTTCAGAGGACAGTTAGGCCATAAGCCTAACAACTGCTACATATTAACCAAAAGCAACACACACACTCAGACGCACACATACACTGCCTCACTTCACCCAGGCAGGTGACATACCTGTTGTGTTGCTCATAACTGTCCCATGTTACGGTGTGGACGACAAGAAGTCAGAGTAGAATAATTATACCTTGACAAAAAGAACGGAAATGTTTCTGCTTGAAGAAAATCATTTCTATAAAATGTATTTCAAGGTCACTACAACAACTGCATACAGCACTTTTTGTTTCATGTTAAAACGTATGTTTTACGTGATATATTTCACGTTTTTACAATAAAACCTATTACATTATAACGTGCTTTTATAATTTGGGGGACAGCTCTCTGCTTCAGTTATCATCCGTTAAGGTTTCTTTAACTTGCTCTTTTACTTCACGACAGTGTAGATCGTGTTTTATCATTTTTTGTATTAAATTCCCAGTAGTGTCTCATATTTTCAGGAAGTTGTATAATTGGCAAATTAATTTTACAATGATCAGTAAGAGGAGTTGAAGAAATATTACAATCCAATGTTTTTCTGACGATTTGATGTGTTCCTAACCAAAGATTTATTCTGGAGCTGCTAGAGGCATCTGATTTATGCCAGGAAAACTGTTAGTGTACTTCTCTCTCCACAGACCAATAAATCTAAGACTATAAGCACAATTTGGTTGGGGGTTTGCAAATTTATTGAGGTGTCTATCAAAACCTGTCTATAGCCATGTTCCAATCATCACCTATTAGGATGTGATCAGTGGAAAATCTGAAGCTGTTGGGCTTTTTCTTCTATATTTGTGAGAAGATCTTTATTTTTGTTTGTATCGTATTGCTAACAAAAGTCTTTCTTTCAGGTGTTTTTTTGTTTTGTTTTTTTCGTTTTTCATGGTGATGAACTCCAGTTTGAGGTTCTCTATTTTAGATTGACATTCAACAATGCCTAGTTTTGTTCAACCTTTGCGCAGGCAAACATTTTTTAACTTTCGTTCAGCTGTCTTCCAAAATCTCCCACCTCGCTGTCCAGACTTTTAATGGCACTTAAACGCCAGGCAAACAGACCCCTGTCTCAGATATCTGTGTCTTAGCAGGTCAGAGCTTCATTGGAGTTGTATTCAGATGTCATCTTTTACTGGAGGTAGTTTTTTATGTGTCCATTAGTGTTACAATGGAGTAGGCAGAGCTAGCAACAGCAGCGTAGTTCTGAATATCTAGCTTGGTAGTGATATTAGCATTAACACTCTTCAAAGCATTGAAATCTTTCATAAGCAACTGACCTTCACAAACGTCTTATTTCTTTGCTACTTCAGGGAGTAGTTGTGCAGGTCTTCCTTTAAGGTAAAATAGTTTGTCAAGGGTGAGCGTTTAGAACTAGTTTGAGGCTGCGTGGAAGCAGCTCAGAACTGAGTGTGTGCCCGCTTCACCATCTTGCCCAAAAGTCTCAATACGTGGTAAATATGCTACAACCATAAAGGACCACAAGTAACGCATGGCTACAACTTAACTATTTCATTCCCATACCTTAGTAATGCAAGTCCAAAACTTAGTAATGTGTGACCATTAGTTAATTTCTGTTGTTTTGTAGTTTTCTAACCAAATAAAATCACCTGGGCATTTCTGATGAGCAGTAACAGTAAGAGCTGTTTTATAAAGGTTGCTTGAGGATAGTGGGTGAACTTTGGTGCATTTTTCTTTCCATTCTTAATTACAGTGTTTCCTATAATTACAAAAAAAAAGGACAAAACTTTAGATTTATTTCTATTTTATTATACTAATATGATTTATATGTGAGATATAACACTGCAATGAGATCCTAATAAAGCAATTTTTGGGGTTTAGTTTTTATTTAACTCTAGTTTCAGTAAATGATGCAGATCTACGTTATACCCTGGTGAGGGTGTAATCAGATGTCCTTTCCCAAGTAACTGAGAATTTCTTAGTCCATCTTTTGTTAGCCTTTTTTTGTTTTTTTGTTTTTGTTTTTTTTTTGTTTTTTCAAATGTATGTATTATTCTATTGGATGCAAATAGATTTCATATATCTACATGTAACATTTTATTTGTTTGATTAACACAACCCTGTCATCATTTTACATTTTTTTTGTTTAAACTTAACTATACTAAGTTTGTTTTTAACTATATAACAGGTAACTAATGTTTAATGCTTCAAGTCTGTTAGTACTAAAACACGGCTGAAGTTTATATTTTGTCTTCTTTGGTCCTGTTTGATAAAACCTAGAAACCCATCAGGTGGCCTACACCTGAAAACAACACGAAGAAATCATGAATAAATGTCCAAATAATTCAGATCATACGACTTCAACATGTGTTGCAATCTCAGCCCCATCAAACATCTCCGTCAAATGTGGGAATGAAACAGAGCTTAATTATTAAATGTTTTAAGATCCCTTATTGTTACACTAACATACGCAGTGAAACTATAGCGACCTTGACTTTTCCTTGTACACAGTGTAAAAGCGCTTTGTATTTGTGTAAAAAGTGTGTGGCTATGTGCAAACCTTTACCTGGAAGCTGCGGCTGTATCTTAAGTGTTGTAATGAAATGCAGAGAAGTGTGTGTGAGATTAGTAAAGCATTGCTGTAAATGACTAAACTCAGAAGCTTGTATTGATTGAAGCAAAATGAGATAAATGGGTGTATTTTAGCTGCGCATGGATGGATGCAGCTGTAATCTTAGATTAGCATAAAACATAACAGAACACTATAAATGGTTTGTGGTTTATTATGAACAGTGATGCCGTTTTAAAAAAAAAGAAAAAAAAAATACAATACAAAACAAAAACGTTTCCAAGTTTCAAATTGACGGGCTCACACAGCTGCAGGGGAACAATCCAGTTTAATCATTTAACAATATCTGAAGACTGAGAAACAGTTCACAGTAAAGAGTCTACACCTTCCTCTGGGAACTGTGCCTTTGAATGTAATCAAGGACAGTGTTTAAATTATGTTGTTGGTAGTTGTTGAACATTAAATAAATCGGACCTCCTCATGTGACTTTCTTTATAGTTACTTTTTAAGTCGTTTGAGGCCATAAGATTCAGGAGTGTAGTGGCTTTGTCCATTGTGGAAAATGTTACAGCAGCAGCGGATCAATACTTTAAGATTGAAAATCAGCAGCCTGAACGGTTGATTTATTGAGCCGTCAGCTCAGTTGCTGGAAAGAGATTGACTTTCCTGGAAAATTACGTCAATCATCTTTCTGTATGAAAAACATATTCTTACACAGAGTACTTATTAAATATAAAATTTGATGTTGTTTTTAAGGACTTTCGCTGTATTTTATTTGTCTGTGAAGCTCCATGTGCTTTGTGTTGTGGCTGCTGGTTGCCTCGTGAGCCCTGATAAGTCTGCTTCTGATCCTTGGAGCTGGCGCAGTTGCATTTAAATCACTTAACGCATGTCATCCCTAATATTTTGTATACACACACACACACACATTTCTACTGTTGTTGTTCATGGTTTTTACAGTTTTTCTTTTCACAGGTGCTCCTGATGATTATCCGTTGTGTTTTTTTAGAGGCCTTAGGATGTTTACCGTTTCTTTAAAGGTGTATCAACTGGTTGTCGTGTTATTTTGTTTGAATTTTTTCTGCTCTTTGTTTCTCTCTCTCCTTTTTTCTCTCTCTATTCTTCTTTTCTCTTCTCAGTTAGTCCTCTCTCTACCATTTTTACTTCAGTCCAGACCAGTGATTATGTGTAAATTTGACAATAAACTCATTAAAAGTAAATAAAAAAAAATAATAATGATAAAGAATTACATTTAAGACTTTGGCCAACAGGCCAACAGGCTCCTCTTGGCATGTAGCCTGTCTATAATTCTGCTGTCATGATGCTGGACAAGACAGGTGAGAAAAAATAAAAATGTTTGTCTATGTGGAGCTCTGTTTCTGAAATAAAGGTGGATGATGATGAGTACACAAGTACACAAAAAGCCTAAGATTTGATAACAAAACTGTTCTAAGTCTTTTTTATCTTGAAACTATACTATTAACTGTTATGAGTTTAATTATGAGTATTAATATTAATATTATTGGCAAACATTTATTTTATTAGATAAACTGAGATTACAAACAAAGTCATAATGTACTTCACACTCATAGCACTGATATATCAAAATTTCTATATAATCCTCATTTTAGCAAAGTTTGCAGCAGGTTTTTTTTATGTTATTATGATAATAATGTTTGTTGTTCGCAAAAGTTTTGTGCACTACTAATGTTATTCTTACCATAAAGGTCATCTCCTGTTTAATCCAGTTATAAAACTTTGTCATTTAAACACATATTAAAACATGTAAATATTCACTTTATAATAACAAACTTGGAGGAGTGTCTTTGTAATCTCCTTCAAGCTCTGTTGACCACCCTGACAAGTCTCAGGCAAGGTTATTGTATAGGTTGGTCAGGGTGTGTAATGACGCTATTTACAACATTCAGACCCAAAAAACCCTTCTGGACATTAATCATTAACAAATGCAATTACATAACTAGAACCAGAGAACAATAAATAAAGCTATAATATCCCTCTTCTTAGCAAAGAGAACAATGTATTTCCAGGTCCAGCAGAGTTCAAACTGATTTCTTGGCAACATGAAATTATCCATGTCGGGCTTAATCATTCTTGTAATGAGTCTTGTTTGACTGTTTACTGAACTAGTGAACATTTTATATGGCCCCAGGCTCTTCCTGCATTGCTAAGGTCAAATTTAAAGACGACACACACAATAAAGCCTCTCTCATTCACCTTAAACCACAGCATGGCTCCATCACTCACTTTCTCACTGCTGTAGCTGAAGGGAGATATATGTCTGTGTTTCTTTAACTAATACAGTTTACTTTTTAAATTACATTAGTGGCTAGGATCTTATCTATTCCAGCATTCTGAATGGAGCTGCCAGTGGTCAGCGATGGTGTTCATATGGCTGCTTACAGAACCAACCTTCCATTGTCAGCCACAAATGGGAAGACAACTCCTGGAGGATTTGATGAGTCTAGCTATTATCAGTGCTATGGTAGTGGCAGCAGTGTAACATCTCTTGCACCTGGTGCTCTAACTGGCTACGAGACTCTGGACGCCCCACCGCAATATGATTTCTATGCCAACACTGAAGTGTGGGGGCGACGGAGGCGCCTCAGACCATCTTTGTTCGAGCTGCATGCCAAACCTGAGGTGAGCAAACTCTATTTACCAGCTCCTGTAGGGATTGCATTAAAAAAAACACTTATAGATAATGAATATTAGGATTATTTAAATCTGTGTATCTTTATTTATCTCACAGTATATGGGACAACTTTCATCTTATGACGTGCATGTCCTTAACTCCATTATTTGCTTTATTTTTTAAAAGCAAAACCAATGAAATTGTTTTTTTTACTGCACATTTTCTGAATGAGAAGAACAATTTATGAAGCAAACTTAGAACAGATGGAATTGTCAGTTTTTAAACTAATTAATTTTTTATTAACTGATGGAAAAACATTAAATATTTAATATTTTGCTAATTTAATCATATAGAACTAAGTTCAAGGAATTTTTCTAGCAAACAAGCATTATTGTTCATCCCTTGTTCAGAGAAGTGCATCTTCGGAAATATTCTGCAAATGTGCTGCAAATTTGTCAGTCTTGTTTTCAGGCCATGTCAGTATAACTGTCCTCTCCTGACTATGTTCAACCAGGATGAGTTCAAACCTCCCATGTATGAGGAGACAACAGGTGGAGAAGACAGCTCTGAGGAAGAGGTGGATGAACAAACACCGCCAGCATCAGAACCTACTCGCTTTGGATGGGTGCAGGGAGTCATGGTAGGTACAGCAGCAGCAGAGGGTTTGAACAATGTGTGAGTTTTGTGAGACATCTTTGACTTGAGGGCATCCTTAAATTCTAAAAATGATTAATATTATCCAGATGCAGAGAGATGTGTTTTTGTAACTTAATCTGTAATGAATATGGCACAGGGTGGCAAATATTTAGAATTTTCCTATGATTTAACTTAGAGGAATAAATTCTTCATAACAGCAACTGCACTGCCATGCCTGTCTTCAACAAAGTGACAATAAAGGACCAATAAAAATCTTTATAAGGTTTGAGTTCCTTAGAATAGCACATCTTTTAACCACAGACTAAATGTGGAGAACATTTAAATTTACAGTGTTGAATGGAAAACATTGATGGCAAGATTAATGAGTTACAACTGGAAGGATTATGAAAGTTACACATAATGATAAAATGAAATGAAAAAATACAAATCAACTCCATGAAATGGTCAAATCCATGCAAATTTTATGGTAAGAAACTATTTTTATGGTACTTTTTAAGTCTTCAATGTGTGATGAAAACATGAAAGTAGAAATCTACACTACAGTGTCAAAGTCATTTAAAGGGAAATTTGTAAAGTTAGATAATGTATGAAATCCTGAAACAAGATTTTGTATGTAAAATGGATATAAAAGTTATCATGGGTATTTTTTTAGAGAAATTTATAAGTTGATATTTTCCCTGTATGAACTGGGACAAATGATACAACAAGTTTTAAATGTCTGTTATTCATTAACCTAAAATAATTAGACTGGGCTGTTATCATTACACCTGTAGATTTAACTAGATAAGCTGCCACATCCTTAAGGAAGTCTTAAAAGGCCACAGTAGGGACTTATTGTCTTGTCTCTTGTAGTAAATGTCCCAATGTCAACATTTAAACATAAATTTCTACTGCTTGAAACCCATAGTGCTGTATATGTGGCTGTATGTCTGAGATATATAGCACTTCATCACTTAATATTGTCACAGATTTCTTCATTGACTTCAATGACATCTGCAATAGATGTGATCAAACACTTCCACAATTCCCTCCGCATCTGTTATGCCCAAGTAACTTGAATTTTTGAGAGAGTATACAAACGTTCTTTTGGATAGTTGCTAATATTACTGTATGGCATTGACCTGGCAAAATATGAACTATATATATATAAAATATCTTCTTTTTTTTGTGAGATGGTCAAACGCAAGTTTGCTTAGATGTATGTTTTTTTGTAGATCCGCTGCATGTTAAACATCTGGGGAGTTATTTTGTACCTGAGGCTGCCTTGGATCACAGCTCAAGCTGGTATAGGTAGGTCCTGCAAAACTGCCCTTCATTAGAGTTTTATGGGGTTTGATCGACTTTAAATCATGAAGTATAAAGAAGGATTTGTGTTTTCACCCTTCTGCCAGGTATGACCTGGTTGATTATTCTGATTTCTTCTTCCATCACTGGGATCACTGGTCTCTCAACCTCAGCTATAGCTACTAATGGCAAAGTCAAAGGAGGTCTGTTTACTCAGTGATACAATTGAGTAAATCTATTGTACTTTTCATTGTCAGTAAGCCCTAAGGTGATGATCATTATCTATTTTCAGGTGGGACCTACTTCCTGATCAGCAGAAGCCTCGGTCCAGAGCTGGGTGGTTCCATCGGCTTGATCTTTGCCTTTGCCAATGCTGTAGCTGTGGCCATGCACACTGTGGGCTTTGCTGAGACTGTCACAGACCTGATGAAAGTGAGAAGTGTGGCTTACGTTCATGCATGTGCATCAGCTTTTACAGTGAAACTGTGCAGTAAACAGTGGATCTTCATTACCTTTTAAATGTACTGTTAAACCTCAACCTCAGGAAAATGGGGCTGTTATGGTGGACCGGACCAATGACATCCGCATCATCGGCATCCTCACTGTCACGTTGCTATTGGGAATTACATCGGCTGGAATGGCTTGGGAGTCAAAGGTTAGCTTGAAATAAATATTTAATAACAAGTGTTTGAACTTTAAACTTAACTTAAAAAATGGGCCTCTACATTTAATGAATCAGACAATTCAATGTTGTTTTCTACCTAAAAAAAAAAAAAAAAATCATATAAATCAACCAAGCAAGATTTAGAACATTGAGCAAAATGTGTGTCTACATCATAATGATTAAAGTAAATAGTAAATTGTGTCTTTCACAGGCCCAGATTCTGTTCTTCCTGCTCATCATGCTGTCATTTGCCAGTTACATTGTGGGAACGATCATGCCAGCTTCACCAGAGAAACAATCTAAAGGTTTCTTCAGCTACAGAGGTATATCTTCACCCATACTATCATCATTTTCTCAACAAATTACTAACCATTTCCACTGGTTCTTAGGCGCCCTTGCAAAGCTTTACTCAAAAGACCGTAATATGACTTTGCTTGAAAATGTGATCTTTTTTTCTCAGTCGATTGCTTATGAGTGTCCTTGTTGGTGCTTTCCAGTAAATTGACTGCTTTATCTTTAACAGCTGAGATCTTTGCTGCCAATTTTGTGCCCAACTTTCGAGGTCCAGAGGGCAGTTTCTTTGGCATGTTCTCCATTTTCTTCCCCTCTGCCACAGGCATTCTGGCAGGAGCCAACATCTCTGGAGATTTAAGGGTTTGTTTGGTTCTTTTTTTCAGACTTTTTATTAATACATTTTTGTTAGCGTGCAGGCTTAATTTTGAAATTCTAACATAACTGTAGTGCCTTAGGTTTATGTCTTATGTCCACTCCTTCCCAGAACCCAGCTGTGGCTATCCCTCGTGGGACACTGTTGGCGATATTCTTCACTACAATGTCCTACATCATCATCAGCGCAACCATTGGTAATATTCATTTTTTTTCCAAAACCTACCAAATAATTTTGGTAGGTCAGTCACATGGCATTCATGTGATTTACAACCATAATGTGTGTCTCTACTTGGGGAAAAGGTTGAATCCAAAACAAGTGAAAACATTTAAACCTCTATTCACCACATTGTACGTGTGCGTAAACATCCTTTCCTGGTATTTAAGTGCTATGAAGCAAAAAACATGTTAGAGCTTGATACAAACATGCAAATACCATATTAAATTAGCCAAATCATCCACTGTTATCCTCATATACCATCACACCTCCTAATTATGGGAATTAACCAACACTTAAAATGAAAATTAAAATTATTTTTATACACTATACAAGTTTTTCCTCTGTTTGTTTTATAACAAGTAACAGATGCTTATTGGTGATGTTGCTCATTATTAATTTTATTCAGTATTTGGAAAAAAAGGGGAGGAAAGTCATTTTCTTGTTCTCTTTGTTTATTTATTTATTTTTGGTTCATTAATGTGTGTGACTTCACAGTGGGTTTCCTTGTGTTCCTCCAGGAGCTTGTGTTGTGCGAGATGCATCTGGCGTAATGAACGACACCCTGTCTTCCTTGACACCCCCTGATAGCTGTGTTGGTGTAGCGTGTCAATTAGGTTGGGACTTCACGGCGTGTATCAATAATAAGACCTGCACCTATGGAATCAGTAACTACTACCAGGTCAACACAAGCTTGAGCTACATCTTCATCTTCTTATGTTTCAATGTGTAAAACCATCATATATTTCCTGGTTTGTTTTTCCTTCATTGGTAGAGACAGGAAGAGAAAACATGGGGAGTGAAAGCAGTGTATGTGCATGCAGCGATAATCTGTTCAGCATGAAATGTTTCCACTGCTGATGGGATCTGTTTCTAACATGCAGGAAGATCATATTGTCTGATATGTCTCAGGCAATTGTCAGTATACCATTATAGCAGAACAGCTCTGTACACTCTGTACTCTTGTCTTTTTAACATATAATTTAAATAACAATATCACTAGGAATATTTTGGCTATTGCAGTCTATTATATCTTGAATAACAGTAGCTTTTTGTTGCCACTTGAGGGAACCAAAGCACTAAATAGCAGAGACTGGAATTATAACCCTGGTATCTACAAGTTGACATTCTTAGCCTAAATAAAGCATTTAGTCTCCTTCACATTAATTGATAACATGTTTAAAACAGATTTCTGTACCATGGTGAAAGTGAGCCTAAAAGGTAAAAACATTTCTGTGTGCAGACACTGAGCATGGCATCAGCCTTCGGCCCGCTCATCACTGCTGGGATATTTGGAGCCACTCTGTCATCTGCTTTGGCCTGCCTGGTGTCTGCTCCCAAAGTCTTCCAGGTATATATATATATATACACTCTTTCAAATTAATATGTACTGTTTTACAATGGAAAGATTTAACCAAGATTTTCTTGCACATTTTATTTTTCCTTTGTCTCTGCTGTCACTTTTGCTTGGCAGTGTCTCTGTAAGGACCATCTCTACCCCCTCATCAGCTTCTTTGGCAAAGGTTATGGCAAAAACGATGAACCTATCAGAAGCTACCTGCTGGCGTACCTCATAGCTTCTTGCTTCATTATAATTGGTGAGGCTTTGAAGAGAATCTGAGGTGATCTCTGATTAAATATATCAACAAAAGATGTTAAAACCCAAATGGTGGTGACTGCTTTGTAAAGCTGGTGGGACAAGGTTAACTAAACCTCATTAAACAGCTTTTTTTTCATATATATTCAGAAGAATGGGTTTTAATGATGAGTTATCTACTACACAACAGTTTAGCAACTGAACAAAATCATAATGAAGAAACAAAGAACAGCACAAAACAGTGAACCCACTAATGCTGTTTAAAGCTGACTAGCCTAACATAGCCTAACTTAGCATGGAAGTAGCTACATTTAATTCTCACTACAGTTCCAAAATTTTCTTTTTCATCTCATTACTTCTCAGTCTTTTCATCCTTAAATCGTTTTACAGATTTATTTTTTGTGAGATGTAAAAGAAAAGAAAAGAAAAGAAAAAATGAATAAATAAAAATGACAGCCTGAATGGAAATGCAAACATCCAGAAAATGACTGAATGTAGAGCAGTAGCAATAACAGCTTTGTCATGTATGGAACGGCTAATAAAACACTTTTGTGTCTTAAAGGAATATTCTAATATTACTTACAATTTATAAGGTCATTTAGATCATTGTAGTTTTTATTTCTTGAAGAGAACTTTCTCTTTCAGATATTTTTTTTTAATTATAAGATTGTTTAGTACAATCGACCTTCCCAATAATGTCATCACTTTTACTCAGGCAACTTTTATGGTATGCTGTATTTCCTTTTCTCTGCTCCACCTTGAAAACATTACAGTTGCAAAACATGGAGTGTTTTTTATTGTAAAGCTGTAATGGGAAACACACTGTGTTTGTCACACAGGAAATTAGTTCCCATTGCTTGCCAAAGATTTAATTATAAGATGTTTTGTTTTTTCTTACTCTCTGCCAGCTGAGTTAAACACCATTGCTCCTATCATCTCCAACTTCTACCTGTGCTCCTACGCCTTGATCAACTTCAGTTGTTTCCATGCCTCCATCACCAACTCACCAGGTAGATCATTAAAATTTGACATAGGAAGTTTTAATGGACATATCTGTAAAGACGTGGATTCAACTTTTTCCCCACCATTTTCTCACTTCAAGCTCCTGCTAGTGAAAGCAAAACGTTCAACTGAAGGCTCTGAAAATTCATAATGTAGAGGACATTTCTAACTTTATCGCTTACATCTGCTGACACTAAAATATGCAGTGTTTGTGACATATACAGTTACAGTGTGTATTATCACCTGTGTGTGTGTGTGTGTGTGTGCAGGTTGGCGTCCATCATTCAGGTACTACAGTAAGTGGCTGTCACTGCTGTGTTCTATAACTTGTGTGGTGATCATGTTCCTGCTGACATGGTGGGCGGCCCTCATTGCGATCGGTGTCGTTATATTCTTTCTGGGATACACACTCTACAAGAAACCAGGTAAACCCACAACGGCCGAATATGGCACAAGGAGCATAGAGTGGCACGTGGTTTTTATTAATACTCTTCTGTGCTTAGCTGTGAACTGGGGCTCATCGGTGCAGGCTGGAACCTACAACATGGCTTTGAATCATTGTGTAAGCCTCAACCTTTTGGAGGACCACATCAAGAACTACAGGTTAGTGAGGAGCTGGGGTTTGTCTGCAATCTGCAGGTTTCTTCTCTTGGAAGTTGAATAATATATACAAACTTTGTTTTTATACATAAAAGAAAAATCCAGAATATAAGTAGCTTTAATAAAACTTTATAATTTAGCCTTTTCATAATGCAGCTGGAACTCAGTGGGTGGAAAAAAGATGCTTATTTTTCTAAATAACTTAAGCATTATTCATTATAACAGTGAAAAACAATCAGAAAATAAAATGAAAGAACAAATATTTCAGACGTTTTAGTTATGAATGGAAAAAATAAGTGTGACATTATAGTTTTGTTTTTTTGTGTGTGTGTAATTTTTTTATTGATGTTTTTGTTTTATTTTTTTTTGTTGTTGTTTTTTTGGTTTGTATTCTTAAGCTTTTTCTTAAAATCTCATACATTTTCTTGTGTTGTGCTAATTAGCTAGCCCTTAAATTTAAAAAGAAATTTCCAAGAACTACTGGGTAATTTAAATTATGATTAAGCAACTGAACTAAGAGTAGAAAGTTGCATACAATGGATGTCATCTAACTTGTTGTCTTATGCATCGATCCTGCCCTCATCGTTTTACAAAACCATCTTAATTACTTTGAGTTAACTTATTCAACGTATTGTTTTTTAATTGCATCTGACTGCTTTAAGATGAGTGTTAATAACAAATTAAGTTATATCTGCTAAATATTTTCTTTTAAAGACTTTTTTAATGTGTATTTATATTCTTTATTTATCTGTTTCCCCTCAGAAAGGTTAAAACATTTTTTTTATCATACTGTAAGTGTCTGCCACCATTAAGGAAAGGATTGTGCAAACAATGGACGTGATATGTTAAAGTTGTAGCTGTTTTTTCAAACAGATACATGACACCTCCCCTGACTTTACCCTGCCTCCTGCAGACCATTGTGTTTGCAGACAGTATTTTGAGTGGGACGCCAATATTCAATTACTTTTTACTGTCATCAGCNTCAATCAAATAGGAAAATAAGCCTTTCAATAAGAGCCTTTTGTTGAGGAAAATGCTGTGCGAAGAACAGAGAAATGTGCTGACTATGTGGAGGATATTCAATTACTTTTTACTGTCATCAGCACACAAAAGCAAAATAACCACAGAAATGTGCTGTGACTCAGACAACTGCATCTATATTCCAGCTGCATTACTGTTGATGGTCAAAGAGTAGTTTTCATGTTCAATATTTTTTATTATTAAGAACGCAGGTCCTTATGTCTGATATAGGACACAGGGTTACAAATGTCACCTTCCTTTAAAACCTGCAGGGGTTTTGGATTGAACTGATTCATATCTGTCTCTAATTCTGCCAGACCCCAGTGTTTGGTCCTAACAGGTCCTCCTAGTAGTCGTCCAGCTCTTGTGGATCTAGTCAACTGTTTTACAAAGAATCTCAGTCTCATGATGTGTGGAAATGTGGTCACAGTGAGTACAGCTCCAAACACATTCATGGAAAGTTTGTGTTTTCTACCATAAGAATTTTCCCTTCATCCCCGTGTCTCTCAGGCTGATACCTCATCAGCAGTGGACAAGGCGAGCAGTAACAGCCATGTCGTCTGGTTGAACCAAAGGAAAATCAAATCATTTTACAGAGGAGTGGTAGCTTCAGAGCAACGGTCTGGGGTCAACATGCTGCTACAGGTTAGACATTTCCCTCAAGCACTTTTTTAGCTTAACATTGCAAAGCAGTCTTTGTTGTTCAGCCTTAGAAAGATACCAATTAAAGCTGAGGTAACTCCCTAAGAGCATGTTTGGTTCAGGATAACAACCTCCTAAAGGATTCTACGATAAACAGAATATTCCATTCATCATTCATCAGGGTTGTCTGTCATGACTTATATTTGTGTTTTAAAAATTGAGAAAAATGTTATATTCATACGGAAATACAGCAGCTCATCTGAATAAATTGAATTGAATCTGAATCTATTTTTTTTTACACCTGTGAGCCTCAATATTAAAACCACTGACTGATGAAGCAAATAAATGAGCATTTCATTACATTGCAGTATTTCTTGTCATCCATCTGAACATTGTTAGACCAAATACTGCCCCATCACCCAAAGAAACAGCTCAGGAAAGGCTCAAATAACTTGTCACAGAGTTTATAACATTTACACTGTAACATGTATTATTTAGTAAATGCATTATTTGTGTGTAATGAATCCTTTTGTATATTCAGATGCTTGTTTTTGTACCATTTTTATGAATCTCTACGTACTTTGACTCCCACCTGAACTTATTATTTTTGCTTCATCTGATTACAATCTATCTGGATTTATTTTTGCTCTTTTATATTTCTGTATGTATGAGTGACTGTCCTACATAAACTACTTTGCTGTTGAATCAGCAGCTTTGTTCATGTGCATGACAAAGCTAGACACAGGACTGTTGCTTTGGTATAACCTTTTTTAAAGCCAAATGCAGGTGCGTTAGTGAGACGCTTGGACTTCCGCTCATGTATCTGACTGTTCACCAGGGGGCAGGTTTGGGTCGTATGAGGCCAAATGTTCTGCTGATGGGTTTCAAGTCAAACTGGCACAGTGATTCACCTCAGGCTGCACATAACTACATAGAAATCCTGCAGTGAGTACAATTGGAATATCTATTTGTGAACAGCTTAACGAGCATTAGCTACAGGACAAGGCTGCCTATGTTCACACTTTTGTGTCAAAACACTTTTGTGCATTCCAGTGATGCATTTGACCTGCAGTACGGAGTGTGCATGCTAAGGATGAGAGAGGGGTTGGATGTGTCTCGTCCATCTCAAGCACATGGTGAGAGCCTTCATTGATATTAGAGCAGTGTGCAGCAACTAAATTAATCAAACTCTGTCACTCTTGACAGCTGCTGCTTTGCAGCACAAATAATTTAGCATGAACAAGGGGCATGGAGGGAAGTTCAGGCCACGTTCATCTATTATCATTTAAGTGAATGACTGCAAGTAAACCCACACACACAGCGTGTTTTTCTTTTTTATTTTAGTAAACCAAGCTTTTGATGTAGAGTCAAACAGCCCTGACAACATCTCTGCCAATTCCTGCATTCGAACAAGCACTACATGTATGTATATGATTTTTTTTTTAATAAATCTCTCTGTTTTTTTGTTGTTGTTGTTGTTTTGTGACCACATGTAAAATAAATCTGTGTATTTGATGTGTTTGCAGCTTCTGTTGCTGTTGTACCCGAGCCTCAGCCCTGCACCATTTTTCAGAAAAAACAAGGAAAGAAGACCATTGATGTGTACTGGCTGTCTGACGACGGAGGTGTGATTATATCCATGTCTCTCAGTTGCCTGCTTTTCTTCCAGAACATTACAGCATCGTCTGGTGTTTTCTCCAGGTTTGACGCTGCTGCTGCCGTACCTGCTGACCCGCAGAAAGCGCTGGGCCAGGTGTAAGGTCCGAGTGTTTGTGGGAGGAGAGACAGACAAGAAAGAAGAGCAGAAAGAGGAGTAAGTTTGGATGACGTGCCTGTAAAAGTGTCGCTGGACTGAACTCTGGCCCTTGAAAACANTTTTCAAACTGTAAAAGTGATGCTGGACTGAACTCTGGCCCTTGAAAACATTTTAATAATTTTAGGATAATTTTTAGAACAGCAGATCAGAAAAGGAAAAAAAGATTCTTGAATACTTAAAGGCAACAGAAGCATCCTGTAAACTTTGCTTTTCACACAGTAAAGGAATATTCTGTATTATTTCCGGATTTTTTTAAATACAGGCAAAGACCACTTAAACTACAGAATTATACTACAAATGTACATGCTTAATATGAAATTACAACCATTTTCATTGAAAGGAAAAGTTATAAAACATTTTAATTATGGAAATAAATGTGATTTTTTTTTCTTCTGGATTTTCACAGTCCAGCTGCTGGAATATTNGTGAAATTACATGGAAAATCTGTAACTATGAAAATACATAAAATTGCCATTTTTTAAAAAGAAAATACAAGGCGTCATATTTATTAGAATTTCTAATAGGGGTCATTTTAAAAGAAAATAGTTAAACTGCTAAATTCAAGTTTATTTCTATTTGTACTCTGTTATTGTTACTGTGGATTTATTTATTTATACTGTTAATTCATTTTATACTAAATTAAGTGTACATCTAGTTATAGCCTAGAGGTTAATCAGGTGGACTTGGGGCTCGAGAACTCAGATTCAAGTCCCCAAAATAGCAATGAAGGTAAACCAGCGTCGGCTCGTGAGCAAGTTTTTAACCCCCAAATAAAGTATATTAGTAAGTTTTTTAATTGGTGATATTTTATTGCATTGCATACTGACTAAATACAAGAATCTTCCTTAAAACTGCATAATAAAGCCAAAGAGAAATAACCATCTTCTTCTTAGACAGATTCTTTTTGCTTCAAAATTTTCATTAAAAGGAAAAGTTATAAACCTTTTTAATTATGGAAATAAATGTGATTTGTTTTTCTTCTTGATTTTCACAGTCCAGCTGCTGGAATATTACTTTTTCTTGTTGTTGTTGTTTGTTTTTCATTTAAGTATTATAAGAAGAGCAGGACAAACATTTAGCCATTTTTAAGCAAATGGAAAACAAACAAAAAGAAAATCCCCTTTGCACATCAGAGGTAGACAACTGCTTATCTCTATGTGTTACCCATAGATGGTCTGGTCCTTTACTTTTAGTTATTTATTTATAGTTTGAAAATTATCTATATCAAGTAATAAAATTTATGAATGTAGCAAATGTTCAGCCATCAGATTCAGGTTTTGAAATTTCCCAATCTGGGATTAATAAAG
>CM047984.1:4567487-4589769 GCA_026261665.1 Melanotaenia duboulayi | reverse complement strand
TGTTTTTCATTTAAGTATTATAAGAAGAGCAGGACAAACATTTAGCCATTTTTAAGCAAATGGAAAACAAACAAAAAGAAAATCCCCTTTGCACATCAGAGGTAGACAACTGCTTATTTCTATGTGTTACCCATAGATGGTCTGGTCATTTACTTTTCTTTATTTATTTATAGTTTGAAAATTATCTATATAAGGTAATAAAATTTATGAATGTAGCTAATGTTAGCCATCAGCTGCAATTCAGCCATCAGATTCAGGTTAGTTTATTAATCCCAGTCTGGGATTAATAAAGTACATCTGATACGTCAGATTCTGAGACTCATATTCAGACTTTATTTGAAAAACGGGCTATTTTTTCCTACAATAACCAGGTCATCTGAACAGTGAATTGCTTAATTGTTTTACCTCCTGTAGTTTGTCATGGTGAACAACAGCTGATGCAGAATCTGGACAAATACACAGCATGTCAGAATTTATATTTAACTTGTGACCCATCATGTGACAATTTCCACAGCATGTTCATGACATTGATCGGTAGGAGCTGATGCAAGGAGTCCTTGACAATGTGTTCTTAGCACGTTTTTATAGCTCATTTAGTGAGAGATATGAGAGTAAACAAAAGAGTCAAGCTGAAGGCCTCAAAGTAAAAAATAAATAAATAAGAAACAGCTAAAAAAGATCCTTTAAAACTCCAGTGAGTTGAATGAAACTTCATATTAGAATTTTGGTATTAGAAGCAGTAATTTAATATTGAATTTTGTGTTTTTGATCTAATGATAGAATAATATCAATTCCAACTGCTAAAGTTAGCAGTAACAGCACAATCCAAGAATTGTATTTTTTTTAAAGTTTCAAAATATGAGAGTCTATGAAAAATGTCAAAACCTCACTGTGCACTTTGTCTTTCCAGGGTTTTGTCACTGATCAAGAAGTTTCGTCTTGGTTTCCAAGATGTCGAAGTGCTTCCTGATATTTACCAGAATCCCCAGCCTGTAAAGTAAGACTAGCAAAGCGTGTGTGTGTGAGAACGAAGTAGAAGTAGGCAGAAAAAGACATGTGTTTATGTCCGTCTTAAAATAAAAGGAATAAATCCTTTTAATAAATCATACCCCCTGCATGTCTATGTGCACTCCAGTGTCCATCGGTTTGAAAACATGATCAGTAGCTTCAGGCTGGATACGAACCCCAAACAGGAATCAGACCCTGACCCTCCGAGACAGCAGGAGGTGCCCTGGATGATCACAGACCAGGAATATGAGAGGAACAAAGCAAAGGTCTGACACACGCCGATCACATATATGTCAAATGCCTGCACACCCCTCTTATTCTCCTCTGTTAATACTGTACACTCTTTGTGGCTTCCAGTCTCTCCGTCAGGTCCGTCTAAATGAAGTATTGCAGGATTACTCCAGAGATGCAGCCCTTGTTATTGTGTAAGTGTAATATATGTGTTTCGTTCATATAGAACAGACAATGACATGTAAAGGCAGTGGTCAGGCCTGCTCAGAAGCTAAAAAAAAAGCTCATTATACCTCCTCCTTTGTGTCTCCTAACAGCACAATGCCAGTAGGGAGGAGAGGAGTGTGTCCCAGTACTCTCTACCTGGCGTGGCTCGACATCTTGTCTCGGGATCTTAGACCTCCGGTGCTGCTAGTCAGAGGAAACCAGGAAAGCGTTCTTACTTTCTATTGCCAATGAAATGTCTCCATGAGTCTATTGTTCATATAATAACACAAGTCTGACATTGCAAGGCCTTTCAGACAGGTAATGATCATCTGATCTTGTAATGGCGTTGTTTGCTGTTTAATGGTTTGGAATTCATCATCTCATAATGTGCACATGACATGATTCATTTTATTTACCTTAAATTTATCTTTTAAATTAACGCTAAAAATGAACCTCTGTGATTTTAAATGAAAGATAATTGCTAAAAAGAAAAGAAATTGTATTGAATTTTTGGTCTCACATTTGACATTTCTGATTTATTTCATTCTAGTTTCAATAGTTTCTTGGACAGCTTATGTCTGGCCATTAAATCTGCACATGTTTAAAGGATGTTAAATACTTATGCTTTTCATTTTTAATGTTGTTAATTTGATACTGGGGGGTAAGATCAGCAGAATTTTGAATCAAAATTGATTTGAGTAAATTGAGTAAATTGGGCAGTCACCATGCATGTCCACTCGCCTTAGCTGAGGAAATACTGAGAGTAATCAGCTATTTGTGCAATTTCACTTATTTTGATCCTCGCTCAATGTGCTAGAAAACATAAGACGTTTGAGTTGTTTTAGATGGCGTAAACCAGAGGTGCCCAAGTCCAGTCCTAGATCTACTACCCTGCAACGGTTAGATGCAACCCTTCTATAACACACCTGGCTCATTTGGCTAAATTCCCTCATCTGCACGTCGTTCAGCTCTGCAGAGGCCTGTTAACGAGCCATTCATTTGATTCAGGTGTGCTGGAGAAGGGACACATCTAAAAGTTGCAGGATAGTAGCTCTCGATGACCAAACTTGGGCACCCCTGGCATAAACCCATGCTTCTGCCCCCCTTCAGAGAATCTGTTAGCTGAACTACCCATCAGATTTCCTCTATGCTTCATCCAAGCCTACTTTAAGAAAAAATAACAAGAGGATCCATCCCTTGAAAGAGAAATACACCATGTTGTAAAAAAAAGTGGAATCATCCTTTAATTGTTAATCAACATGCTGATTCTGAGCAGTTTAACTGTATAAGCTGATGACATTTATCTTTTATATATTATTAGCCTAATAGCATCATAGCCTAAGTCATATTTTAAGGGTTTATAGGCAATGATGTACAGAGAATCAACAGTGTTAGAGTAGAGCTGCTTAGGTAATTATGCTATGAGGCTAATGTGCAAGTGTTTCTTGACTTGTTGATTAATAACATATAGTATATATTTTTTAAAAAATACAGAATAAACATGTTACAATATTTGTTTGCTGCATTTCTTTCTGTCACCGCACAGCTTTTCTTCTGTAGAATCATCTGTCTGAAGGGACATTCTCCGCAATTCAGGAGAATACCATTTTGTAGCAAAAGTAGTTTTCATGCTTTTGATATTTCAAATCAAGTTATTAGTGTGACACAGTCTTTATCTATTTATTGTTAATGTCAAGAATATAAAACAAGTCAGTACCGACTGAAGAGCGTCCTGTTTTCATCTTCCAGAAGTCAAATCTCCAATGCAGTCTGATCAGTTTCTCATCCAAAATCTACACTGTATAACTTTACTGTGTGTGTGTGTGTGTGTGTGTGTGGGTGTGTATGTGTGTGTATGTGTGTTCTCAATAACAAGTTTCCCAAAGTGCTTCACAGTCAATAAAAAACAATTCAACAACTTGATTCAAAGTATTAATATATCCAAATATAAAATCAATAATTCCTGTTATTAAACCATATTTTTGTTCTGATTAAGGCTACATGTTTACATGTTGATCATGGCTCATTGGTAAGTAAGTTCAAGTACTTTGAAAGGTCAAGATGTTTATAAAATTTTAACTGTAATTAATTTGCCTCTTACAACCAAGTATTAGGGTCACATAAAGAAAAATAATTTTTTACAGGCTTTGAGAGTAAAGTTGTAATATTTAAAGAGTAAAGTCATTATTTTAAGAGAATAAAGTCGACTGATTTGTGAGCCTATTTACAAAGATGTGTATAGACCTATACGTTACCATCTCCTGAGATTTGGAGACATGTTAACCCTCGCTGTTAGCCCTACCAGGTAGTGTAGGGATGTACCGAAGACCAGTAGAACGAACCGTTTTTGGACTGTCACCTCTCACTATCCCCCACCATAAAAATCTTCAACCTCCCGCCCAAGGAGCTGCTGTCAGGGGCAAAGCTGGACGCGGCCGGCTGACACAGCAGCCACTTCAGAATCGAAGCACTGTTGAAATTATAACTGCAGTGCATGGAGGGCCAGCTGGAGAAAAACAAGCAGAGCGACCACCAATAATGGCCAGTAGAGGCGAAAGTGATGGTTAGAGAGAGAGGAAGCGAGTCTACAGCACCTGCTGCTCGAGTCTCAGACTGAGAAATATCTGTTTAATATATTCACTTTGAGACACAACTGCACCACCATTCATCCTAAAAATATATCTGAGAAGCTGTCGCAGTGCGGAGGGACAGAAAGCTGTCTGCTATCTGATTTAACAGTTTGATTAGCCACCATCCAATCAGATAGATGTAAAAAGACGGACAAATTCGCAACTGCAACTTCAGAGCTTCGCTCGCAGTTTGGTGCTTCACATCTGTGGACTGGATGTTTGCAAAAGAGCTTTTATCATTTTCCACATTTACAAACTTTTTTACAACTATGCAAATCCTTTTCTTCACATTCACATACTTAATTGTTTTTGCACAAAATTTTATTTATTTATTTTTTTTTTATTTTATTTTTTTTTTTGCAGGATGACAAATGTGATGTACAAATACAAACTCTGTAATTATTTGCAAACTTTTATTTACAGCTGCAAAATCTTTATGACTTTAAATTGAGGCCATAGCAGTCTCCCACCATCTTTGAGATCAGCAGTTATTTCAGGTCTGTTAAAAAAGTAAGTCTCCCTCAGAAATGATCTCATATCAATCCATATATTTAATGTAATATGACACCAAAATATTATGTAAAACCTTGGCTAGAAGAATTTTAATCACACATCCTCTTCTTAATTTCTAATGACCAGAACAGATTTGTGCTGCAAGCGTACCACAATAGTCCTAGGTTATTAAACATATTATTTATTAAACAAGTGACCATGCACTTCAATCATTAAATGTTGAAAAGGTTTTTGATAGGATTGAATGAAACTCTTTAAAGATTTGGTTTTGGAGAAGAATATATAAATTGGATTGAAGTACTTTGTACAGGTCCACAAATTCAAGTTTCCTCAAATACTCAACTATCAGATTCCATCAGCTTTTTTGGATTAACACGCCCCTTTACACCCCCTACTGTTTCTGCTTGCTAATTAATCTTTAGCTATTGCTAAGTCCATGGATATTTCAGGTATCTGGATTGGTGAAACTGAACACCGACTGGCCTTTTTTCCAGATGATAATGTTTTATTTTTAATAAACTTAAATAAATCTCTGCAAGGTCTTATAAATCTTTTGGAGAAATTTTGGGAGTTCTCTGGTTACAGGATTAACAAAGAACAAGTGTCGACCAATTATGACCCTTTTTTTTACTAATCATGTCAGATTCTGTGGAAAAGTGGAATTTACTGCCCATGTCAATAAAAGGACAAACGACTATTATCAAAATTTTCATCTTGCCAAAGTTGTTGTTTTTTTTGTTCTGTTTTTTTTTGTGTGTGTACATTGCACTTCATCTTCCAGCCACTTTTTTCTATATTACAGAAAAACTTTACAAGGTTCATATGGATTAATAAACACCCAACATTACGTCTTTCTTTATTATATTTTCCTTACGACTGTGGTGGGCTTAAAATGCCCAATATGAAACTCTAGCCACACAGTACTTCCATGCTTTAGAGCCCCCTCCTGGGTAAATATAGAGAATTACTCTTTAAGATTACAAATATGCATTTGTACCCAAAGGCAATTTGCATTGCCTTTGGGTACAAACCAAAATACTTATTATAAACACACAAAAGCCCCTTCTTAAAAATTTTATATCTATCAATCCTTTTTAAATAAACCCCTCCAGTTGTGTTTTTTTACCCATTTGGGGCAAACATGAATTCAAACCAGAAAGATTGGACATGACGTGTAAAAGGCTGAAGTAACAAACAGCTGAGTAAAATAAACATTTGTACAGTGAGGGCACTTTGGTGTCTTTTAAACAATTAGTTACAAAATATTTATTTGCCCAGAAAACATTTTTTTTTAAATACCTACAAATAAGGACTTTTGTAAATGCACAAGTGAAGTCCACAACTGAAAATATTACAATGAACCATCTTCTGTCATGGTTTGTGGTTTCAGGTTCTGACTGTTTGGTTTTGGTCATGTTTCTAGTTTTTGTTCTTGGTTTTTTAGTTTTGTGTTTCTTTGGTTTCTGTTGGTTAATGCACCTTGTCTGATTACTTATGTACATCACCTGTGTTTAATTTATCAGTCTGTGTATTTAAGTCCTGGGTTTTCAGTTACTCCTTGTCAGACCCTTATGTGGTTTAATCCCTGTAGTGTCTGGTTGTTCCTGAGTTTCCAGCAATCAGCCTGTTACCTGCACTGTTCGGCCTCCTGCTTTGACTGCCTGCATTTGAGTCATCACCTCCGCCACCATCCTGACATCTTCATAATAAAAGTCTTCTATAAAAATTTTATGCGCTGCTGGCAGCTTCTAAGAAAAACTTCCTTTCATTTTCGACTGCATGGAAAAATAACCTTCAAACTGGGCTTTCTGTAAAAGAATGAAGGAAGGCCTGTCTTGCAACTCACGCCCAAAACCACAAGATTCAAACCATTACAGTATAAATGGCTCTTTAGAACATATATTACTCCTGAAAAATTACACTGTTTTAATTCTAACAACCTGATGTTTGTAATAAATGTTACAAAGAGAAGGAAACTCTGTTTCACTGTATGTGGGAATGTGAGAAACTCCAGACTTTTTGGAAAGAGACTTTTGTATTAATTTCAAGGTTATTAGATCATATTATTCTAGTGGATGCAAAATTAGGCATTTTTCATAGTCTCCCTGAACAGATCCAACTACGTGGAAATAAAAGAAAGCTGTTAAATTTCTGCATGTTGCAGGTCAAAGGTGTTGTCTCTCTAAGATGGAAAGACATACGGGTGCCCACCACTAACGCAAGGATCAAAGAAATGGCTTGTAATCAGCCATGTAATGCCATGCATAAAGTGAAACTCGGCTGCAACGTCACAAGGTGTCCTGGATGAAAAAGTTGGATAACGCAGTTTCTCAGCCTCAGGACACTGCTGGGCAGTGACAGCTCCAGAAATGCACATAACAGGTGTCACTGCGCCAACAAACGAATCTGGAACGCAGAGTTTTAAGGTCAGAAAGTTACATAATGCATCTTTAAAGTCACATTTCCTCAAGAACAGGTTTACACTTCATCCTTTTATCAAAAAGCTAAACAGTTTTCTTATTTATCTGATACACATGATACTTGTCGTAGCTGCTCTGTGTCCACGACGGAGTTCTGCCCTGATCCCTCACATAGACACGTGCACGCACACACAGGTGATCACACTTCTGTCAGCGGACCGAGTGCACATGTTGGGAACGTCAACTGGCTGAACATCAGACAAACATATGACCGTTTTTTTTTATTCTCACAGGGAGGTGAAGATGGAACACTGATTGGTAAATGCAGACAAGTATCTTTAGAAATAATGTATTTCAGAAGTGGATGTAGACGTATCATATCAGATTATTACAATTATCTTATTACATCTACGCATCTGATTTTGATGGTCATGTTAATGGGCTTAGTGTTTTATAAAAATAGCCATCTGAGAATGTCTTTAACATTCAATATTAACAATTAAATATCTATGAATCAATCCTTATAAAATGTAATCGAATCGTATCAGGCTGTTGTGAATCTATTTGAACCTGAAAATAAGTGGCGATACCCAGCCCTACTACTTAATGATCAAACTATCCCATGGATCACTTTTATTATCATTATATGTTTTGATTGGCCTCTATTTGTTTTGTCTAGAAATCCGGGAGTTTAATCATGTTACTGCTATTATTATAATACTCAATTATTTATTTAGAAATTTAGAAATTTGAACTGAGTTTTGAGCAGGGGTGGCTTTGTAGGTCCGGTTGGACAGGCCAATTGAGTTGGTGTGTTCAATAGTTGCTGGAAAACTCCTGCAGTTTACAGCTGATGCAACATCCCTAATGTAATTTGATTGGATAAACAAAGCTCAGCTGTCAAAAAAAAGAAAGAGAGACTGGGTCCGCTCCTTTTTAGTCCTCCAGAGAAAGGAGAGGAGAAATAAATGAAGGGGAAATCCTTTTTACTGGTTGAAAAAGAGCTTACCGAAACAAATAAGGCATTCATCTTGATATAGTGATCAAAAGTTGATAATAAAACCACATTTAAAAAAAAAAAAAAGTTAACAATGAAGTGATAATTAGTAAAACAATTTCTATTAGAGGTCTCTTAACAAATAAGGACAATGCAGAATAAAGGAGTTGGATTGGGAGATAACTTTACTGCTTAGAGCAGCTGAACAGAATCATTATGAAGTCAGAAGTTGTCTGATGAATCATTTTAATGTGAGATTATCTCCTGAACTTAAATAAAGTCCATACATCAAAATTCCGACAAGCCGCTCGGTCGCCCGGGTGTAAATGGTGCTGACCCATGAACTGCTTTGATCAGAGATAGCACTGATAGACAGAGGTTTTACTCTGTTACAAAAAGGTAACCGCTTTTGACAACCTGTTTAACAAAGCAATATCACGAACATTTGTTTATTTTAATGTTGACTTGTGTTGATTTGATTAATTTAGATATCCCTTTCCGTTAATTTGTGTATTATGTATTTTAGGTAAATTTTGTAACGGAAACAGAGTGTGCAACAATTCTGGTTTAGCATTGCCACGAAGACGATCTTCGAAAGGGTGATCTATAATGGCGCATGCTCATTTAGCAAAATTTCCGCGAGCCTCCACGTCTGACAGTGTGCGTACCGCAACCAATCAGGAGCAGCCACAATGTGTTTGGAAACAACATTCCTCTTCTAAAGTCCCGTATGACAGACGGCAAAGACATTTATACACCCACCGTAGCCACAGAGGTTTCTCTTTCGACGAGGACATTTACGCCGAATTTCTTCATTTTTGTTGACAATTTGTTTCACAGGAACGTCTCCGTTTCAGACGAGTATTGTTTTAGCTAATAACGTCACATCGAGGTTCAGATCAAATGGATGTGGAAGATTCTCCGCCAAATACTATCAGTCTTCTCATAAAAACGCCTAACCAGGCTCAGGAGGACCGAAACATAGATGGAGTGTACTTGAATTGGACTGTGGGGGATTTAAAAACGCATCTATCCATTGTATATCCAACCAAACCGGTAGGTTAAGTTCACTTAGCCTGCGAATGTTAGCGGAACTAGCTTGCGGCTAATGTTGTGTAGTGTTATGACAAGTACCAGATGCCAGTTAGCAGCTGTCAGCCATTTCCTCGTTGTTTGTCTTTCTGTGTTTATGCTCACACGTTGCATGCACAGCTGTTAAATGATATTTAGAGAAAGCGAGACATGCTTCTCAGATTTATAGTAATAGTTTTTATGTAACGCACACGTGCAATTTATATAATTTTTATTACATTGGATCATCTACGTCTCCAGATCCTCATATTTTACCATCCGGAGTGCGCTGGTAATGTAACTTAAAAAAAAATGCACCAGAAACAGCCCACAAGACTGGCACCAGCACAAAACAACTAAATTACTTATCTCCACTTAAAAAAAATTTTACGGTCATTTATTAATTCATTTGCTGAAGAGTTTATTATAACCTTTTCAGTATAAGTCATCAGTTAGCCAAGAATTTGGCATCTCTATTTGACTGTCAGGTTTCGCCCTCCCTGAGAAGGTGCAGCCTTGAAGGGCGTAGCATTCATCCAGGATGCAGCTGAGATGACAGAGAGTGAAATGAGGATCTATGCTTCAGAGGCCTCATTTTCATACAGCTAGCATATGTACAGATGAGTTGTGGTCAGGCATGAAACTGAAATATGTTTCAGTTCAATAAAGGCACATGCTTTCCAGTGAAGTTAGTGATTACTGATAAAGTTAGTCTAATCTTTGGGAAATTAGCCATGTGTTTTAAGCTGTGTCAGGCTGGTGTACTTTATTTAAAAAGAAAAAAGCACGTAGTTCATCTGTAGTGCATTTAATTGTTAATTTAATGTTAAAAATCCACATCAAAACAGCACACATCTACTGTACTAAAGTAGATGTTTCATTTTATTTGGCAGAATGAATCTTATCGCTTGTAAATTTTTTCTACTCTGCACACATGTCTGGTCTTAGAGAGGGAACAACTTAAACAGGGTTTTTGATTTTTCCCAAAAAGTCAGTGATTACTGGCATTGTTTAAAAATGCATTACCCAGGTCAGGCAGATACATCTTCACTGTCTAAATGTCAGCGCTTTTAATCAAACGAAACCAACTTGTTTGTTTTCTTCAGGCTGTGACTGACCAGAGGCTGATCTTTGCTGGAAAACTGCTCCCCGATCATCTGCACATTAAAGATCTATTCAAACAGGTGTGTATTAAAAATGTCATTTGTGATTACAAAACAGTCTAGATTTCATTTCCACTTTCTATCTGTAAAGTTTAGTGTGTATTTCTTTCTACACTTGAAATTATTGAACATTAGTATTTAATGTAATGTCAGGCTGGCAAAAACAGACTTTATGCTGACTTTATGCTTTAAGCTTTATGCTTCTCTTTATTTTAAAACCTAGCAATATAAATAAAAATGGGGTTTTTTCTACAAATTTCCAACAGTAGATATTTATCAAAATTAAAAGTTGTCTTTTTTTTAAAAGGTCTCGTAACATTTGTGGCTCTAACGGTTTTATTTTATTTGCATTTATTTGGGCTGTGGCGTTAAGGTTGCTGAGACCTGGTCTAGCCTGTTTCTTCTCTCATCAACATTTGTGTGATGTCAGATAGCATCAAAAAGGTTTTCATGGACTAGAAAAAGGATTTTATACAAAGAAGAAAAGCAGGACAGGATCGTGTGTCATGTGTTTGGCTCATGATTTTTGTCTGTGAATCCCATTAGAGGCTCATATTGCTGCAGCTTACACACCACCAGCTGTAAGATAACTCCAGCGCTTGTTTACGCTGCAGTTCAGTTATCATGGAACAATTTTTCCAGAACAAATAAACCATTTTTAAAAAGCTGGTTTTAATAAAATAAAACTGGAGATTTTCAGACATTTTCTCATATGCATTCACTAGTTTTTGCACAAAGAGCAACAAGAACAATTACTTTGATGACACAAGGCCTGCAGCATTTAAACTGTTTAACTGGAAATTTTTTGAAGTAGTGAGATGTGAAATTATTTACTGTTTGTTTGTTTTTTTTCAGCAAACCTTTTCCAGTATCTAAAAAAAGAAAACACAAAATAACTGTTCTCTTCTAAATGGATGGTTCAATTTGGACTTAATGAATTAAAGGTGTATTCGCTAAAGAGCTTTAGTACAAGCATAACAATAACTATTATTAAGATTTTTCTATGGTTTCCAGCTACGGATTAGACTATTTCACACACAGAATGTGGTCACTTCTATACCAACCAGTTTACATGCAGTGTTTTAACAGTTTATTGTGACTTTTACAGGCTGACTCTATTCCCACACTGCACCTGGTGTGTGCTCAGAGGAGTCCACCCCAAGGACCGCTGGGAGCTAGACCTAAGGTGAGGCATGGTGAACACACATGGGAACCTGAGTAGTGTTTTCTTATAAGCAGGTTTCTTCATAGTTTTATGAAAAAAAAATGTGGTTGCGATGGTTTTCCATATTAGTTTATGTTAGGAAAAAGCAGGGTTTTGGGCTTGTAGAGGCAAATTCATGTAGCTTTTTGTTGGGAGCTAGACGGACTGGCAACATGTTTAATTCACAATTACAGTCTTTTGTATTTAATCAATAATTTACAGCTACAATGAAAGACAACAGTCATTTTAAACTGATTTTGTTGGTCATAATTTGTGTTGAAAGTCATCCCTTAACACTAAAGTTTGCACAAAACAGTCATTTTCATTTTCATTATCTTTAAATCAACAATAAACAAAGTGGCCAAGATGAGACTGAATGCCAAATTCAGACCTTTTAAAACAAGAAAAAAAGACAGCATCTAGCTGAGTAAAAAGCTGCCCACTGTTTAGTGAAACTGCTGCTGGTTTTATTTTTAAATTGAGGCACAGTATGCAAACCAGATGGTTTCAGTTACTTTTGCTCAGCAATGTGCTGCCTCTGCTCCTCATTTGTTTTACATATTCAGTTTCCTTATGTGCAGTCTAATCGTTGCTTTTTGTAAAGCCCTCAGTTATTAATCTAATGTCAGTTCAGCTGCTTTTAGCATTCAGCATCTGTTTTTCTGCACATTCAGTGGCTTTTAAGATGTCCTTTTAGAAATTCTACAGGTTGTTTTCAGTCTAAATAAACAGCCTTGAAGATTCAGCAGCAGTTTTTGGTCTATGCAACTAAACTCAACTCTGCTGTGTAGATTAGTCTACCAGGCAGGGTTTTGTGGTACCAGCCATTACATTTTCAAACCCTTGCTTGTTTTTGCAGACCAGACAGCCGCAGCTCTCCAGTCCAAGGCCCATGCCAGCCTCTGCTTCACCGACCCAAACTCCCAGCAGCACTCCAGAGCTGAGACAGAGGAGGCAGACATCTCCAGGCTCAGCTCCTTCTCCAGCCCACACACAAACCCCAGCATCACCACCAGGAACTCCTGCATGGATTGGTGCTGCAATGTAAGCTATAAAGAAAGATAAATTCTATGTTTTAAATATATATTTTAGAGTCAACAGCAAGAAGCTACACAAAGGAAGATAATATTCAAATTCGTTCTGATTTTAACAATGCACCTAACAGTGATGCAACAACACACACAACCAGTTTTAATTAATTGAGCTTTTGATTTTTCTTCCTCTCTCTACTTTCTCTACTGTCCTTCCTGGAAACACCCATCACACATTTCATACAGAAAACCTGATATGATTGGGTGAACTTGACCTTTGAAAGGCTCGATGGAGGAGTTAATGATGTTGGAAGTTTCCACTGTTTTCTGTAAAAGGTTCTGCATTTAGCCATAAAAACATAGTTTGTAAAGAGTATTTGACGCATCAGAATTTTTCTAGATCTTTAAATCTAGAAAGGTCTTAAAGATGCTTATTCTGAGTGAAAATGTTTGTAGGACAAAAGAAGAAGTGTCCATGAATTCAAAAAAAAAAACTATCTTGGTTTTGTACTTTTTTACACTTAGATTGCTTTTATATGAAAGCAGTTTAAATGCTGAACAAACACGATTTTCTGTGATGTTCCAGGACTGAAGCACCACAGATGACCCAGCCGGCCTTTCCCACATACTCCCTGTACAGTCCTCAACAGCTGCTGTGGCTCCAGCATGTCTACGCAAGACAATATTACATGCAGTAGTAAGTATTCAGTCACACAGTAAGTAACTTTTAATATTTGTTGACTTGTTTTTCTAGTCTCTAATGCAGTTTTTTCTGCACACTATCAACAGCCATGCAGCTTTGGCAGCAGCACAATCAATTCCCTCCACACCAGTGGCAACCATTGGCCAGCACCCACCTGTTCCAGCCCACCAGGTACCTGTCCCAGCTCCCATTGCCAATCAGAACCCAATAGACAACCTACCAGCAAACCAGAACCCGGTGCAGGAGGGTGCTTTCATCAACCCCGGGGAGGCCAACCAGAACATGCGGATGAATGCGCAGGGCGGGCCAGTAATGGAAGATGAGGAGGACATGGAACGTGACTGGTTGGACTGGTTGTACTCTGCAGCAAGATTCGGTGTTCTGCTCATGATCGTTTACTTCAACTCCAACCTGAGTCGCTTTCTGCTGGTGATGAGCACCCTCTTCTTCATGTACCTGTAAGTTCAGCTGTTGCTTATTGAACTTGGCTGAAAAGCTTGACTGCAAAGTCCAGCAGCTCTTACCAGCTGCTTGTGTTTGCATCATTGAGTCCTCTCAACATCAAGGCCAAACACTCACTTCACCTCTTTAATCATTAAAAAGAGCACAGGGTTGTAGAATGAGGGAGACATTTATTTTTTGTTTTTATTTTGTTTGTTTTATGTTATTCCCAATTCAGAAATGTAATCACGTAGTCACCAGACAGGGTGCAGAGTAGCTTGTTTGCTGCAGAGAAGTATCTATTGATTGTGTATACACAGTCGGGCCTTCAGGATGTGTATCCTTGAAAGGTGTCACAGATCAAGTACATCAAGGACAATGTTTGTTTAAAGAGTTTAAGGTCATGGAAGAGAAAATTCGGTCTTCGGTCAACAAATACAATCATACATACAGGTACCTGGTATATATATCACAAAAAATCATGAAAGGTTATATTAAAGAAAAAATGTCCTTTAATGTTTTATAATAACTGAACCACAGATCAAATGGTGTGACGGATTACTCAGTTACAATCGCAACACTTCTCTCTTAGCTTATTTTAGCTTTTTTTGGGAGGCAGTTAAAGGGTTTAATCCATCATGTTTCCACCTGCAGTCGCCAGATAATCACTGCAGAGCATTTCCCTACTTAAAAAATGTAAGTAGAGCTCAAATCAAGCTGAAAAGAGAAGGTGTAGGATTTTAACTTTTGGGGAGGAGCAACTGTAGTTGAGAAGGAAGAGGCATTGTTTGGCAGAGGGTCTGGTCTCTGGTTCAGTTACCGCCTTCCTCCTGTCTGTTTCAAAGTATTCCTGGGAAAGATGCTAAAGTCCTACATAGCTCCTTTTTAAAAAAATAATTAGGCATTATCTCTGAGAGAAGCTGATTTTGGGTAGCCTTGCAACAGTGGTCAACCAAGTCTACAAAAAGCACTTTACTCTCCTTATTTATAGAGATTCTGATAGTTTTCAAGCCTTGCTTTTAGTATTTTTACCATCGGGTCTTTAAAAATAAAGTTACGCTGCTACCGGTGCTTCTTGAAATTTCTGAGTTTGAGCTGCAAGAAAACTTTCATTTGGAGATGCATCTGCTTCCTCACAGTGGTTTACAGAAAAAACACATCATCGTTCTTATTTATGAAGCTTCTGATAGTGATCTTATTTAATTTGCTTTGTTTACTTTGTATGTTAGTACAATGTTTAGCTCATCTCTAGTTTCTTTAGGTTTTGGTACAGATGCTTTTAAACTGGCAGGATAAAAACCGTGTTAAAAATCAAGATCAGACAATTTAAAAAAATATATTTTGATCATTTTTGTTGCCGTATTGCCCAGCCCTATCCCTGCAAACCATTTCTTTAATCTAATAGACATAAATGTTGTCTAAATCAGTGATGATGTTACACTGTTGGTTGAAAGTTTAAATTGTCTTTAAAGATCATCACTGAAAAATGTCAAGCATTGCCCACTTGAGTCAACTTTTCAGCTTACATCGATGCCCTCTAACACACATTTCTTTCTTGGTGTGGAAATTCTAGCTGTTTTGGTTTCATTTAGCTTTAACATTTAATTCTTTGCCTTACAAAATGGTTCATGCTTTAGTTTGTAGTTGTTGAGCCACTTTAAAACCTCCTACAGAACTTGTTTGATGTTGTTTAGTTATCCAAGAAGGTGCCATTTAAGCATTTCCTCCCTTGTCTTCCTCCACCTACAGACACACAGCTGGCTGGTTTCCCTTCAGAAGGCGAGCTCAGGTCCACGGACCCAATGATCTGCAGCCCCCTGAGGTCCAACACAACCAGCAAAATGAAAACAGGAACGCAAACCAAAATCCAGTAAGAAATCAGAAGAACTAACTCTAATCTGTATTTAAAGATTCTGTCAGCCACTCTGGCGTCTTGGTGATTTAAGGCTTGTGTAAAGCTGTTATATTCTAGTTTCTGGTTTACTTTGTTGAGGATTTTGAGATGAACGAAACTAAATGTTGCTTCTTACTTTTAGGCTGATGATCCAGCAGACAGACAGATGGAGGAACCTGGAGCTGCAGCTGAAGGGTTAAACGAGCCGGGACAGATGATGGCAGTTTTAGTGCCTCCTCACAGGGTGTCGGTCATGTGGACAGCCTGGGTCTTCTTCAAAACTTTCTTCTCCTCCCTCATACCCGAGGCTCCTCAGGGCATGGCTAACTGAGCCCCTGAGACAGACGACTGATAGAGACGGGCGTGGACTTGTTCCCTTTTTTCAAGTGATCCTCAGATCTTTGTGTGAATCACCTGAAGACTATACTAAAACAAGGACACTATATCAATCTGAGCAATGACTGCAACCTCCCGATAGAAAATATCATGATGCTGCAAGCTCCAACATGACCGTGATCCTTCTTGGAGTGAGACACAGGAAATACCAGCAACATGTACTGGCTCTTGTTCTGGTAACAAGAAGGGAAACATTATCACATGTCCAGCTACTGTGTGCTGGTTTTAGCTTTTACTTTGCTTTAACGCTCCATCACAAGACCTTGTCAGACATGTAGCTGCATGGATCCTTTTTTTATCAGTTGAACAGCAGGGGGCGCCTGTGAGTGAAAAATTACCTTCAGCTGACACAGTTGAGCTGAGCAAAGTTACCCTTCGTGTGGAGGTTTATGTACACAGACCTTCTGTTTTCTGTGCCCACTGTGTCTGAAGGGATTTCTGAGGTCATGTGTTTGATCACAGCTGTAAAATTAGGGCAGATGTTTATCATTATAAGAACAATTTGGTCTCTTATGTGGAAGCAAAATTGAGACCAAAAAGAAATGTTTGACTCATGAGAATTAGCTGAGCATCAACAGTGACTTCACAACATATTTTAAGTTTAACATTTTACTGTTTTCAGATGTGCCACATCAAATATTTAACTTTTTTTTTCTTTTAAAAAATGCTTCACATAAAAACAAAAGTTAGTTCACAAAACAATCCACAAATTTTTATTTTAAAGGTTATAAAATGTTCAATTTTTATATAAAAAAATGGAGGAAAGTCACAAACGAAACATAATGCTGTACCTCAAGTATGTCTGTTAAAGGTGGATTATCCCTTTTATTCAGACGTGATCTTTGACCAAAAACAATTCTTTCTGCCATAATTGATCTGTAAAATAACTATGATGGTTATAACAAAAAAAAGGGGGAAGTTTTGTAAATATATTGTACACAGAGCACTTTATAACATGTATCTTATGCAAGCTTCTGAATATATAGAGGTTATGATTTATTATTAATGATAAAATAACACGAGGGCTCAGAACTGTTTTTAGCTTTTACGGAGATGAACAAGGTTAAATTTTTAGTTGAGTCTAAATTAATACTACAAGTATTGTTTTTAATCTCATTCTATTGAAAACAAAATGAATTAAGGTCAGTTTTTGTCGCAGGTCTTCAGTTACATTCCAGATTATGAGCTAAATGATGAAGCTTCTCCACATTGTCCATCATCTCCATTTTTAATCTCATTGTGTTGGTTAAGAGCTAGTTAAGTTTGTAAATGACATGTCACCTGTGGCATACCAGTCCTCACCTGCTGCTTTGAGTTTAACTGCATGATTTTAGGTCCTTAGCAGTAAGTGAATGGATTTTACTCTCTGAAAATGTTTCTGAGAGGCCTCTAAGTGAAGGGATGAAAGGTAATTACTCTCGTAATTCAGTCTATCTTGCATACTGCATTCAAGGTCTAATTCCCGTTTGGGGGAAGGATGATAATTTGTGACATTAGTCACTATGAATAAGTAAAATTCAAAATTTTAAGGTCTATATATGAAAGTAACCCATGCTGTAAAATGATGCGTGTGTTGAGGATTTGCAATAATGATGCAATAAATGTTATTAACTTAAATTATGTTGAGTGTTTATTTTTTATTTAGTTTTTTTTTTTGTGGGGGACTTTTTTGCTTTTTCAAGAACAGTATTAACAGAGTTTCTTAACCCTGTTTTTAAATAAAGGAATTTGCTGATGCTAAAGTCAAGATAGGGCAGAAGAGCTGAAGGTTTGACCTGTAGTAAACTCAGTAGTTGGAAGTGGCCTCATTACTAAGAAATAGGAGGTTGCAACTGATGTTTGCATTGATAACAGAAACAGCAGGGTCCAAAAGTCTGGGTAGCAGGCATCTATCAAAAATAGGAAACTTTGTTGTCATTTCTCAAGTTCTAAACTTCATTAATGAGGCTCACATGGAATATACAGGTTTCTCAGTAAACAAGCCACAAACACCATTAGGCTAACTGTTTATGTAAAATGCTTTGTAGAAACAAAACATTTCAAATGACCAGTAGGGACTCCACCATCAGTAGATCAATACATCAAGCTTCATTCCCTGAGAGACAGAAAAGTGGTCTGTAAACCATTTATAAACCAAAATAAAATCAATTTTAGCAACCACAGCAGAGATTATGAATCTAACTGGACACTGCAGACTCCCGTCAAAGGCCTTTACTCCATCAGTAACCCACTTGGTTCCCTTCAGTTTTTGTCCGTACCCTGATGTACCTCCCCCTCTCCTCGCCTCTATCTTTAACTGTCAGGTCAAATCCAAATCACTCACCTGGGAGATTTGGAGGAGAACAGCTACAGTCAGTAGCTTCTGGGAAACCACCAGCAGGGAATGCACACTTAGACTCAGCTCCTGTATCTGGTTTCACTGTGAGCCTGCACATGTTCAAACCTTCTTTGTTAGGAGAAAGTTGGTTCTGAATGTAGCGACGTTAGCCGGATGGACAGAGCAGGAAGAGAAGTTGCAAATACAAGTGTATTTCTGTCATTTTAAGGCAAATTTGTGGGTACGTACTATCTTTTTTATTGAAATCTGCTATTTTTATCATTTGACTTGCCTGTGTTGTAAACAGTTGCAGTTAAAAACTTGTGTCTGTAGCTGTCACATCATGAAAAAGGTTGTACTTTGATCAGTTTTTTTTTGGCCAAACCTGAGTCTGAGTTTGTCCTTCCAGGTCCCTTCCAAGTGTGAATCACACAGGTTGTCTGTCTCTGATTGGATGCAGGACGGGGTTTCTTACTAGGGCACTGAACCCTCCATTATCGTGGGTTAGTAGGTGTAGAGTCGACATTAACAGTTGCTACAGAGCTGCAATCACTAGGGTTAATCAAAAACAACCTAACACAATGCCTGGTACTGGTTTCCCACCGCTGCTGCTCCTCTCGCTGCTTTTGTCTCTGTCTGGGACGACCTACGGCTGCCTACCAGACTCTGCTACAGCCTACAGGTTTACTGGAATTGTGTGCAGGCTTACCTACCCAGCCGCTGTTGTGTGTAAGTTTTCATGTTTTTTTCTTTTTTGTTTGTTTTTTCTTTTTTTTGTATCATTTACTATTAATTTAAATTAGCCATTGGATTTTAAGAACCATGGTTTATGTTTTGCAAATAAAAATGTAAAAGGAACTCTTGATTTTTCGGTCTACTACGTAAAGGACTATTTCCACCTGCAGACTTTCTTGTGGCTCGTCACAGTTAGATTATGATACAAAATGAAAGGGTGGGTGGTTTAGTGTTCACAATTGTGTGATATAAGGCTGCAAGCAAAAGATGATGAGGGTTACTCGGCATGTGTAGACAGCACCATAAATGCAGGCAGTTGTATTACACTACAAAGCTTGCTATCACAAGCGCCTGTTTTATGCAGCCATGATAAGTGCATAAACGGGTACCTTCAGGTTTAACTCTGGGTTTTTAGTTTCACAAAGGAAGTCACATTGGTGCACTCTGGGTCGAGATAAGAGGGCAACACAAGTAAAAGCATCACCTCCTGAGCAATCAGTTCTTTTGTACAACTAAAAGAAATATAGACATAGGTGGACACAGATTTTCTTCTGTATGCTGTTGTTTTCAAGAGTTAACCAGAAGCATCTTTATGCTTTAATGCTTCATAATTTAGCTGTAAAAACCCTTTTGTAAGACATTCAGTTTTATCAGGTTTCCTTTTAACTTTCCTTTTTTGTTAAGCCATACATATATATTTTTTTTAATACCTCATTGAGCCTGTCCTGGCTGTCATCCAGCAAAAGGCAGGAAACACCAATTGGATTGAAGTAGCCTCCTTCAGTGTCTGCAGGTAAAACTTCAGAGTGGATAGGTGCAGGTTTATTATTTATCAAGGGGATGGTGAAGTAGGCTCTGTGCATGTTTGTTAATTGTCAAAGTACAAAGTACTAAAACTGAATGAACTGTATTTAAAATGGCTATTTCAACATGAAATTTCCTGCACGGATCATATGAACTCACAGGTTTACATGTACAGGACATCTTAAGTCTATAACCTAAATTCTGCATTTTAGCCATGAAATATTGAACATATGTTCCAAAGGAAAAAATAAACGTCTTATTCTGAAGCACCTGACTTTCTTCTTTACTTTACCAGACCAGTCTCATCGTACTGAATCTGGAAAATGTGTGAATGAATCAGATAGCATTCTGGTAAATTTATATTAAGTTGAAGCACTTGTTTACCAGCATGTTGCTTTCAAGTTGTTCATCTATAGGCTACTGTGGATTTGTACGAAAGGTATAAAAATACAATATTGCAAAAGTAGGCCAGTTCACCTGCCAACCTCAGTGTACTGTAAACAAAACATTGACTTCCTCTCTTGACTGCATCATCAATGTGCAACGACCCATAGTAGTTTCTATATTGTAAAAACTTTCTCTAGGACTACTCAGATTCTCATCACTGTATTGAATATTTACAGTTAATTCGTACTTCTTCCTGTTCACATATGAAAGTACAAAAGTTTCTTTGCTAATATGTTGCTGTTTATCTGTTCCTGACAGTAAATGAGAAAACAACTAAAGTGATTGAAGCAGCTTTTCAACATGCCCGATACCCAAGTATGCAGGGGGAGAAATCCCTGCTCTACATCGGCAAAGTCTCATATGGCCTGGACAAGTAAGTGTCAAAAAAAAAAGTGTTCACACAAGTTTACAAAGAATTTCATGGCATCATAAAATGTTTCTCTTTTAACCCTTCCAGTCTGGAGATTCACAACCTGTCGATTGGTCAGAGCTTATTTGAGTTGCTTCCAGGAAAAGGTATTGGTCTGGATATTAGCAATGTGTCTGCAGTGTTCAAAGGGACCATCAAGTATGGATACGGCAGCTGGCTGTGAGTGTGTTAACAGCCTACATCCAATTTTTCACCTGTTCCTCTGGTTAAATACAGAATATAGAAAAGTGCATATGATGGAAAAACAAGAAAACCATTAAAAAAGTCCCATTTAAACACCAGTTTATGATTATACTTATCACACTGCGCAACATAGATTAATTTCCACCCTTTTCATTCATTTTATAGTAACACATCAAAGCTACATTATCGGGTAATGTATACATGGGTAATGGTTATCCCCATTTANATCATGCAGATACATTATCGGGTAATTTATACATGGGTAATGGTTATCCCCATTTATCATTTTGAAAGAAAAAGAAAAGAGAACAGAAAATAAAGAGTTACGTCTTTGGTTTGTGTTAGCATGCAGCAGAATGCTAAATGCTAACGTTAGAATCAAACCTGACAAGTTATTAATAAAGTTTGTTATTAACAAAACCCTTATTGTTTGAATATGTGATTTGGAGACTGTCATTTAATCAGAACAGCTTCAAGGTTTTGGCTCAGTTCTGTTGATTATGGAGGTTAAAGATACCAAGCTAGCAGTCACACTAATTACTTACATGCATTGTCTTCTGTTAAAAACAAGGAAATAAATAGATAACCAAATAACTGAACATTGAGAAAGAAGCTTAAAATGCACATTAATATTACATTTACATACATACATAGATGCATTATGGCTAATTAGCTATTTCTTCTTGGACGAGGCTGAACACCAGGGCCTGTATTTCTCTTCCCTCCTTGGTCCATAGCTACACTGTCTTGGATCACTTTGAGCCTATTTCCCTTTCCTCTTAAGAGAAACCGGTTACCAGTATGAAGCCTTCTTAAGGAGGTTTTTCCAACTGTTAGGTCCTCCATCTTTAATAATACAGTATTAACAGTAGTTTGGCCTCTTGTTTAGTGCCGAGCAATTTTAAAAATGCGTGGTGCAACCCTTGCTAAGGAAATCTGGCCTCAATCCTTCTGCTTTGTCTAATTTTAGGCCGATCTCCAAGTTACTTTTTTTGTCCAAGATCTTGGAAAATTAGTCTACACCCAGCTGAAGTCCTTCCTGGATAAATATAACGTTTCAAACTTTTTACAGTCTGGGTTTAAATTGTACCACAGCGCCAAATAAGCTTTTTTAAGGGTTTTTACATATTTTTTAGCAATAAAGTCTAGAGACTGTGTTTTATTAGTGTTTTTTTTTTAATCAACAATTGCTTTCGACACAGTGGACCATGACATTTATTCTCACCTCAGCACGGCAATGGTTAGGTCCTACCTCTGATAGGAGTTTCTGTGTCATGATGAAAGATTTTACTTTATCCATCTTCCGTCCTCTCTTGTTCTCCCTTAATTTGCACAATTTATACCAGGTACAAGCAAACAGGAGCACATGATTGGTTTAAGCATCCTTTCATTGGCTCCCAGTTCACCTATTAATCTATTTGGCAGTATGGCATATGGTATGGTATGGTATGGTATGG
>CM047984.1:4552782-4567408 GCA_026261665.1 Melanotaenia duboulayi | reverse complement strand
CGGTATGGTATATGGTATGTTATGGTATGATATGGTATGGTACAGTATATGGTATGGTGTGGTACGGTACGTTACGTTACGTTACGTTACGTTACGGTACGGTACGGTACAGTATGGTATTTCTTTAATTTGCTGCTTCTTTTTGTTCTTTCAGTGTCATTGGCAGATACATAGACTTTGGTCTATGAATTTGTGTTTGCTAAAATAAATCAGGATATTTTCTTAATGGTTGAAAAGGCAACTCACTAATTCTGACTGTTAAAACCAAACATTGCTTTGTTAGGCACTTAAGTCCAAAGTGGGTTTACTGCTACAGACCTGTTAGCTTGATRCYGAATATTTCTCCGTCTTACTAACTWGGTTAGGTTTAAACAAAATTTTAGCAATGATTAAAATTCTCCAGTTTTGTTTGTCATGAAACTATTCAGCCACACTTTTTAAATTATATTTCTAAGCCCTGAGTGCTCCGTTTTAATCWGCCCATAAGTTTRTTTTGTTTTGTTTGGATGTTGATTATATTTGTGTATCTGTAGAAAGCACTAGTGAAGTGTGGCAAATGCCAGGATTCAATTAATGTGAATTAAAAACCATGTGTATTTCTTGTGTTGTTTCTTTTTTCCAGTGTCAACTTTGCACAGAGTGTTGACTTTGAGATTGATTCTCAGATTGATCTAGGAATCAACCCAAAACTCTGTAAGTAGCTTTTATTCCTGTACAATTTCAAGTGTTTATGCTTTTTAAGTATTTCCAATTTCTGTTATTTTCACTAAACTCTGTTTCAGGTAGACATTTTATAATACATTTCCTGTTATTTTAAGCTGTACTTTTTATATTGATATTTTTACACAAAGAGAACAAAAAAATCTGCTTATTTGCACATAATGAATATAATTAAATAAAAATAAAACGAGAGGCGTGTAATAGGGCCCAAATGCAAGGTCATGGGCAGGAGGCAGGAAGATGAGAAGAAATCAACTTTGCTAAAGCACAGCTGAAGTCTAGAAACCTAAATAAATCATTTTTAAAAAGTAAAAAAAGTGACTGAACTTTGTTTTATGGTAGAAATGAAAACACAAGAACATGAAGTGCTACTTGCTAGGAAATCCAACAAAGTTCTTAAATACATAATCAAAATAATTAAGTTAATATACATAACTGAGCGCAACAAACAGTACACATCCTCCTCAGCTGTCATGACAGCAATGATTAATAATAGCACATGCTAAGATGGGAAGCTCACCATAATCACATCTTGATTGTGAGGGAAAAAACAGATTCTCTCATGAACCTTTTGTGTTTCTATTGGCGAGTTTCTGACTTCCAAACATTACAGGAGGTGCATGCAAAACCGTGGTTGGCATGTCATAGGTTTGTGTTTAATGTCCTTAACAATTCTACAAATTATTCCTTTATAAGTTCTTGCTGACTCTTAAACACTATTTCATAGTTCAAAGTTTTAATTGTGGGAAATGTAAGCTGTCAATTTTTCTGAAAGATCCTATGTTTGTTTTAATATTAATTGTGTGTCTGTTCATTGGCAACATCAGCAGTATGATAGTCTCACTGGACATGTAATCAAGCTCATAAGAAGATAAAACATGCCATATTAATGAAAAATTACAGCTGCAAGCCCCCTCAAGACGTTCCTTGTCATGAATAGTGTTGGGATCTTTCAGTTTCTCAGCATGTTGAAATTTGAAGCAGACCATGATAACTGTTTAATAGTATAAACGGCAAGGCACAAGCTTCCTGTTTTTTTCTTAATCTGATCTGTCCTCATGCGCTCCGTTCTCTGTCTGTCAACGCTGCCAGACTGTGGTGAAGGAAAAGTAGCGGCAGACACATCAGATTGTTATCTGAATTTCCACAAGCTTCGTCTTCACCTGCAAGGAGACAAACAGTAAGTGACAAAACTGCACCTGAAGCCACATTGATAAACTATCTGTATTACATGATTGCTGTTCTAGAGCCTGTTAACATCTGTTTGCTTCTCGCTGATCAGGCCAAACTGGCTGAAGAAGCTCTTCACTGACTTTATTACCTTCACTGTCAAGCTGGTCATCAAAGGGCAGGTGAGGATGACAGATGAAATAATTAGTTGTGTTCATTTCATCTATGACCAAATTACAACAACGACAAATCTGTCCTTTATACAGATTTGTAAAGAGATCAATAAGCTGGCGAATATACTGGCTGACTTCATTCAAGACACAGCAGGTGGGAGCAGGAGGGGGCATCTGGTTGTCTTTTAATACATTATTTATTTTATGTGTTTTTATGTGACTTGGTCAAAAAAAATAGGTGCCGTTACACATAAAAATACCTTTCAAAAGGTACAAATATACCTCTACAGTCCCATGTTTTCCTCTTAATAATTAGCTTCTGAGTGTTTCAGGTCATTATCAGGTTGGAGCAGCCTGACCTGTAACTGAGACAGGTTTTCTGACACTAAGTGGGAGAGTTTTCTTTCTTTTTTCCCCTCCTAAACAGCGTAATAATCCTTCATTGTCATTTTGTCCTTTATTATGAGCAACTCATAATATCTAACGTTTTGTATTTTTTAAATAGAAATAACTTTCCCAACCAAAATAGATAGAACTGAATCTTTTTAAAGCATTGTGATAATATTATTTTTTAAATGTTTTTTTTCTTTTTTGTGAACTCTTTCTCATTCAGGCTTGATCATAAAGAGCAATTAAGGGCTATTTGAAGCTCTTTCAACCATGAAAACATAATCTATCTTTTCATTTTTAAACGTTTTACAGATAAACTTGCTCGTGAGACCAAATGAAAATACAGCACTTACTACGCTACTGGTTGTATAAATGATGTAAAGCAGTGGCTGGAACGGATCTTTATACACTTAAATGACAGCAAAACTGACTCTACCTTGTTTGGCATGTCACCTATGTAGAGTGTTTCACGAACTGTAGAACTCTGGTCCCCGTTTTTAATCATGGTTAAAAATCTTGGTGTAAAATTTGACAATTCTGTTCTTGAGAAGCAATCCATGCATTCATAAGTAAAGACTGTAATGCCTTTTACTTTGGCCTCAGTCAGTCTTCAATTTCATGTCTCCAACTTGTAAATAACGCTGCTGCCTAATTTTAAACAAGCACATCCAGATGTGAACACATAGCCCCCGTGCTGTCGTCGCTCCACTGACTTCCAGTTCATTTTAGAGTCGATTTTAAACTTCTGTTGTGTGTTTTTAATGCTGTTTGTGGCCCACGTTTATAGATTAGCCTTTAAATGGTTGGTTTGTTGGATTTCTGACGTGAAATGAAAAGGCCTGACTCCAACTTATGATCTCCTGATGCTGTCGAGTGAGACTTTTGTGGAATATATAGGCTAAATATATTGTCCAGATTAGTTTGTTTGATTTGAAATAGATCTAACTAAACTAAATTCATGATTTTCTCAAATTCAAAGCTCCTGAACTTTCCTTCTATTCTCACCATTCAGGGTTATGAGCTTGAGTGTATGTGTCATTACAGATACTCAGGAATCCTGCTGAATAATGTTCCCTTTCTTTAAAACCTCATATTCTGTAGCTAGAAAAAAAGAAAAGAAAAAACAACATATGTTGCTACATATTGCATGATCAGGTTGCACGGTTTTCTTTGTCCTTCAAAGACCCAAACACTGAAATGTTCTTGTCTTTAAATTTGTCTTTAAATCTGTTTAAGTTACACTACTGTTCAAAAGTTTGGGATTCAATAGGGAAGAAAAAAATAGTTTTTTCCTCTTTTGACCATGTAGAAGATTATGAAAGACTTTTATTCATAGAAAAGTCTAAAATCTGAATAGTTGCAGTAAATCAAAGACACACAACATATGTAATAATATATATTTAACTCCTTTTTTTCATCTATCATCAGAATTTCTTTGAACATTTTGGTTTGTGTGTGTTTACAGCACATTTCCTCACTGATGGAGGAATAAGTGTAGATATTGGTGTAACTGCTGCTCCCGTCATCACTGCTAACTACATAGAATCATATCACAAGGTAAATAACTCGTGAAAAACACCACAGTCACATGTGATGTGTTGGAAACAACGTGCTTCACTACAACCTCATCCAATTCTGACTTTTCGAGTGATAAAAGATCTCTCTCCTCCTTATTTGTTTCAGGGGCTGACCAACTACAAAAACACATCTTCTGCGATCAGTAGTTCAGTTTTCCATCCAAGCTACCTGACGGAAAACAGGATGCTTTACTTTTGGTTCTCAGGTCAGCTGTTTGCCATAGCTTTTTCCTCCCCTTCAATGTCAAGGGCATCAGTAACAGAAAAGACACCTATCATACTAACAACAGCTTAGTGCATGAACACGATGCCTGATCAGTGCAGCTGAGATACTATAATCATTATGACTTACACCCAGTCCAAACTTAGAAAGTGTATCTCACTGTGTGTGTTTCTGAGGTAAATTACATGAAACTGATGCCTTGTGTTTTACCCACAGATGAGGTCTTTAAGCCCCTGATTGCTGCTGCTCACCAAGATGGCCGCTTCCAACTCAACATCTCATCCGAGGAGCTCTCTGTAAGTACACCAACTTCACCACCTGTGGACAGGAATGCCACAGCTGGGCTGAGATGCTGTTGGGATTTTCATCGGCTCTTATCTGACAAATGTGATTTTAGGAACTTTTCAGAACAGATCTCTCCAGCGTCATGCCTGAATATATCAAAAAGGTAAGACTCAAAGTGCTTGTTCCCTGAATGATGTGCTTTTTATCAGAGGAGATTTATTATTTTGCGTTTGTGTTCAGTGTCTGATGGGATCAGCCTCTCCGGAGCTAAGAGTGTGGAGTTCTGACACTCCCTTTGTTAACACCTCCACCATGGGTACGACAGTCTGGGCACAGGTCTCCGGAGAACTCCACTGTGGCATGCCAACACTCTTCTTTGAAGTGGTAACTTCTGACAGGATGTTCTCAGCTGTTTTTTGGAAAGTTAAAGGAAGCAAAATGTTATTCGTTTTGTTCTTGTACCAGATAAAAGTTTGTAAAAATTGAAAACTTTTAAAATATCCCAGATGTTTTAATGAACAGAGAAATAGTCTATAGTAGGGGTGGGAATCTTTAAGCGCATCACAATTCAGATGGCAGCGATGCAAATTTATAACGATCATTGATGCATGGTTTTTCCCTGCGTGATGACTTAACTACTGAGTGAAAACATGTAACATGGTTTTAACTATTTGTTGTGTCAAATAAAAAAGAAGAAAATGAGCTCATTCTAAACCACCTAATTTAATTTAGGATCGGGGGCAAGCTGGAGAATATCCCAGCAATTAGCAGGCGAGAGGCAGGGTACATCCTGGACAGGTCGCTAGTCCATCGCAGGGCTGACACAGAGACCAACAACCACTCACTCACTCACCAGAAACCTTTCTGCTGTGAGACCACGGTGCTAACCAACACCACTGCGCAGCCCAGACAATTATCTCATCTGTTGATTAATGCAGGAAAACTTCTGTTTCCACCACATGAGAGGAAAACATGGAGCCATGTCAGATCTTTCTTGAGTTCTTCATCCTGCATTTTACTGCATTATTCCACATCTGACCCCTAGCCATTTCTTCCAGCCAGAGTAGCCTCCTACACCCACGTATGTTTTGGCTATTTTTACCCATAACACCTTTCGTTAAACCCACACTGCCCTTTGCATTGCAGTCAGCCTCCTGCATTTGTTTCACTTGAAGTGAACTGAGACCTATGTTTGTAAGCAGACCAGGGTTTGCGTCTTTGATCCACATCAGTGTTCGCACCTTCCAAACCAAACTTGGCTTTCTGAGCAAATAATGCCACCCATGACCCGAAGTATTTCCACACTAGCTTTTAATGCAGTGGATGGTAGTCGAATGTCCTCTCCACAGGTCCGGACCCTGCGTTTCCACGATTTTGAGTTCCATCTTTGGCTTAATGTGTTATTATTCAACAATTAAAAATGTTTATTTTTTTTAACATTTACGCATCGATTTCAAATTGTGCACGTCCACATTGCGATGCATCTAAAACCTACTTGTTCCTCACACTAGCAAAATACTCCTGAGCATTAAAATGGCCTCTTAGTCTACTTCAGTAGAAATTACAATCATGGGGAAGGTTGCTGACCTGACAGWCGTGCAGAGAACCACCACTGACTCCTTCCACAAGGAGGGAAAWCCTCAAAAGGTAATTAAAAAGAAGTTGGATGGTCTCAAAGTGCTACATCAAAGCACATTAATGAAAAGTTTAATGGAAGGGAAAAGTGTGGAAGAAAAAAGTGGAACAACCAGCAGAGATGAAGCAGCCTGGAGAGGATCGTCAGGAAAAGGCCACTGAAAAATGTCGGGGAGCTTCACAAGGAGTGGAGAGGCTTTGAGAGCCATCACACACAGATGGATCCTGGACATGGACTTCACATGTTGTATTCCTCTTGTCAAGCTGCAACCAAACACAACGYTAGAAGTTGGGCTAAAGAAAAAATGAACTGGTCTGTTGAGCTCTGGTCCAAAGCTTTCTTTTCTGATGGGGCAAATTTTACATCTCATTTGGAAATCAAGGTCCCAGAATCTAGAGGAAGAATGGAGAGCCAACGATCCAAGACACTTAAAGTGCAGCGTGAAGTTTCCACAATCTGTGTTGATTTGAGGAGCCATGTCATCTGCTGGTGTTGGTCCACTGTGCTTTAAGTCCAGAGTCAACGCAGCYGTYTACCAGGASGTTTTAGAGTATTTCATGCTTCCTTCAGCAGAAAAGCTTTTTGGAGATGCTGACTTTATTTTCCAGCAGGACTTGGTACCTGCCCACACTGCCAGAAGAACCAGAACCTGGTTCAATGATCAAGGATTACTGGGCTTGATTGGCCAGCAAACTCTCCTGAACTGAACCCCGTAGAAAACCTATGGAGCATTGCAAAGAGAAAGATGAGACACATGAGACCGAGCAATGTAGAAGAGTTGAAGGCTGCTATTGAAGCATCCTGGTTTCCATTCCACCCCAGCAGGACCACAGGCTGATAACATCCATGCCACACCACACTGAGGCAGGAATTCATGCCCAAGGGGCTCAAACCAATTACTGAGTTCTTATGCATGACTATACTCTTCAGATGGTCAACATTTCTGTATTCAAAATCTTTTTTATATTGATTTAATTTGATGTTCTAATTTTCTGTGATTAGGATTTTTGAGTTTTCATAGGCTGCAAGCCATAATCATCAAAATTATAACAAATAAGTGCTTGAAATATCTCACTTTGCATTTAATGAGACTATATATTAGTTTCCCCTTTTAAGTTAAATTACTGAAATAAATGAAGTTTTGCACAATATTCTTTTTTTCATCTTTATGTACTTTCCTATTGGATAAAAACTCAGAAAATCAGATTTTTTTATTTTTTTTTTGGCAGATTGAGATGGTCTTTTAAAACTGACACGGGACTAATAGAAGAAAATATCTTCATGCCTCCCTACATGAGGGTTTCTTTTTGACTCATGTCTATATATTTGTTCCTGGTTTCTAGGTCGTAGCTGTAGATGTCACAGCTTCCTATGCGGACAAGAAACTCTTCCTGCACAGTAAACGGAACCAGTAAGACCTTTCTTGCTATTCTTTTTCTAATAAAAATGACTAATATCTGGACAAAATGACCGCATGGGCTGCAAAACATGTTTCCATTAAAGCAAATTACTACAAAAATGTTAAATTCCTGGCCTCAAGAAGACCTTGCAACTTTGAGCTTTATATTGTTCTTGCCTCCTTTACATATGGTCACAATAACGGTATCAAAACAAAAAAGTTCAGCCACATCTGAAAGCAAACAGCTCTCCTTCCCATCTTAGTCGTGACAAGGAGTCCATGTTTCACTATGTTGGTGCAAAAAAACACAGCTACCTCTTATATCTACCAAGATACCAAATCAGTTTGTACTTGAAGTGTCAGTACATTCACTTTCAACGTGCAACGTGAAAAAGGAAGGAAGTTATAAAATAAACTACTTCAAATGGTTAGAAAATTACACATAAAAGGGTCATCTTTATTGTTCTGAACTTGATAATACATATAATATTTAATAAGAAAGTCCCCCTGAAAGAGAGAATGAAACATATTTGGAAAAATGCATAATCAATGTAGGTGAAGGTAAATCCTTTACATTTCAAATATAAACAGGATTCTGCACATTTTCCACCAGATGTGCAAAGATCCAGAATCAAGGACAAAAGAAATTACAAAGAATAAAGGAGCCATGTCTGTGTCTCTAATGAGGACATGACTGTGTCCAAGTATTAGTCTGGTTGCAGCATTAGAAGTTGCAAAAGGTAAAAAGCCAGATGCAGCCCTTCTTTATTCTTCTCTATTTCATTCTATAGTAAAATGCAAAGCTGGATCAGTAACATCAGATATGGCTTGATAAGCTTTATTATGTTGAAGAAACTTCATTTTATCTCATTCAAACATACAGAATCATATCTACAATCTCATTAGATCATGATGTAAAAGATCTGCTGCTCTGTGTCATGTATGTGATAATATTTTTATCTTACATATCTATAGGATCACAGTACTCCGTGCTGAGCTGCCCTCAGACAATAAACTGGCAAGTTTTATGTTGTTTTTTCCATTGACGGTTTTCTTGTAAAACCATATTTAAAGGAAAGTTCTGGTGTTTTTGAGCCACTGAGAAGTTCACATTAACAAGGTTATTAAGGAAACAACATGGCTCCCTGACCTCTGTTGCAGAAATTTAGGAAAATAATGGGTCACGCCTTCTGTATTTAAAAAAAAAAAGAATAATCTAATGACTTATTCAGAAATAATAATACACTAAAAATTTGCATTTCTGTGTGCTTAGCAAAATGTTTATTATTCAAGCTACATTAATGTACGTGAAAACTATTGTTATAAATTAATTATGTTTATGTTATTCTAATTAAATGATGCAGATTCTGAAGCCATAGACACAAAACATTATTTTATGGTTTGATTAGACTTGCTCAGTCCCGTTTACTTGTTTATATACAGGTGCATGACGAGGCAGAGCGAGAGTTTTTAAGAGAAGCTGTGGAGAACATAGGCCTTCCCAAAGTCCTGTCTGGTGAGACACTCCAGTCAAACCTCACTCCTCTTACACTGATAACATCTGAGATACACTGTAATTTTACTAAATACAATTAACACTGCTGTAGATATACCTCGCGAGGTGATTGTCATACCCTGTAACGCTTGCTGAGAAATGTGTGTGTTCCAGTTCTTGGAGTCGAGATAACCAGGCTACTGGACAAACAAGGTGCAAACTTATTTGACATCATCAACCCTGAAGTGCTTCATCGGGATGTGAGCGCTGCTTGTTCTTTACTTTTTGGCCCTTGTTTCATTTACATTGCACGTCTGTGCTTACGTTACATCTGTCTCACCCTCTGTCTGTGCTGCAGGGCTTTGTGTTGACTCAGATGGATTTTGGTTTCCCTCATCACCTCTTGGTTGATTTCCTCAAGAGGACACTGCAGTAACCAGGCAGCTGCTTTGCTTGTTTGGCAAGACCGAGAGGTTTAATATGAGCAGATTGTTGGTGTCTGTTTTCATTTACGTTTTACACAGTGCACAATCAAATGTAAATAGGAAATTCTGTGAACAGTCATGCCAGTGAGTAGAAGTCCTCTACATGATGTGCTCATTACTATAAAGTATGTTTCAATCTGCTGAAGTCTAAATGTTTACTAATTGGTTAGGCAGAGAAGCCAGAGTTCAGTTACTTCTAGTCATATTAAGATAATGCTGAGACATTTTACAAGATTATTGTTTCTTCAAAACTTGACTCTAATTCAGTCTTTATTATCATAATTCAGTAATTTAATATTTCCCCCTGGGATTAAGTTCCTCGATGCAGCCAGCTCAGATTGTTCTGGCCTGGGACCCTCCCTTCTCTCTCTTTAACCCCTTTTTCCTGCAAGCTTACAAATAAAGGACCTAAAAGCTAATGGTTTGGATTATTTATCCAAATCAGCATTAAGTTACCACTATATTATAATATATTGATAATCAATCCATTAAACCATACATACTGTAGCTTTTGAGTTTTTAAGTATCAGTGATTGATAATCACGCCATCCCTTTATGATCCATACCAGTGGGATTCCTTTTGTTGTGTAGGGCCAATATTAATGTTAATATTAAAGGTAGAAATATGTGAATACAAAATAATTGTCGTACAAGGTTTGGATTTTCTAGTGAGACTAGCAAATAGAAGTAGTGACACTGACACTGAAAACTGCATGAAATCCTGAAATTTTAAAGGTGCCAAGCAAGTATATTGTTAATTTCTATAGGTGTAAAAATAAACCGTATACAATATCTGGTTTATATACTGTTTAAACAAATTTACACATTCATAAAATGTGCATTTGTTTTGTTTTGATTTTTTATTTTTATGTAGATTTTACATATAAATCCAGTATGAAGTATGCTTATGAATATAAAATAAATGCAAAATTCTGCAGGATCCATGTACAGAGTGTAAATGTTCTTTATTCTGGGAGTCTGTCTGCATTGTAAAACACTTAGGAGGCAGTCAAACACTGATTGTACATTGATTAAAGTTGCTTGTGTGACTTGTGTGTGACTCACTGTTTAAAGTTTGTGCCAGTATCTGATTGAAATTATTCAACTGAAGCGATATCGCCCCCTTCTGGTTATAATCACCATTGCTTACATTTTCATTTCTCAAACTGTTCTTTTGACCTTCCCTATATCTTTTTCAGAAAAAATATCTGAAATATAAAGTTGAACATCACTGATACACTCTGATGTAAAATGGCCTTCATGGCATATCAGTCTGAAGCAGTGGTGGAGCTGCACTTAAGGTGGCCAGAGGGTGGGTGTAGGAGCCATAAATGTTTGGTTGATTAATTGTTTTCTTTCTAGATTGTTTATTGCTAGTAGCTGTGAGGGCTGCTGACATTGGGACTGGGAATTATCTCAGCCTGATCTGCGTCTTTCCTTCTTATCAATAAGTCGGGAATATCGTCCTTTCTCTTCATTATTTTTTCTTCCTATGCAAAATAAGTCTGATATGTTAAATAAACATGCTAAATATGTCTTGTGTATCTACAGTGGATGTTTTGTGCACCATTGTAGTTTTTTTTTTTTTTTTTTTTTTTTTGTGTAACTAGTTATATTTCTGTGACCTCAGAATATGGCTATTGTCATTCGATCAAATCCAAGTGTTAACAACCAGTCTGTAACAAATTGTATTTTGTCTTTTTGTTGTTTATTAATCAGTTATTTATTCTATCAGAGTAACACAAAACAACACATCTATTCATAAACTACATTCTTTTAAATTAACCCACCTGTCAAAACATCATACCTCTTTATGAATTGTATTATATCAGATTAACCCATCTATAAAAATAGCTTTAATTAGTGCTGTTTTGACAGAGTAGCCAAAACGGTAAATAAGCCTAAAAATGTAAACTTCCGGTATGCTATTCTGATGAGGTATGCCAAACTGATAGAACACCTCCAGAGGAAGAGCAGACGGGACACGTGTACTTGTGGTTAGTGCAGCGGTTGCTATCTTGCTAAGGCTTCTCACGTTGTTGGATTCACCCAAACTGCGAAGAGTGCTTTATTCTTGCTGTGTGACAACTAACATATGATCCTTTCTTCACATTATCATTAGATCGCTGTCTTATATCCACTGTCCAAAGAGATCCGTCTGGTACTACTTCAATGAAGCTAGAGAAAGACTTTGCCCCAAATATCGCGATAACTTAAAGAAAGCATTATGATCTGTAAGTTGTCGCGGGATTTTGTTATTACACGCACACAGGTTAAATATACAAATATACACACACAGCTTGCAAATATCTCGAGACATAAGTTTTCTCAATGCAAAAATAGCACAAATAATTGTACATTTGATAATATAGTACCACTATAAAAATTACTGTTAAATAATTATTAATTAAAATTATTTTTAAAAGAACACAAATTAAAATTAAAAAGTTGGATGGGAGGGCCTGACCTGTGAATGGGCGGGGCTTATCCAATGGGAACCGCCCAGTGGGCGTGTTCTCACATGTAATCTATTAAGCCTTTGATCACTGTGATGTCACATTCTGTACAAGAACGTCTTAACGGTTTGAATCAAGAAAGCAAAATAGTTGCAGAGAGGACCAGACCATTATCAATATGGCAACAGCTATTTCTATGCATGAAAAATCAAAGAGCAGCTCACGTTTAAGTGAAGAAGTAACAATGGCAGAAAAGTCTGATCAATCCGCCTCCTCAGAGGCCGCAGTAGGGACAGAAGACAAAAATCACACCCATCTGTTTGTGTCTCTTCTCACTGTGAACATTTTGACAAAGTTCAACGGTTTCCAGGGCCAGAAAGAAAAGGACTGGTACAGCCACTGCAAGTATCTGATAAATGAAACAATGGTAGGAATTACTGTAGCTGCAAAGGATTCCCTCGATTTTAAAAAGATTGACAAGGTCTGTAAAAAGATCATTTCAGAGCTGAAGGCTAAGTTCTGCTCCAAGGATGTAAGCTTACTGTTGTTACAGCAGGACCCAGTTTTGGACATAGTTATTATCGAGTCTATGGAAAACCACATTGCACAGCTCTCAAAAGACCATCTGAAGAGGAAACTCAGCTTCAAATCGTGGAAAAAATTTATGAAGGAAATTTCATTAAGTGCTGGTAACATAGCAGTTATCGCTGTTGTGATATTAATTGTATCCTTGGCATAAAAACTCAGAAAATCGGATTTTTTTTTCACATATTTTGGCAGATTGAGATGGTCTTTTAAAACTGACACAGGAGATCTCTGAATTACTAATAGAAGAAAATCTTCATGCCTCCCTACATGAGGGTTTCTTTTTGACTCATGTCTATATATTTGTTCCTGGTTTCTAGGTCGTAGCTGTAGATGTCACAGCTTCCTATGCGGAYAAGAAACTCTTCCTGCACAGTAAACGGAACCAGTAAGACCTTTCTTGCTATTCTTTTTCTAATAAAAATGACTAATATCTGGACAAAATGACCGCATGGGCTGCAAAACAKGTTTCCATTAAAGCAAATTACTACAAAAATGTTAAATTCCTGGCCTCAMGAAGAYCTTGCAACTTTGAGCTTTATATTGTTCTTGCCTCCTTTACATAYGGTCACAATAACRGTATCAAAACAAAAAAGTTCAGCCACATCTGAAAGCAAACAGCTCTCCTTCCCATCTTTTTAAATAATCGCCAAGGCAAGTGTATTTGTAAAGTGCATTTCAGAAAGTTTTCGGACTTCCGGTTATGGCGGCAGGCTAAGCAGACGCGTTTTCCTTCAGCTCCATTGCTGCTTAACAAATCCTGCGTCAAAATGTTAAACAACGTTTGGTCAAATATTTTTTGAAAGCATAGGGAAGTAACAACACTAAGCATGCCCAAAAATGATGTAAAGGACAAGCTCAAGGCTGCGGAAGACCCTGGCGAGCCTAGCCTAATTAACTTCGACATCAACGTGGAAAAACCCTCGACTGTGGATTTAGAGAAAGCCATACAATCTTTCAAGCAAGACTTTCACACGAAAACTGACGGCGCATTGTCAGCAATAAAAAGTGTCCAGAGGTTAAAGAATGTGCCAGGCACGTCACTGAAGCCAAGCAGCGGATATCTACAGCTGAAGATGAGGTAACTCGCTTGGAGAAAGTTGTGGAGAATCTTAATCACAAGACAAAACTCCTTGTTAATAAGGTGGAGGACTTAGAGGGAAGGAGTCAAGGAAATAACCTTCACATATTGGGCATTCCTGAGAAGGTAGAAGGCACAGACACTTGTTTGTTTATGGGAAAATGGATAGCGGACATCTTGAAGATAGAGCTCCCAACACTGGAGAGTGCTCAACGGATAACATCGAATCAGAGGCCCGCCATGTCTTCAAGAACAATCATGGTCAAGTGTTTAAGCTACAAGGACCGGGAAAACATCCTGAGAGCCGCGAAGACACTCAAAGAGGTGGCATACAAGAACAATAGAATAAGATTTCTCCCAGATCTGCCAACTGCAGTATACAAGAAACAAAGGCAATACGATGGCGTAAGGAAAAGGCTACGTGAATATGGACTGTATAAACACCGGATTATTTATCCTGCAAAACTGCTCCTCACCAATGAGGAGCACACCTTTGTTTTTAACACACCAGTGGAGGCAGATGTCAAGAAGATGAAGCCGTCTGCAGAGGACTGATAAAGGAGCACCTGTATACGGTATTTGGTTCTAAAGGGAAATGTCGAAAGCCATCTTATATTTTTTCTATGGGTTGATAATGAGGACATGCTCTGTTTTAATTTGGTTTGACTCTGCCCATGCAGTCCATTCAACTGTTACTCACAAAGGTAATTATAAAGCATCACATAATGGGCCGATTCATAAGTTGGGTTATTTTTACTTTGTATTTTTTCAAAGTACTAGTGTGACATCATTTAAGGGAGTTATTATATGGCAATCCAGTCTACATAATTTGGGCAAATAGGCATTTTAGATAGCCTATGTGGACTTTTTATTTTATTTCTTTTTCCCGTTCATAAAGCAACGAGCTGAGAATTCATATACAACAAAATAGATCCTCTTTGCTACGTAGAG
>CM047984.1:4512222-4523930 GCA_026261665.1 Melanotaenia duboulayi | reverse complement strand
GGAGTTGATAATATGGGTTACTGCAGTTAGGGTTAGTTAGGTTTGCCTGTCAGAGCGCTGAGGAGAACACAAGAGGTAGATTAAAACTTTCAGGGAAACTTGGCCATCATTCAGCAGCAGCCACTGTTGAAGTTGCTGAAGCAGAGAAAACAGCCTTGTCTGCCTCACTTTATCTCCAGGACACACAAAAGTCCCACGCCGACACATGCAGCCTCGAGGACAACAGGGGCTCAAGGCTAACGAGGAAGCCTTCCCTCATACCAACACAAACACGTGACCGACTAAAGCTGAGTGCAAGTTTCTCACCAACTGAGTCACCTCCACCCTATTGTGTGGAGAAGATAGAAAGCTGGGCTTCTTCCCAAATAGGCTAGAGTCCATTGGCAGAGAAAGATCACTTGCTAATGAACAGTAAAGCTAACAAACTGAACAGGTTCACGTCTCATTCTCGCTGAAATATCCGGTGGGAAAGTTAACTTCAGATTTGGGAAGTTTTTATTTGCATGTCTTGGAGGCAAGTATGGATGACCAACTCAGTTTCCCAGTTTCATTAGAAATATCCTTTCACAAAGTCCAACATTTTTCATGTTGTCTTTTCTTGTCATAAAATGACTAAAGCTTCAAACTGAAGCATAAATCCTGATTTACTTACAGTTATGGCTCTAATAAAGAAGAAACATTAAGCAGCATTATGTGAAACATTACTTCAAAACATGTTTAATGTCTACTAAAAATGCTGGAGTGCATCTTTAATATGAGTTGCGGCGACCAATCTGCTGAATTTAAACTAAACTCAGAGGTCGGAGTAAAAAGCAGCGTGCTGTATTGCTATCACAACCCTCCAAAGTGAATTACCATCAGACAAATTGCTGCAGAGACAGAAACTTGGACCTGAACACTGCGGTTGCAGTCTCATAGCCGGAGGAATGTGTTTCATACTGACGGTCCAGCAGGAAATCAGCTCAAATAAAACAATACCGCCCACTTTCTGGCCTTTGTGAGATGATATGCTTTATTTTGACCCATGTTGTGACCAAACCTCTCAAAACAGAACTGTGCTGAAGCACCTGTAGAGAGGATCAACATGCAGCTCTCACTTTTGGGGATGTTTGTATTGCTGCTTTAATAAAGCTAAATAGCTGCCAGAAAAATGTGGGTATTAAATAACAATCTGTAAAATAGAATCATTCAAGAGCTCAGCAAGGATTTCTCAGGTAAGGTCTCCTGGTTGCCGTTTGTGAAAGGAGCAAAGTCTAGAACAGGTACATTTTAGAGACAATCAGGAAATTGTATCTGGCAAAGTTAGCTTATTTGTGAAAGGCGAGATTAAGAAAAAGTCCAAAACAATCATTATTACCTTAATTTCTTCACGGACAAGTCTAGCAAAACAATAACTGAAAAGAAAGTAAGAAAATCTCTGCTCAGAGATGCTGGACTGTGTCCTGAGTTCATCTTAACTGAATGCATATGGTAAGAAATGAAATCTGAAACTCACTCATTAACTGCTGAAGACAGAGCACCAGATGTTTGAGGTACAGAAGGACAAAAGCTGGAGAAGGAGAGAAACTATTCAGCCAATAAAGATTTTCACTATTTTATTGTATCTGTTATAAATTAGTTTCTTTAGTTATTCTTCTTCTCAACTTTCCAAGGAAATTTAAAAGACCAGAAAAAGCTCTGCAACCATACAGAGACGATGCATTTGTGCAACAAAGGCTGCAGCTACCTGGATGTCAAATGGATGGCTAGACTGTATGTTTAGTGGGCTCAAGGCTAATATACAGCTATATTTATAATGTCTTAATAATCAGAGCAGGTTTAAAAGAAGAATTGCTCGACTATGTCACACAAAAAAGATAAAAGTCAACTTTTATTCTTGCATTTCTACCCCTCTACATAGCTCTCAGATTAAAGGATTCTGGGTAATTTTTTTAACACAAATGGACAGACCTACCGGCTTCCGAAGAAGCTAACAACACAGAGCCATCAGTGGTTATGTGTTGTTCATCAACGAGCCGGCTCTAAGAGCTGATTTGTTGTAGTGAATGAGAAGAGTCGAGTCTTGTCGAGTAGGAATGTGTCTTTGCAAGGGGCGGGACTTTATTTTGATAGGCATATGCGGCCAGTCACATCCGAGGAAAGACCAGGATCATACCATTAAATGAAAGAAGTACTACAGACTTTTAGAAGAAAAGAAGTAGTGGAGTAATATGTGCCATTTCGTAGATTATACCTGACCAAAAAGCATCACAACGCAATGTGGTACAGTCCAGTAAGGTAGCTTTTCATCCTGAATTTACACTGTTGTGGTGTATTTTCACAATGATTCCTATCTTTAAATACCTGTTCAATAAATACAAATAAAGTTTATTTTAAAAAAAAGTCAGTAGATATTTCATATCAGCATGTCTGAATCAGCATTTCCTCAGTAACACAGGGAAACACAAGGCAGATTTAACAAATGACTGGACATTCTGAACAAAAAATAATGCCGACACGGACTGCATGCAGCTCACTGTTTCACTTGCTCATACATTACTCCCTCTGGTTACATAACGCCTTATCTGCAGAATGCTGATCACATGCAGTTTCAAATCTGCAGCGTGATGTATCCACATTACCATAATCATCTTGACACACATACAGCCAAGCAAACCAGCTGGCAGGCAGCCTGTGCATAAAGCACTGAAAAATACTGTGAGAGGGAAGGGAGGGCTGCTTTATGGAATAACTCAGCAAGTACATCATGTCAGGTAGTAAAACCTAACAATATATAAAGGCTAGCCTTTTAGGTATCATACCCTACACTAATACCATTGCTGCAAATCTGTCCCGCAGGTGGAATCTGTTATTTAGACTGGATAATCTTTAGCTTGTGCTAAAAACATTTGAAAAACTCGTCTCTCTTCAGAAATCATGACTCAGACGGCAAAGAAAATCCACAAACCTTGATGTGACCAAATTTATGTAGGAACTATTTTCTTTTACTGACTTAAAACCAATAATTGAATTCCTGCACAGATAGAAATGTGCAAAGTGATTAAGGATGTGCACTGTAAGGAAAAATGAAATTTGTATTGCACTACTAATAAGAAGTACTTCAATACATGATGTTAATCTCAGGTGTCTCAATGAGAGCTGCACTCCATTTCTGTTGCAGAAGCTACACAAAAACAGAACATCCATGTAAAATTAACTTTAAACCTAAGCTGACATGCCACTGTCTTGCTCATTCACACCTGCAGCCACACACAGCTGAGGTAGAAATAGGTGCTACTGAAAGCTAATCTGAAATGGGTTCTCATGATGTCAGCTGTAGAGGACATGAACAGCTCAGGGAATGTGGTTTTAACCGAGCGCTCCAGTTTGTACAGCCCATCCCACAAAATTTAGTTTACTCCTCTGTTCAAGAGCTTTCATGGATTTCATTCCATATAAATAAATAATAACAACAGAACCCATTTTCTCCATCTTGAGTTCAGTAAGTTCAGTGAACTTTATTAAAAACTGTAGTGCAGGTGAGAATGACGCCGTTACTGTTTACATGCAATCACACTGTCACGAGCCGGAGTCTCGTGCCATGACGGAGCACATTTTCTGCACACTGTGATACAGCTGAAATTTCCAGCTCAGCTGAAGCGAACTGACCATTGTTGAGCTCAGACAATAATCGGAATTGCTCAAGCTGTTACTGACATTAACAAATAACACAGTTGATGCTTCTAATGCAATTTTCAAGAATCTACTTTGTACCTTTGTGAAAAAAATGAAGCCGAGAGGAATACTCCAACCTACACTTATTAATCTGTGAGTATATGTCGGCCTTCTCTGAAGGGGGGCGGTCAGCTGAAGCTCAGCAGAGAGGAAGGAGGAGGAGCTTGCACATTGTATTCAAAAAGCAAAAACCTTAACTTAAGTTCTTCTTCTTCACATAGTTTTTCTGTTCTGCTTAAGGGGTTAATTGATGTAAAATGTTCAAAAGAGTCAGAGGATTATACAGTGCCTGATATTAATCACCTTAAATTACTAAACCTATGGATGCATCATACCAGGCAGACAGAAAGTTATTCAAACAGCTTGAGTATTTCAGAAAATAACTCTGATATAGAAATGTGTTAATAATAACATGTTGCCTTTTTATCTTTCTTCTTTTACATTAAGTCACTAACACAAAATGGACCAAAAAAGACAACTTTTGGGGGATTACTTACTTAGTTTATCACTAAAAGCAGCAATCTGATGAATTTAAACAGGATGCTACGTCCTTTTCTCAATCCAAATCTTAATTCTGTTAGCTCTGCTTGGCCAATCGTGCTGGGTCCGCTGTTTAGAGACTGCAACGTCAGCCCACACACTGAACCATGCTACAATATTGATTGTGTAAGAGCCCTAAGTGAACCTCTTTTTCATTTCCCCTGTCCTATTTTAAATGCTAGAATTCGCTTAAATGGTTTATTGGATTGATTTCCTCCCTTTGACAAGTTTTCCATCTGTTAAAAACTTGATAATCAACAAGTAAAAGATTCATCAAGGATGCTAGTTGTCCAGAAACAGCTGAATTTTGACGCCTAATTCATGCTGTTTCCTGGTGTCAGAGCGGAAACAGAAACTTCCTGATGTAAAGATGTTATCTTTTGTTGCCATTCCTTTCATTTTAACCATTGTATCGCATTCAGTCTAGTTCACATTCTGTCCCTGTTCAGTGTTTGATTACAACTTTTACTCTGGTCACGTTATCAGTGCTGCTTCTCTGCTCTGGGATATTTAGCGGCTGGCCTTGGAAAGATGCACCAGGTGCATTGTGAGCTGCAGACAGCTGCCGCGTTGACCTCAGCACTTATCTCCACTGCTATGTGTGTCAATAAGCCAGTGAGGGGGGATGGATTAATGAAGTTCAGACCAGTCAAATCCGTCTGAACTAAGCAAAAGTACTGTGACACATTTATTCCACCCATCTGTCTACAGCAAAGAAGTGGACAGTGATAAGGGCTGGAGTATATCCACATTTAATTACGTAACATGTAACAATCAACCACAGTCATGTTTACAAACAGTATGAATTCATTGTTTTAGCTATTAAATATTGGGAACTGCTCAGCAATAGAGAAAAAAATTAATAATATTTTTGAAACTGTAATCAAGGTGCTTCCTGCCCTTTTTCCTCTACATGAAGAGTGAAATTGGGCTGGTAAAATATTAAAATGTTTAATCGTCCACTGGATTATTTTAAACTGATACCACTGCTGACATGGTTAGTTTCAGGGTAAAATTTTCCCAGTTTCATACATGGTTAAATCATGCAAGTGAATGATTTATATTTACAGGTATTGTCTCACCTGAACAGATAAATAAATTCTCACAACATGAAATATCTGGTGGCATACTTTTTATTATGTTGCATTTTCTTTTTTTATGTGTATTCCAGACTTCATAATGAAATGGAAAAACTCCAAAACGGAAAAGAGCAGATGTAATGAGCACATAAACACAATATTTTTCTTTCAATCTTCTTTTGTTAAGCAGGAAATGCTTAAATTAAATTAAACTTGACACTCTCTTCAGATGTGTTTCATTTAAAATCCTCCATCTCTTTGGCACTTTGCAGCTTTGAAGTGGAAACTTTCAAAGGACGTGGAGCAGACAAACATGGAGGAAATATTACACTTAAAGTTTTTTTTCTAAATTGGTGCAATTATTACACTATTAATACACTATTTAATGTTTGTGTAATATATCTGCATATTTTTCTTGGTATGTGCTTTTAGACTAAAACAGATCTCTTGTTTATACTTATTAGTACAACGTCAGTGTGCCTTCATCACATGAAGGTTGTACGTCTGACATGGCCTGAATGCTGCTGTGACGTCTGAGGCATCCTCATTCTGTGTCAATCCTTCTAATCCAAATAGGATCTACCTTGACCAGACAGCATTGTTTGGGAAGCTGGATGTAGGCGAGGTTATCCTAAGGTACTGACACTGGGTGGGTCAGCTCTCCATAAGCCCCATTGCTAAGTGAAGGCTGGATTAGAGGGGAGGGAAGCTTCAGAGGAGGAGCAGTAATCTTGAGGGAGAGAGAAGCCAGCATGGAAACAAAAGCTAACTGGCTGGTGACATCACCTCGATCATGTGAGGAGCCTTCATTCAGCTTTGTAACATAAGGGTCAAGGGCCGTAGTCACATGCCTGGTTGTAGGTTAAAGAAATTTCTAGGTCAGTGGGTTTAAGGCTTGGCAGGCCCCACGCATGAACATCCTGGAGTAAAGCTGCCTTCACACACACTTTGCTTTAGGAAAACTTAACAGTTCCTCAGCTGAATTCTGAGGATCTATTTTTTACCAAAACACGAGTCTTTTAATGACATTTGTTTAATATATAAACTGCCTTCATTTAATGAAATATCTTTTAAAGCTGAGTATGTGCATTTCAGCAGTTTAGCTTCCTGTCAGTAATGATTACCACACACTCCATGGGTCAGAAACATGTGGATGAGTGCAGTGATCCCATCACAACATAGCCTAGTATTTGCAATAATGCACACTAGTTTACTAAATACACTGAGCAAAAACCAAGATGACAGCTCTACATTAAATCCTCCTTAGTCTAGGTTAGGATGTTTTTATAAATGCTGGGAGGTCATTACAGAGGCTGCACTTTGTTCTTGTATCAACTGAGGCTAGGCTACATTATGCAAAGAGCTGTGATACAGGCAATATAATGAGTATATGGTTGAATCAACACCTTTTTTAAACATAGCAAGACAAAAATGTTGCCTCTAACTCAAATAACCTGCATTGTTGCAGCGATTGAGCTGAGCATATTGCAGGACAGTTCATCCTTGTGAGCTATATGTAACTTAGCACCAATCCTTTTTTAAAATAATATATATGAAATATTATGTCACTTAAAAAGCTCTATTTCAAGACATCTATAAGGCTGTCAGCATATTAGATGTTCACTCCATGATTATTACAGCTGAAATTCTGAATAATGTTATCTATGTTTTTATTTTATTTTTGTCCTGTTTCGTTTTTTTGGTAATTCCTACTCAAGTTAGGAGATAAGAAACTGGAAAACTATACAAAAATCTCAATTATCAATCAATAATGTTTCGATATTGTCAACATTGTATCAGTATTTAATTCATTTAGAGTTATGATTTTACTGTTATAACACCCCTATTAGTCATTTTTTCTTGCCCGCAGACATCATTTTTTAATTTAGACTCGAGGTCTACAAGCTCAGTTTTTACAAGCTGTGTTGCAGAAAATGCTGACATGCATGTGCCCATGCACACTTAACTTTCTAAGCCAGGTTTGTTGCATTTTTGCTCCAAGAATGAAATGGAGGAAGACGACTAAATCTCCGCTGACTGACCCATCTGTGTTGAATAGCTACGTATCCGGCAGGAATCCAGCTTTCTTATGTGGTCCTGCTTTCTGCAACAACCTGCTGATCAACAAACTACATGAACTCACATCCGCTGTCACATTAACTTCTTTGAAAAGGTAAAAGTACTTTTTTTTTATTATTAATAGGATGGGCAAGTTTATGTGTTTTCCTTGTTTCTTTTTTTACAAGCCAAGTTGAATCCATCTCTCAGGATTGGACAAGGAAAAGATTAATTGACCGTGCTAAACAGAGACACTGACCAGTCAGACGTCGGCAATCTCACCCTCTCTCTTCAACAAATATCTTGTTAGCTAACCTACATTTAATAGCATATACTGTTATGCATTTAACTACTGTTCCCCAAAGGATACCAACGAGGAAAGACACATAGGGAACTAATCTGAAAAAATGTGGGTATATCTGAAGCACAACCCATAAAAGTTAACGTGTGCAAATGCACAAAGTGGAGCTTATAAATGAAAACTGGACTTGGTTTAGTAAGGCTGTGCAACGGCTGTCTAATAAAGACAATCTCTAGTGCTTTTAACTTGCAACCAGAGGTTATTCTGTCCTATTAAACATCTTGTTTGTTGGACTTTTTCGATAAAAATCATCTCTACAGATGACAGAGAAGGTCAAACAATACAGTTTTGTATTCTGTATATTCTTTTTTAAAATGAAAGAACAATTATGTGCTGTTAGTATCTGGTTTCTGTCATTGGATTTTGTTCTTTCAAATGACGCATAAAACTATTAATTAGGGGTTAACATGTTAAAACAGAAAGGGAACAAACAAAGGGATGGGATCAAAAAACATTTCCCAACTTCAGTTTTTAAAGTCATGCAGTGTCAGGAGGTTAGACAGGTGAATTATAGGTGAACTAAACTAAAAAAAAACCCACAGGGTTGCAGAGGTGCGGCCTTCTCCATGAATTCCTCTAAATGCCCCGCTTCCTCATTACACAGAGGAGCAACAGGAGTTAAAGGAGAATTTAAGGGTGTAACAGAAGAGTTCTATACATGAATAGGGGGTCCAACATATCATGGCATGAGGCAGATGTTTGTAGATGGACTCTCTGAGCAGAGAAACATACTTTATGGCAGCACCATCATCAGTTACTTACTTGGAAGTGATTTTCTTTGTTTGACTGTCGAGAATCTCCTTTATTACAGGACATCTATCAACAAGAGAAAAAGGAAAGAACTATCCATGAATAAATGCGAATCCAACCATGTGTGTCAACCCCATTACCTGACCATGCCCCGTAGTGCAAGACAGTACAGTATGAGTTCAAACACACACCTAGTCTTTTGGACATGAACGTGCAGAATGGCGCTTCCATCACTACCAGCTCAACGCTACACCCAGCCGAAAGCAGAAAATGAGGAAAACTTGCTTTACAGTGAATGGCATGTAAATTCATCTGCTCCAAATGTCTTCACTGCTAAGAAACACTGTCCCCAACGCAGATAGTCAGTTTAATCATTAGTAGCTGTGTACTCGGACAGAGGCTTCTGAGTTCCTTAATCATATTAGCTTTTTGATTAGACATCCCTAATTCCTCCCGAGACGCGGCTGTGTCACGGCAGAGACGGCTGCAGTTACCTTGGTGAAAGACACGGCGTCTCTGTTCACTGAGACATTCTGAGCAATAAAGGCTGTTTACACACCCATTAGCAATTACTCAGACTTTAGTTAATACATAATGCAGGTCTCATCAGCCTGCACTTAATAAACAATAATCACTTTACAGCTGCAATTTGAGGGTTGAGATGAAATCTGTGTCTTTGTTTTGGCTGTACTTTTTATTTATCTCAGCAGATCACAGTCAACTGTGTGTTTTGGATGGTAAAATTCCAGAAAGAAATTGGAACGTCTCTCAGTCCTTGAGTTTCTGTAGCAACTAAACTTCATCTTTGGAGAAGTTCTGTTAAAACTGGCGCTACTGGTAGAACGAGTCTGGAAATCCTGAACTCTGGACTCAGCCACATCATGTTAGAAGATAAGAAAGCATAAGAAAAAATGTGCAGCACCAAGCTGAAGTGCTTACAAACTCATGACTTCTCTCTTTGCTGTTTTGTTTTTGTCAGCTGAGCGAGCTGCAGATGTGCAGAGTCATCACCAGGATCTTTTTTTTTCCACTACTTTAAGAGAAAATTGAAGCGGACTTCTTAATGATTAGCGATCACAAGGCAGGGCTTTAGAGAAGGAAAGAGACAGACAGGAGAGGCGATTCAGCACCTTGTTTTTCCCTCCATGCTGTGTCTTCCTGGCGCTGTGCTACATGAGTGTTTGTTACATCTTTGTATTAGGCTGAGATTTCAGAGATCCCATACTGTACCGTGTTTTTTGGTGGGTTCACCTGGGAACAAGAGTGCCCAAGGCATGCTCCTTTGGGAAGCCTACGGCAAAGAACACATGCATGTACAGCCATGGGGGTACATCACCACATACAACAATGGCTAAAACACTCGCACACACACGCATACACACGTGAAAACATAACTATACATGCATGCATACTCTAACATAAGCATATGGGCTACGAGCACACACACAACAACATCCGTTGATGGTGGAGCCGACACATCACACTGACCCCTGTTATGTGAGTCATCTCTATGATAAAGGCCGATGAGCCAAAGAGTCTTAAAAGTTTTCATTCAGGGAATCATAGAAATATTTATGCTGTTAAGTTTGTGTGTCATATGGAAGAACATAAAAGCAGTAATTACACAATAACAACTAAACACTATTGAGAGGGAGGGCTAAATTTCCTCAGATACACATCCTTTTGAAGAGTCTGGCCTACTTGTATATTTATTTTTGTAGAGGGAAACAACTCCCACCTGCAGGATGGCCCCATAGAGGCGCAGCAGGATGCTCCTCGGCTCATCCCCGACAGATTCCAGGCTGTCAGGGAGACTGCACAGGAAGAGCTTGTTGCTCAAACCACCCCTGGAGAACATAAGATCAGATATGTGAATATTATTGTTGCCAGTACTTCTGTTTTGATGCAGATGGTGCTTTCTGTCAGCGTGGTTTTCATAGACCTTTAAATCAGTTTTTTAGGGGATCTCCACACATGAGAAGATCCCAAACTACATGTCTAAAAAAACAGATTAAAAATCCCCAGTTTCCTGTCTGTGCAAGAAAGAAAAAGAAGCAGTTTTTTAAGTCTTTAATCAGGAAGTATTTAAGATATTTGCTTGTCCAGACAATATTTCAGTCTAAACACGTGTCTGTTTCTTTAACTCAACGTGTGAAGGAAGCTGTAGACAAAATAGCAAAGACCCACTGTCACCTGATATGACATTTACCGCCTCAAAATATGCAGTCATATTTAAGTAAAACACAAACAAAAGCATTTCAATTATTTACATTTCTACGGCTCAGCATTAAGTGGTTGAAACAGCAAAACCATTCTCATTACGTCACTCGTTAAGGTAAAGTTTAGGTAAGAACAGAGATCACTCATTAAATCGACTACTGTTAAGTCTCCTGAGTCACATCCTGACACCTACACCGAGTGGTACTTTAGTTTTCCGGTTTATTTAGTGAGAATAGCATCATCTCGTCACGTGGCTCTTCTGAGTCAGTGTTTGACTATGGTATCATCTCAAACAGACCAGATGCACGAAACTAAAGAGAGATAACGGTTCTCAGGAGGAAACAATAACAACTCTATCACTGCAAAAGCAAAATGATCATAAACGATTGTACCTTATGATGGTAATCTGGAAATCGTCCTCGGCGAGCCTTTTCCAGGCTCCGTGCAGGAACTCCCTGCACCACAGATACGCTTTGCGGCTCGTTTCCAGGTCGGGCTGGTCGGGGCGGACCAGCTCCTTGCGGTCCTCCTGGGTGTTTGGCTGGACCTGCAGGGCATTTTCGGTCACCAGTAGACCGAGCGACATGGATGGGGAAGAAGAAACCCCATTAATGAATTTCGTTTTCATTTTTAATGAAAATGGTAAAACAAAGAAAGAAGAAAAAACGCAATCCTCGCGCTTGAGATGTGTCGCAGTAGAATTTATTTACAGAAATTATACAGAATAAGAAGATGTAGCTTGATTCTTTTCCTTTATTGTTTGTTAGATATTCGTTCTAGTCTCGTAGCAGATGCAAATAACGGAGATAAGCGACGGAAAGGACCGTTTACTGGCAGGGAATGAATCAGGGCTGAGAGATGCGCAGAATACCAGGGAGGTGGGCGGGGCGCAGGGGGCGGGGCAAGTTGACTGGAACGCACCACAACAAACATAGTGGTGCCTTCACTAACTATAGGAGTTTGAGACTTTAACTTAATAGGACGCC
>CM047984.1:4485020-4508219 GCA_026261665.1 Melanotaenia duboulayi | reverse complement strand
GTTTCAAAGTACTGAAATCACGCAGTCCCCAGAATGCTTTGCAGTCTTACTTTCAAGCTTTGAAGTTGTGCTTGAAGCAGGGTTTATATGATCTCCTAAACGAACAAGGCAGTTTTACTGATATAACTAACTGATTAAGAATACTACACAATGATAACCCGGCACATAAAATTAATGTATTATACTACCAATAACTCATGTAAAAAAAACACCTTATGTGACAAAAGTCTGCTAAAGCAGGACTAAAAGAAACAATGAAGTACTAGGAAAAGTTTGAAATTGAGTATTGGTTCTAATTTACAAGTGCGATCAGTGCAGGAAACACTGAGGGACGTGAGAAAAGTCTCTCATTTCATAACAATAGAACATCTGCTGAGAATTTTTAAGACCCTTTCACTGAACTTTAGACCAAAACTGAATTCTGTAAAGTTTCTTTTCAGTGACTGAAGGTATCCTGCTTTATTAGCTTTGGAGAAGACTGACTTCTCAACCAGTATTAAATTTTTTTCTGTTTCATTTCTCTATCTCTAAGGCCTCACAGGGCGAACAAATTTATGGCAAAGCCAGATCACAAGACCACTCGGTGGAGATTCTGACCTCAATCAATGACTGCAAATATTTCCTCATCCCGCAGCATGTCACCACGGAAAAGACCTCTGGTCCCAGTGAGCAGCCGTCGAAAAGCAGCAGATGACTACTTCCCCTTCAACTTCCTGCCTGTGGAGTGCCAGCTACACGTCTTGTCCTTCCTGGGTGAGGTGGATAAATGTAACTGTGCTCTGGTTTGCCTGAGCTGGAGCTGCCTTGTCCGCTCATGGAAGCTGTGGAGAGTAGCAAACTATTCTCGTCGTGGCGTCTTCCATCTTGGTCAGGAGGGGCTGCTAGTTTCCAACCGTGAGTTTGAGAGGTGGAAATCCTGGGTCCACCACTACACTCACCACCTCATCTCCCGCCGGGCCAGCCTGCTTACCCTGAAGGCCAGCTTTGACCTGGGGGACCGCTGCAACAAATGGAGCGAGCTGCTGAGCCACCTGCTGGATAACGTCCACTGCAGAGACCTCAGTCACCTGGACCTCAACTGGACTTTTACTCTCCTTGAGCCGTTGGACCTCAGGGTCCACTCCAGTTCCAGTTCACACCAGGACAGCATTACCAAAATGGACCAGGTATATTTTTTTCTTATATTGATTAAATACTTTCAAAGGTCCAGGAATAGAAAGCACCCAGAAATCAGCAATCAGGATGTAATCTGATGTAAGCTCTAGCAAGTAGTGAACTTTTTCTGTTGTGGCATCTTCCATCTTGGTTCCAGTCAAGGTTTCAAACCTACTTTGTCCAATCCTGTCAAAGGTTTCAACAGTCCTACTTATATTCATGGATATGAATCAAATCATATAACTTTGCTTACATTGTTAAATTTTCAAGCAACTGTGGAAAGTTCTACCAACTTGAATAGCACATTATTGTAAGTCCAGCACATTAAAATGTCAAAACAGTACGAAAACTCTTCAGTTTGCAAAATTGTCTATGACACAAAAAGTTTGGGAAACAATCTTAATGTCCATAAATTACCTGATTTATGCCTGATTTGAAGTTTCAAACTGTATCCACATAACCTAGCTTGAAAATATAAATCCTATTGCGGCCTCAGCTCCGGCTATGTTTGGAGTTGGCAGTCAGAGTACAGGAGGTGTGAAAAGTCCGTACAACACACACACATCCTGAAGGAAAGATAGCCTTGTAGGCTGAGAGATCACTAAGAGGGCAGTTCAGAGTTTCCACATAATTTTGGCTTGAATTATTTAATCTGATAGTGTCACAAGAAACTGCAGATGCCTCCATAGACCCTCTGCAGGTAAATCAAGCTTTTTAACTGTTGCACACTTCTTATTTTTTGTCATGTTGATCATAAGAATACAACAAAAACAGCTCTTTTTCACCTGTCAGGAGATCAGTATCCTGTTTCATGTACCTCTTCACACTCATCAAATCAAATGGTTGAAGCAATGTGCAGAAGAGTATGTGGTTCATGCTGTTTTAAGCCCATAGCTGTCTACAAACATGAACCCCATAAATGTGTTAGTCCTACCTTCTCGTAGTAACTTTAGCAAGCTCGTTAAATATGCCAAGAAGCAATAAGGTGGGCAAATAATACAGCTGCGGTGCTTTCCTGCACAAGGGGGGAGGACATATTTTTATATCAGATATTAGAGCAAACATTCATCAATTGGTTGTTAATATCCAGATATCACTTTTTTAAGCCAAGTCATTGTTTTCCTTTCATTTGCCAGGTGACCAGTTTTCAGGAACTGCTGAGCAAACTCACCCACAGCTGCCCTCGTATCGCCAAGATGCGTTTACATTTTGACTGGTCGGATTTGTCCGTGTCGCTGCTCACCCAATTCCAGCAGCTGCGAGTACTTGAGCTCAAATACTTCTGGGTCTTCAAGGGAGTGACCCCTTCCACTTTGCAGAACTTAACCAAATCCCTGCCTAACCTGAAGTCTCTCACTTTACACATCCTGGTGCCGCTGAGGAACCTGGGCATCTCCTACACCCTGGAGTCTCAGTCTCTGGAGTTCCTGGATGTGTCGCCCAGCCGAGGATTGGTCTTCTCCTGCCTGAAACTGCCGGCTCTGCGAGAACTTCGAGCTAAGAAGATTGTGCGGGGTATCACGTTGGACCGGAGGACCAGGCTGCGTATCCAGAGCCGGTGGCCCTGTCTGTACGACGTCCTTCGGGAGGGAACTCCGAAGCTTCAGGCTCTAAACAATGAAAGGCTCCTTCCGACGTGGAGAGAAGACAGCTATAGGGAACTTATCGCTATCCTGGAACAATCCTGTTACTGTGTTCACCATCTAGACAGCTGGCTTTGGTAGTCAGCTGACAGACAATTAATATCCAGAAAATTCCAGAAAAAGCAAAATATTGCTTTTACACTCCACAGATTTGTACTGATTTTCAATCAGTGGAAGCTCAGAGGGCCACAGAGACTTGAACACCACTCTTTCCCTTCTGTTTAAGAGAATTCTGCTGTTACAAACTATTCTCTAACATCAGTAAGACAAATGTTTGTTAAGCTGTCCAGAGGTGCTTCATGCTGACTGCAGTGTGTTGATCTGGCCTGGATTCATTCATAACATGGGGCTGCAGCCGGGGCCCGGCACACACAGACCAGGACAATGAAAGCTTCTTTAAGTTGTTTCAAACCTCTTAACAAAGGTCCACTGTTGTCAAGTAAAAGAATTCATGAGAATGAAGGCAAAATATTTCACATATCTTAATTTCAAAATAAAAATCCCTGTATTTAAATTACCTTAATTTTGGTAAAAGACTAAGTATTCATAAGAAAAGAAAGGAGGCATTTAAAACATTTACATAATCAGTTCAATCAGTTAAATATCCCAACATCATTTTCAACTTTAACACAGGCAGGCAGGAGCACTGACCAGGAAATAAGTAAAAAGGTGAAGAAAATCTTGTTAAACAAACAGCCAATGATGTGTTTTATCAGCAGGTGTTTACTTTGGGTGATGCTGCTGTAGGACTTTTATCACTGCTGCACAAACACTCACACTTCAATGATGAAAGGAAAAACCTGTTTTTATCCAGATCAGAGTTTCTTCATCAATGTCGGCGGTTTAACGTCAGTCGTCACATCTGCTGGATTTATAATAGAAATTATCACCATGGAGACGGTTGGTGAGATGATATATAAATCCTGAATTATGATCTCAAACACGGTAGAGATGAATTACAACAACACATTGAAGTACATTACATGCTGCATTTACTAACCCTTGGACATCTGACATTTACCCAAGAGAAGGTCAGTTAACAGTAAATGTTTGTAATACTGGCTCCTGTTGATACAACACAGTAAAAACCGGCAAATTTCAGGCATGGTGATTAATCATTTTTAAATTATTTGAAATTTGTGATTGATTTGAAACATATATATGCAGTTTAGCGATAAAACATTTCTGCCCACTATGTTTAAAAATTTTCTTGTCAGACTTTTTAATTCCTAAAATATTGCTCTTAAATTATTTAAAAATATTAAATATAAAAATATTACAACTTAAACCTCTAAAATATTAGTTTTTATTCTGGAATAAATATTGTGACCCTCTACTAATTTTTTTTTTACTTAATTTTGATAAATTTTTGTAAACCTTGCCTCCATCCCAAAAGTGTATTTGTAAAATATTTTGCCTTTCTTCTGTGTAGGACAAAAGGTATCTCCACTGTGGAAAATAACATGTACTGTAAGTTGAACTAATGTTCTTAGTGTAGTTATTAATCCTCAGACACAGCTGGCTGCGGTTTCAAGCTGATGGCAGAGCTGTACACAACTTGAACCCTTTGCACAAATGAGACATTAGATCAGAGTAACAAATGAAGTAAATATTTAAAACTGATTGTGACCAATGCATTTTAACTAAATGTCGTGAATATGCAAAAAGGAGGAGCAATCAGTGCGAAGTTAAGGTGTAATGCAGGACCAAAAAAGCAAAACTAAAGCTCCTCTTTTAAAACGAGCTGAAAACTGAAGCTGGTTTTGTTTCTGCCTTTCTGCAGCTGGTGTTAAGCTGATGTAATTCCAATCACAGCCTGCCAGGAATGCAAAATAAGTTAATTATAATTCCAGCGCTTGGACAGATTTGTTTTTTATTTTCTCCAAACCTTGAGATCCCCTGTTTTTTTTTTGTTTTTTTTACTGATATTAAATAAAATTTATGTTCTTCTCCTTAAACTAAAAGAGCTAGTGAAGTTTAAAAAATGTGATCTGACTGACTTTAAAAGCTGCAGATTTTCTCTTTTCAAACTTTTTGCACATTCGCTGTTGCTGTCTCGGAAAGCTGTTTGTCGCTCATGTCACTGCAGAGAGCGACCCACCGAATTCCAGCTGGTTTTATGATGCTTTATTTTACCATGAAGTTCAGCTGTTCGCTGCTGTCTGCGGAAAAATCCAATCAGTGTGTTTTGCTGTTTTCCCACTTATCGCTAGAGGTCCCTATTCTCAAATATTTGACCATGAACATTTCCTTCTGAGACACAAACATGGTTGCGTTTACAGCCACATAGTGTAACCAGTACGCTGCTTTGTGGTATTTATACGTGTGTGTGCTTGACGTTTCACTGGATTTTTCATACGGAATTCTTTGTTGTCATGAAGTTTCCATCGTTGATGAGCGTGCAGGCATCACTTCAAATGTACTGAATGATTTAACTTATGTCCCTCATTCTGAAATAATTCCTCCTACACACGAGCAGGAGGCCCTGACGTTTCAGCAGATGTTTTAACATCTGGTCCACTTTTTTCACACAATAAAAAGATTGAGCTTTTGCCGTTTCTTGTTTTATGTAAACACCAGAGAATTGTGTGTCTGGTCTTTTCATTCACTTCTCTGAACTTGTCAAGTTCACAAAAGACCCCCCCTAAAAAAAAGAATAATAAATAAATAAATATTTCACATCCATAAACATTAGGTCTTTAAAAAGTCATTAATGAAGCACTTAATTTAAATTATAATGCAGTACAGAAATGCCTCCACCTGAAGTTCATCACTATGATGTTTTATTTTGTTTTTGTCTCCCTCGACTCCACCATCTGTTCTTGATGCAATTAGCCACCATTTCTTACGCTTTTCCCACTTTGCCTGTTTGCCTTCACATTTTTTTCTCTCCTGAGGTGAGATATGTGTGTGCTTTGGTCAAGATGGTCATGACTCCTTGAGGATGAAGCTTTCCTGCATATTTAGTGATTTCCCAAATCCAGTGTGTTCTCTATTTTCCTTCTTTCTCGCTCACTTCTTTTTTTTTTTCAGTCCACCTTTTTTATCCAGCCCCCTCAGAAGTCCTCCCCTCATATGCTTCTAGCTTCCTGGGAGTTTGTCAATCTTGCAGGCTCTGTGTAGACAAATGTTGAACCCTGCTGCAGCGAGGACTTACCTACCGACTTAACTACAACAATCACAGGGAAGAAGACTGTGGCTTGACTGTGACTCTGGATGCCTTCAGTTCCAATCAATCGATGGCCTCCCCTTGAGGGATTTTCTTGTGTTATGTGAGACATTTGATTATAATTGTTTGAGCAGTGTGATCATAGATGGGGAATGTGACGGATAGGGATAGTGGAGTGTGATGGATTGGAGAGTTAAGTGTAAGGATTAAGAGTTCTTTCAGCTTTACCCAAACCCTGCATTAGTGACAAAACCACAGTAACCACCTCCAGATGTTTGAGAGCACAGCCTGACTATCTACAATGGACATTGCCCTCTTCACACTATAACGCTTACTCTTTCCTTCTTTGGCTGTGGCCAAGTTAATGCTTAATCTAAATACAGATCCTTAATTGCTGAGGCCAAGCCCTGTTTATGAGAGAAAGGTTACGTAGATGCGTGCAGATAAGTCAGTGTAGACCAGAGGCAGATAGGCTCGGAGACGCATTTCCAGCTGGAAAGGAACCTTCAGGAGTGACCAAAGGAGGCAGCCACAATGCCGCTGTACGCCGGCATGTCCAAGATTATCGCCGGTGCTTTCGCCCTTCTGTCGGCGTCTGCCATCGCTGGCCTCATCACCATGGTCATCATCTACAAAATTGAGATCGGTCCAATGAATCCAACACCTCGTCCGACCATGGCGTCCACCACCACATCCCCACCACCGGTCATGCGACTGCCCAAGAACCTTAAACCTGATAGCTACGACATCATCATCCAGCCTCAGCTCTACACGAGAATCATAGAGGAGGTCAATGTCACAACCCCCAACCAGACACTGCTCTTTACTGGAAACTCTACTGTCCACTTCCACTGCGTCCAAGGCACAAGTTCAATCTACCTCCACAGCATGGACTTGACAGTTTCTTCGCCGCGTGTGCTGGACAAAGCCACAAACGAGCAGATCGGTGCTTCCAAGCCAGTTCTGCATCAAGACGAAAGCAACTTCTTGGAGATCCAGTTAGATGAGTCTTTGAAAGCAGGAGGGAACTACAGTTTGTTTCTGGCTTTTGAGGGAGCAATATCAGATAATCTGGAGGGGATCTATGTAAGCACATATATCGAAGGTAGCCTGGCTTATGAAGGTGACACCAATGCAGAGAGGTAAGTGACAGAGATCTTCAGTTTATAGTATCTGCACAAACCCTCACTTAGTGGCTTTAAGACTAACACTGGAAGTGTAAAAAAATGTAAACATTGTTGGATATTCACAAAGTTTCAGTGGTAGATTTTAATCAGAATCTGATTAGAATAAAGATATAATTTCAGTTTCACTTTAATTAAAGTGGTTCTTTCTAGAGGAAGAATTACGCTCTTCATATTTATATGAAAGGTCACCTAAAACTATTTCCTGGAACCCTTTTTCCAGTTTCAGAAGAAACTAAAGACATGAAAATGGAAACCATCTGAGATATTAAACCTTCAGTGTTTTAGTGTTTTAGTTTTTAGTGCTAATATTAAAAACAAAATAAATGTGTGTCATGAAAATATTGATATAACGTTCACATCACATCCAGCTTGAAATGTAAAAGTTTGCATATGTTGCATCAGATCTGAAAGGGTCAAGTAACAGTGTTAAAAAAGAATAAAGTAATGAAATCCAAGTTTTTGGGGTGAAGATGATAATTTTATGTAGATTACCCTAGATGTGAGAGATTCAGTGTACGCAGCAAAACTGAACAAGACAAGATAAAATCATTTAAACTGTTTCAGTGTTGTGAAAATACTTTAATGATATTTCTAGTCATAATGTTAATTTAAAATATGTATAACACCAAAACTATTCAAAAACTTTATGTTTTCATTAAATTCCGCCTCATCGTTTTTACAAGAGATTTAGTTTTTTTGTCAGGTCAGTTTTGGTTTGAGTGAGTCATTTTTATTATCATGATTAATATAAGGGGTGGCCAAAAGAAAAAAAGGTAAAGAAATAAGAGAAATGTGGCATTGTAAAATGTCCAAACCCTAAAATAAATAAATACAGAAACACGAAACAAACACAGAAATTATTTAACGTGCTCTTTTGAAATAAATGCTTCTTAGAAAGAATGAAGATTGGTGTATAAATATATATGAGTTATATATATTTATATGTATATATATATATATATGAGTGTATAAATCCACTCACTTATATATTTTCTTTCATAATCGCTTTTCATAAATTTTATAGGTTTATTTAAGTTTGAAAAATATTTATTTAAATTTCATTTCCTTTTTTAAAACTACCATATAATCAGGTATAAATGGTCCTGAACCAAATGAGGTTGAAACAAACTTTGTACAGGTTAGCTCTGCAGAGGTCCATCAAAACATGAAATGGAAAAGTAATTGGGATTATTTCATGCATTTTTCCTCTTTCTTTTCCCCGTTTTTAAGTTAAATTCCTGCTGGTTTATCTTTTTGACACCAAAATCCCAACCTGAATGAAGAATCTTCCCAAACACCCGCAGCAGCAGGATGTGCTGACAATTCAATTCATGTTGTGGACGCTGCAGCAGTATAACAAACATGATCTGAAACTGAATTCAAAGTAAAAGAAAATTAAATTATTTGTCATGTTCAGGTGCTGTGCCTTTTGTTTATTCCTCAGTGAAGATAACTACTTAATCTAATATTATATATAATATATAATATTTTTCTGTCAGTATTTAAAAAGCTGATAATCACAGTGGTACTTTTTTTGAAACACTAAACCCCTGTCTCTTCTGTCATACAATTCATGATAATGAAAAATTGGCTCTGTATTCAGATTCCTTGCTGCCACAAACTTTGAGCCAATAGATGCACGGAGATTGTTTCCTTGTTTTGATGAGCCAGAAATGAAAGCTGTGTTTCGTGTGACGATCATCCACAGACGACAGACAGAAGCTCTGAGCAATGGAATGAAATCAGGTAAGAAAGAGAAGGTTCTGCAGTGGTGGCCATGGCTAAATTGTTATGTAATCCTCATTTATTTTTATCCGGCATTATTTCGTCTCTTCCAGTCTCCAATATTATTGATGACGAATGGAAATACACTCGTTTTTTTCCAACACCAAAGATGTCGACCTACTTGTTTGCCTTCACGGTTTCAGAGTTCGATAAATCAGTCGAATCCAAGTCAAATCGTGTAAAAATAAAAGTAAGTGTACCCCTGCAGATAAAGAGGAATTAACTGTAACTGATTTAATGATTTCACACGATCATCTTGGACCCTAAATTGTCTTTATGAAGTGTATTAAAACTGGTGTCAAACTATTTAACAAGATGAACCATAAATGTGCTACAAAATTTATGTCACAATTTCTGATGTCTTCTTTCTTAGAAATGATACCATTTGTTCAGCTAAAACCAGCTCATGTTAGTAGTAAACCTCTGTGTTCTGCTCATACAGACCTATGCCCGTCCTGAAGCCATTGCAGCAGGACATGCTGAATATGCCGCCAACGTCACTGGACAGATCCTCTCATATTTTGAGGACCATCTTGAAATTGAGTATGGCATGAACAAGCTTGGTAAGACTTCATGAGGAAATGGATTTGGTGAAGAGTTTAGTGAGTTATGGGCAATTTCAAGAGCTCAAGTGCTAGATTCTTTATTTCTAGGCATCTAGATCTTCTGTATCTAGACTGCCATAAAAGAAGTAATAGGCAGCCCAGCTAAAACATTTACAAGAAATATTTCTTTTTTCAATTCTGTTACAGTGTAGGATTAATAATATCAGCTGATACAATAAGTATAGCTAAGACAAGCTATTTTAACCTGAAGCTGTTTTCTTTTTAATATATAGTAATATATTTTTCAAGTATCCCTCAGGTCACCTTCACGCTGACAACTATCTAATTAATTAAAGTTTCTTTGGCCTAGACACATTTCTAGGATGTTCTAGGATTTTATTAATATTTTAAGCTCATAATGTTCTGAGTTTAGGATTCTACGGAAGCGTGGAGCTGTCACCCGAATAAAAAACAAAACAAAAAAACAGCAAAAACTAGGACCTCATCGTGTTATCGCGTGATACGTTTCACGTTTTTACAATAAACTATCATGTTATAAGTGATACGTGTCACGTTTTTTACAATAAACTATCACGTTATTATGTGATATGGTCCCAATTTTTTTATAATTTGGTTAATTACTCCATGCTTTCGTAGAAAATAAAATAAAAAAAAAACGTTATCAACAGCTTACATACAGGTGTTTAGCATTTTAGAAAAAAAATCCCATGGGCACAAACAGAAGGAAATGAAAATGTTTTTTTGTGTCATATCAACAATATAGAGGTATAAAAGTAAATTATTTCTTCACATCTGTGTTGTTCCTCTAGACCAAATTGCACTGCCAGACTTAATTTCCTTAGCAATGGAAAACTGGGGACTAGTCACATACCAGGAAGGAGTTTTGCTCTATGCGGAGGGAATTTCTTCCCTGTTGCACAAGGAAGAAATCGCCAGTGTTATTGCTCATGAGCTGGCACACCAGGTAAGAGCATAAAGTGTTTGTGAGTTCTCATAATGATATAGTTTTAAAAGTTAAATTATATTGCATACAAAAAAAAGAAGATGAAAGAAGCATGCAGGGCTGTAATATTTTTGTGTTGATGTTTTTTTTTTCTCATTTTGTCAACAGTGGTTTGGTAATATGGTGACAATGAAGTGGTGGAATGAACTTTGGCTGAATGAGGGCTTTGCATCCTACATGTCATACTTTGCTGTGGACAAAGTTGAACCTACATTTCAAATAGTAAGTTCCATGAACATCTTGTCATTCAGCGTTTGTACAACATGCTCACGTCAGCACCAGTTTCTCTTGGTCTAATCTGATTTTCATTTGGAAAAGCTTCAGATTTGACAAACACAATACTCTCACAATGTAAAATGTGTGGAGACCTTCCTGGATCACTGTTGGAGAAGGGAGATATTATAGAGCAACCTGATATAATATTCTTTTATTTCCCCCTTGTATGATACACTGCTTGAGTAGGTATTTTCATCCAATTAAATAAAACTCAAAGCATTAGTAATGTAACTGCAGGCTACAACTTGAGACCTGCTCAATATGTGTTTCCATATTTAAGGTTAGGATTGCCAACTTTGCTATTAAAAGCTCATTTTCCATTGTAGCATTAAACACTGACAGCTATGTGATATCATTATTCTGAAACTGATGAAACCTGTCATGGTTTCTATGATTTCAGTTAAGTTTAGTTTACAGTCCACATCATAAATCATGTCCGTGTGGATTCCCAGTCTTCCTGGTAAGGTCTTTTGAGAAGAAAGCAACTGAACTTTCCCCTCTCATCCATGTGATATCCTCTGTTCTGACTGATTAATAAGGACTCCCAGGTTTTTAACCTCTTGTAAAGGTCTTTGAATATCTTTGACCTTTTACTAGTTAGAACTGAGGAATCTTTTTCTTGAGGTCTTAGGAATCAAAGATAATGATGTCTGTATAAGCATAGGTCACAGTGAATCACAAAATGTCTAATGTTTGTATTAAAATCTAACCACGTCTAATTTTTTACATTTAACACACATACATGCATATTCTTGTCAACCTTGTATTATATGTGACTCCCATCTCTCCCTTACAGTTTGAAAACCTCTTGAGTACAATCCAGGTCTTGATTTTGGGTAACACTGATGACACAAAAGGGAGTCCAATCAATTAACTTTCCCACACTATCTATTTTTTCTGTTTTATTTATCCTGTACTTGACCAGGCAGTTTATTAAGAACTATCTCTTATTTATATTGTCGAAGAGGCAAAGATTAGTTTTAACTTATCAAACTTGCTAAAAGGAACAGATTAATATTGAAAGGAGTGGTTTTATAAACTGAGCATTTATAGCAGAGTGTACAGAAAAAATGTCAATTTAGATCACCTAAAGTTTAACATGGGAAGGGTGGTCGTTTTGACCAAGATCCACTCTAGCAAGGCGTCATGCAACATCTGAAAAGCGGAAAGGTCTTCAAATATACTGTAGGTAACTTTAAAAATTATGGAAGTCTTGGTCATTCCAAGATCCACACCTCTAAATAAATGGTTAACTATAAAAAAAGCTATGCAAATACAATGAATATGGAAATACAGTCACATCTTTCAATGCTATTTCATTCAACAGTTTTATCTCTGTTTTTGCTAGAAAGACACATTGATCATGTACGACCTACACATGGCGTTCGAGGAGGATGCTCTGGCCTCCTCTCATCCTCTCAGTCCTCCACCACAAGATGTTGAGACAACTTCAGAGGTTATTGGGATGTTTGACACTATCAGCTACAATAAGGTAAAGTATCAAAGCAATGATGAATGCAATCTGTGTAGTCCCTGCAGCAGCCATGCAACCCTCAAACATGTGAACTCATCAGGTTCATCAGAGGATCTTATTCTGAAAAGATACCTCAGTTTGCAATAAGCACGACTACTTTTACTGGATTTGGTTAATCTGTTCTGAGCTGATGATTAAAAAATGGCTTGGTCGTTGCTTATATGTTCACTGGCAAACTGCCACTTTGCAGTGATGTTTTATTTTTGGACAGGAAAGCCTTTTAAATACCCCAGCTTTCATGGAGATCGAAAACATGCAATTTTGTTTGGAATTTGTTTAAACTTTTTTATTTTTATTAGTATGCACTGTTTCTCATGGGGAGAAATGATCGCTTGTCCAAGTTTTACTTGCTTTTAATAACTTATTTATATTATCATGTGCTTTGTATTTACCTCATAGGGAGCGATGGTGCTGAGAATGCTGGCCGACTTTGTGGGAGAAAGGGTTTTCACCAACGGGATCAGAGTAAGCAACGGTTTTTAACGTTACATAGAGAGCTTGAAATTCAGCTGGAATTCTTACAAATGCTTCTGCCAGGGTTCTGCAGGCAGTCTCTTTGACTGAAGACTAAAGGCGACCTCTGACCCTGACTTCATACCACTGACTGATTGGAGTTAAGACTTAAACTCTGTTTTCAATCTAGAATAGATGAAGTGTCATAAAAGGACTTTCATCATGGGTGGGGAAGACGACCACCACAAAGAAGTGTTCTCCTTCAGTGCTTTGACTGATAAAATATCATAAACTCTTTTTGTTTATGCATGTTCGTTTTGCTCTTCTGTGTTTTTGTCAAATTTACTGTGACTTTCAATTCATGGTGTAAGTATATGATGATATGCTGATAAATACAATTTTCAACACATCTAGTTAAACAATTCTGATCAAAAGATGACAGAATGATAGTTTTAAGTTTTTTTATCTTTTTTTAAGAGTACATTCTTTTCTGATGCACTGATAGCAGATGTGTGTTCTTTTTCTTTAAATTCAGCTCTAATACAAATAATCCTCCTGAAAATAAATTCTCTGAGTTTAGAATCTCTGTTTTTGTACATTTTAGATGTACCTCAAGACTTTCAAAGGAGGAAACACGGAGCAAAACGATCTCTGGAACTCCATACAACTGGTAAGACATTGGGCTCTAACAGTGACAAGACAGCTTCATTATTATTATTATGAAATTAATTTTTCAATTAATCAATGTTAATATTGATAGGTGAGAAATGATGACAGTCACTTAAGCATTTCCAAGATGATGGAACCATGGACCACACAAACAGGCTATCCTGTTATCACCATCGACACTGACAACGGAGAAATTTACCAGAAGCGGTTCCTGTTCAATAACACTGCTGAATCTAGGTAAGTGCTTAAAGTTTTTGAAACAACTCTTTTGGAAAGCACAAATCACTACAATTTTGTCTGAAGAAAGTAATGCGTTTAGAAACTGTAGGTCTATTTTTGTGACATTTGTTGTACTTGAGCGAGTATTTACAGACTTGTTGCTCACTGCTCTGGTTGTTTAGATCTGCTTGGTCCACCAGCTTGACGCAGATGATGTGATAAAACTAAGTTTGGAGCATAGGGTGGTAGAAAGATGTATAGTTACTCATTTAGGCCTTGCAAGGCTAATGGTGATAAACCAGGAACAAGCAGTGGAAGATGACTGCAAAGCGTAATGGTCATTCTTTCTTTCCACTCTGACATATCACTGTTTAAGTCTCGATTTTTAATTACCTAATTATACACAATTTACTTCAGAAGTGATGCTGTTCCTCTAAAGTTAGCTAGGAAAAATTATATCCGGTATGACTAGATGGTAATTATGGATTAATCTTATTTCAGAAAGGGATGCTGTATGGAAGGGTAAAGTTATGCTTTACGTGATTAATCACATTGCTCCTCCCCACCCCAAAATCACGACTTTTCTTTTAATCATGATTAAATAAGACAGTGTACGTGTTTTATACATTTTTTGCTCCTCTGTTATAAATATCTACAGATTTGTTCCCTTCTATGTCACCAAACACAAAGAGAGAAAAAAAATATGCAATTCAATTTTCTCCATTGCACAAGCATAATGAACTTACTTGTCTCGCCAAGCTAGCAGTGACTAGCATCTCTTTGCTAACATCTCCATGCCAATGTGAAGCATTCCTGGCCGCCAGCATCAATTAAGCTCTTCGTACTCCTACAAAATACTAAAGAGGACGTGATTATCATGATAAGAACGATCCTCCCAAAGTCCCATTTCAATTCCGCTGCTATCAGCAGCTAAGTCAGTAGCTAATAGTCTCATCCTTGTGGCAAACACTTATTCTCATCAAACTATTTTAAAAGCCTGATGAAGTGAATACGATTAATACAGAGGAGTAAAAACTGTCGAAAAAGGGAACAAATATTAGACCTAATTTAGCAGCTTGGCAGTAACATGACTGTTGTTCTGCTTTTGGTTTCTTAACCCTTTAAACTAATTTAATTAGATAATGTAATTTTTGTGTTTTATAAATTTAATAAAGGCCTGTTCATATTAAAGCAACATAGCGTGACAGTAGACGGGATATCTGTGTTTGAATAGTTTATGGTTGACACTGTGGGAAGGTTCTCCTTTCATTTGTTTACCTGCATCGCCCTTCATAAATCTGTCTTCCAGTAACTTCAGCACATTTGTAATTCCCTTAGAAAAAACAGCTGCAGCTGTCAAAATGTCCAACTAATTACTGAAAAGGCAATTTCTTGAGTCAGTTCCAGCTGCCAAAACAGGGAAAGTTACTCCCTGAAGTCCGACTTATTTGCATTTTCCTGCCGGGCCTGCATGAAATCAGTTCTGCTGATTACAGCGGATGATAATGTTTGGCTCTGCAGAGTGTTTTGAGGCAGTGTTTTAAAACTATGTATGTCATAGCACTGTAGCGGTAAGTTGCATGATGATTTAACCATTGGTGACCTGGTTTCAAGTTGCGTCCACCACATCCAGACCACCAAAGATCTGGACTCAAGAAACTCCAACACCAAGCTATTGAAAATAATCTGGTCTTTTTGAGGCTCTGTACCTTTGTTGTGTTTGCCATAAGAACTGCTCTCTTTAGTGTTGACTTCATTTTCTGGAGCATCGTGTACTTATTACACCATGTTCTTTTTCCTTGTTTAGTCTCTGGTGGCCCATCCCAATCAGGTACATGACCGAGGACTCTGAGCCTTCATTTGTCTGGCTGGACGTTAGAGGCCCAGGTAACATGCAGTAATACACAACACAGAGCTTTGGTATTTACACAGAAAACATACATTTCAACAGCTTTTTTCCTTAGAGAAACTGTTGGAGAGATGTAAAGATGTGGAGAAAAGATTGCAAAATTTGCCATTACAAAGAGCAGTGAAACAACTGTAAAAGACACAAAACAGAGAAATGTGTAACAATAATCAACCTGTATGAGACGCCAAGCGATTGCACACAATACATCTGCTTTAGGTTTGCGTATCTTGCTCCCATTAGCAGAGTGGAAGGCATTTATATTATTTTGCCCGAAGGGCCACGGTCTTAATTTGTCCAGGGACGCATGAGATTTTTCATTTTTCTTTGTACTTTTTCATTAAATTGTGCTTTGCAGTGACTTTAACTTAAGTTCAATGAATTTTTGTCTTTGGAACAGTCAAGAAAGAAGAATTTATTTCTAAGAGTGGTGAGTGGATCCTGGCTAACATCAACTGTGCTGGATACTACAGAGTCAATTACAACCTGGAAAACTGGAAGCGCCTCCTGACTCAGCTGGAAAAAGACCCAGATGTGAGTACGGGGGCCAGATAATCAATGAGCAGATAACAGAGCTTAACACAAGCCAAACCTCTTTGAGATGCTCTTCATTTAAAAAATAAATAAATAAAAGCTGTGTTTAAAAATGGCAGGTTTTAATTTGAAAGTTTAAACCTGACGTTTTTAAAGCAGGGATGCGTTGAGCTGCAATCCTGACAAAAAACATAAGTACTTGACTTCATTAGTACAATTACAACAATAAAACTACTGAAATAAAATTAGATTGGATCATTTTTGTAAGTGGTAGGAAAAAAAAAATTGTATTTACAAAAGCTGAATGGTCTTCCTGAAGAAGACCAGAACACTCAACACATGGCTTGAGCTAAGAAACTCCAAATGTATTAACAGGCAAAAAGGTACAGGTAATTAATTAATTCTCTTTCCAAGTGCTGATAATCCTAAACAGATGCTGTGAAAGACACTGGTTAGACACACACAAGTACACACACACACAAAGCAAACAATTCATCTGCAGAATCTTCTAGAATTATAAATCTCAAAATGACCTCCAGCAGTGTGGGTGTTGCTTGTACGATCTGTCACCAGCAGAGTCTTTTTATGGATTATTTTACTGTTTTGTCTGCCACTGTTGGCTGGATTTCTGTGGATTAACTTAGTTCACTTTAAGATGGTGGCTTGGTTGATGCTCTGTCTTTCCATTTTGTGCAGTCAGCAGATCCATGATCGTTGTCACACCTCTTCTGCCAAGAGCAAAATCCAACTGCAGCTATATTAAAGCTCACGGGCAGTTGTCCAAACAGTAGTTGTCAAAATTTTGGGATTTGCCAGAAATGCGACAGTTCTTGTTCAGATGTAGCTGGATGGAAAACTGTTTTATAAGTCTGGAAGTTCAAGTCTGTGACAGGAGAGCAAAGATCAGGTGTACATTTCATTTGGTTCCTTGTTTCCTTTTTCTTGTAACTGATTTAGTAGGTGTTGAGTTATTTTGTGAAAGTCCTCCTTTTTGGGATCTTTCTTATGAAAACGGTCTTTTCTCCTCTTTCAGCGAATCCCACTGATGAACAGAGGGCAGCTTATTGATGATGCCTTTAACTTGGCAAGGTACTGACTTTGATCCAAACATTACTTTTTTAAAAAGTACATGATTTTTGTGCTATGTTATGTGCAATGTGTGCGTGTGTGTGTGTTTTGACACCAAAGCTGAGTTCCTGTAGTTTCTGCAGTGCGGACACAAAGAAGAGGGGGGGGGATGTTTTTTGTGGTATAAAAGTGCCCTTTATCTGTACTGTAGAAAATGTGGTTGCAGACCCAAGCTGCTGATCTTACCAAAGTATAATCCTTTTTTTTTTTGTCCTCAGAGCCAAACTGCTGGATGTGGCTCTGGCTCTGAATTCAACCCGCTTCCTCAGTAAAGAAAGGGCGTTTCTTCCCTGGGAGTCAGCAGAAAGGAATCTGAAGTACTTTGTCCTCATGTTTGACCGCTCAGAGGTGTATGGACCCATGCAGGCATGTGTCCCTCCAGCATTGCAGTCTGTTATAAAAATTTTTTATATCAGTCATTGCAAAGATTTGCACAAGACTAAATGTTATTTACTTACGTTACAGTTCTTCCATCTTGAGAATATTCTAAACAAATGTTAGGAAATATTTTATAAAGCTACAGACATTTGTGTAAGCCTGTTGTTAAATGATTTCCCTGCAGTTGTACCTCCGAGAAAAGATCAGAGGGCTGTATGACTTCTTCAGGAATGAAACAGACGCATCAACAGTCCCAAGCGATCACACTTTGCAGTAAGGAATGATTTTTTTCTTTTTACTCACCCTGGAGCTGTTAACCCTTTTTATTGTTTAGACAGAATTATCCCAGGTTAACCATTAACAGATTTACAAGCAAGGAGTTTTACAGATTTCTAAATAAACTACAGGTGAGAAACGTAAACTTTATTTTGTACATTTGTAGCTCTTAAGATTATTAGATTAAAATGCAAATAGCTCTTTAGCAGCCATGGCAAAATCTAGAACAACTGCAATGGTCCACAGTGCAAGATTAGCCCATTTTAAAGCTCCATAAATTGTACCATGAATATGTTTTCCACCCTCATTTCCATTTGTCTTTTTAAACAAAATACTCATCCTCAAACAGGCTAGTTGAATCTCGGCTTTAACAGTAGGCATTCACATCTAACACACAAATACCATTCAGTAAAAGGCACTGGAATGAATGCCTGGTTGTGATTTGGCTGCCCAGGACCTCCACACTGTAAAGCAGATAAAGAGGCTGAGACTGACAACAGTTATGTTATTCAGACTCACTTGGCAGTATTCCTTGAACCTTTGCCCCACCACTATGCCCTGCAGCTGAGTCAAAACCACACCCTACTGCTACTTACCTGATATGTTTTACGTTTCTTCTAAATAATCTCCTTACTGTTGCTATAAATTCTCAAAGAGACGTGAACACAACCCAAATTAATCAACCAGTGATGACTAATCAGCCACAAGCTTGTGGTTACAGCAGGCTGGTTATTGTACTGAGCTGCTCTGCGTCATGGCTGGACGGTAGTGTGGATGAACTTCCTGGAAAACTGCTTTTTACACCAATGTGAAAAAGGACGTCATATCTATGCATAATATGTCTTCATTCTCAGGCACAACCAGATCCTTGCCATAAACGTGGCCTGTTCCAGTGGACTCCCAGAATGCATTGAGATGGCTCAAGAGAAGTTTGCTGCCTGGATGGACACCAACAGGACCAACAGGTATGAATTTAGATAAGCAGCTCATTTTCTGAAACACCCCTCTAAAAATGCTCCTCCTATAATAGCTTTCCTTATATTCTGTAGCTTTACTCATCAGCAATGATTTAGTAAAGGTAGGTGTAATCTAATTGTGTATTGTGTCAGTTGTTGGTGGCTGTTTGAGCATTGTAGTTTCCTTTAAAGTTGCACCTGTTGGGATTTTTAGGACCTTTTGAGCTGCAATAAATCATGATATTCTCAAACAACTCTGATACTTTTACAAATGTGTTTGTCGTCTTTAATATGCATCAATTCAGGTGCATCTTTAAAATAAAGACACTGACATTTCAGTAAATATGTTTGTTGCATGTGCTGTATGTACATGCATGAAGGTGTGTTATGGGATCATTCTTTTCATTTGCATGTGCATGTTTTGAACAGAAATGTGTGCACAGTATAAACTGCAGAGCAGTAAGAAAAACGGCTGTTCCTCCATGTTTTTCACATTTTATTAGTTTGCAGCCTTGCTTTAGAAACACATGTTATCATGGAGCAGCAGATTTCTGTGGGTGTAATCCTGTGAGCTGAACCTCACAGTGATGGGAGAAAGTTCTGAAAGTAGACTTCTTGGAGAAGGTTTTCTGTCTGTCTAGGAATTTGCTGAGAGGCAGAAAAAAAGTCAAATCAACAGTTAAGCAGAACCAAGAAAATGTGAAAATGAGCCTTTCCTCTAGCAAAAAAGAAAAAAAAAAAGAAATCCTTTGTTGATTTTGTGCTTCAGTATCCATCCCAATCTGCGGTCTGTAATTTACTGCCAAGCTGTGGCTGCTGGTGGGAAGACAGAATGGGAGTTTGCCTGGGAGAGGTTTCTGAACTCCAGTGACACCTCAGAGAGAGACCAGCTCCGACGTGCTCTCTCCTGTTCCAGGAAGACCTGGCTACTCAACAGGTGATGTGCACAACAACTTCTGAAATAATACACACACCCAAGATAAGATGGATCCCAAACATCCAGGTATTATGAAGTGGACCATAACTTAGTGTCCTCTTTATCTTGCAGATACCTGGATTACACTTTGGACCCTGAGAAGATACGTCTGATGGATGTTGCTTCCACAATTTATTACATTGCTGAAAATCCTGCAGGGCAGGCGCTTGCCTGGAACTTTATCAGAGCGCACTGGGACTACGTCAGTCAGGGGTAGGTTGCTGTTTGGACTGAGTCCTCTGTCTCATGTGAATAAGCATTTAATATAGTACTGATTGTGGGTTTGACCAATATGGACTTTAAAAGGAGGATGCAATGCCAGTATTTTTGTGCTATTTATATAAAAAAAACTAAAAAATGTAAAGATATATAAAGACCTGTGGGATTGACTGCATTTTATGAGAATATGAACTTTTTTTTCATAAAATTTGGCTTTGGCTGTGTTAAAGGGTAACTTCTATACTTTGGCAGATTTTCCTACTCAGGCACTCATGATGGCTCATTTGGCATCTGTCTTGCATGCTAACTTTACTCTGAGCTCTCTCCAACAAGTAAAAATTAATCCGATGTTCCTTCTTGCTTTATCTTTTGTTCTGTCCTTTTCTTTCTTTCTTTTCCTCACTCCCTCCAATTATGTCCTCTTGGGTTTCTTTGCTGAATCAGCCTCGGTGCACATTCAAAACGGCCTGTATGTTGATATCCAGTTGCTAGCGTGCAACATGGTGCTAAAGAGAAATGCTGCTATAAAGTGATGTGTTGGGATAGGGAATTAAAGTCACTAAGTGTGATTTCTAAGCCTTGGGAGGCAGCACGGCCTCAATGGCCACAGGAATGAACATGATAGATCTCACTGTGTCATCAACATGGAGTTTCAAAGTGGCAAAGTTATGTAACGCTACGTCAAGCTAGGAGAAAAAAAGTGTTTTCATTCAAAAATGACACATTTCCATGTGCTAGAAATATCTGATTCAAATCTGATTTAATTTTCAGAGGAACATGTAAGTACAAACATGGATAAATGTTCGAACTGTAATGAATCTAAGTTATATTTACATTATGTATCTATATTTTCCATTAATACGAGATCTGTGTTGCCAGATCTCTTAAATAACCAGATTCACATAAATTAATATTCTCTTGGATTTAAAAAAAAATATCCAGTTTGTATTTGAACTATCAGAAGATGTGGAAAATGGGTCCAATATTTGCTGCACAGTCTATAAAATCATATAAAGTCATCTTCCATTTGAATGAATCAACTTTAGTCTCCCAAAGGGTTTGAGCATTGATCACATAGATGCAGGAAGTTACTCATTTCTTTCTACTGACATTAACATGTCAAAGCAAAGATTACACAATCAGTCAGGAGGAGAGTGTATTGTATTTGTTCCAACATTACATCAACATCAGGAAATTATTAACAATCTGTTTCCTGGTAAACCAAAATATTCTTTTCATTGCAAAGAAAATGCATTTTGAGTTCTCTGCTGTTCTGGTTTGTAGTGCTCAAAAATGATCTATAAAGGTAAAGCTGAAATAAATCAAATTAAATTATCCGGTAGTATTAATGTATTCAGTAATAGTGAGTTTATCTTTGAAATATGTTAAGAACACAGAATAAATCTTGTTGATTCTTAGCAGTATTTAATACAAAGTTAATAGGAAATAACAGTCAAATTGTTGCAGATACTAAAATGAGGTATTTAACCTTAAACTTGGGTTCATAGAGCAGCAATATACAGAAATGGTGGGCGACCATCAGCACACTAACGGGTGGACCCACTGACATTTATCTTGGCTCTAAATTCTGTCTCATGATCCACTCTGAGGCTCCGAAGAAGACACCAATGTTAGCATTTTCTCTGTGGCTGCTTCTTTTTCTAAACCGTTGTTTACAGAAGCTTCTTGATACTGAAGTGGCCCACAGCGGAGTCATAAAAACCAGCAATAATAAACTTTGTCTTATAAAAAAAGAAGAAGAAGAAGAAGAAAAAAATCTGCTCTGTGTCACTGAGTACAAAGTTCTTGTTATTTAATCAGTGCTTATCATTAAGTCTCCGTCATAAAGTCTCCACTGTTTGTTCTGTTGCTAGGAAGCTAAGATGAATGATATCAAAGTATAAATGTACACACAGGAGACAGGCTTTCATTTCATGAGCCCACACCTGAGATTATCTAAAGTAAACCAACTAATAAAGACTTGATAGCTCTTCTGGATTTATTGATTCTTGCAGTAACAGTTTATATAATAGACAGTTTCTTTTTTTATCCATCTTTTTATTTATATATATATATATATATAGAAAGAGAGAATCTAGTTATTTTAAATCATGATTATTGTTGATTGTTGATGTGCATCACTTTGAAGACTTTTCTTTGTTTTTAAAAATGTGCTGTATAAATAAAGTGGATCGGATCTGGTTAAATACTATTAACTGTGTATCCTGACACTGATTCTATTTTCCAGGGATTCAGCGATGGTGATTGAGGGAGTGACCAGAAGATTCTCCACTAAATTTGAACTGGAAGAGGTAATTTACCTTTTTAACAGTGGTGTCAGATGGATTTTTGTGTCTTTCTAGATACAAAATTGTGACTTTATGTCCAAATGAGTAAGTGGAAACACCCTGATACCTTATCATAAATCTCTGCCATCATGATGTCTATTCATGCTGAGACACGAATCCTACTTGTTTTCTTTCAATTCACCTTTGAGCCGGGATCAAATTGAGACTTATGACGCTTTATACTGTGGTGATTATCAGTGTGATGTCATTCATCCATAACTTTTAGCTTTTAAATTATAAATGGTTTTTAGAATGTCAACTTTAATCTTCAGGTGTATATTTTAAATTATTGACTGGTGATGTCTAATTTTTAAAATAATTTATCTACAGATCCCAGTTCTAGAAAATAATTTGAATAACTGATTTCCAGTGTTTCAATAGACCAACTTTATTGTATTTAGAAAATGTCAATCGTATTTTGATGCCAGCAATACTCTCAAGGGATTGAACATAAGACTGTTCAGCAGGTGAAATCTTGTTTTCAGCAAGAACGGAAACAGATTTCTCTGAAAAGCTGCAACAGTTTCAAATGACCAAAACGTGTCTTTTGTTAGGAAGATTGACGTTTCCATCCCAACTTTTACCTGACTTCGGCTACCTGTTTCGGCTTTCATATTCTTTAACACAGGGAAGGTGTTCAGAAAAAACAATGCAAATTATTTAAGCACTGTTTATGTTTAACTTTTGAAAACTTTTTTTGAAAAATGATTTGTGCTGTCATTTAGTAAAGACTTCAAGTTTAATTCCAGGTATATACTTTTACATCCTTTTCTCTGTGCAGCTCAAAATTTGACATAAATCTACATGACTTTGCATGTG
>CM047984.1:4453488-4468323 GCA_026261665.1 Melanotaenia duboulayi | reverse complement strand
TAGCAGCTAAACGTATGAATGCATTAGTAATATCAAATACTCCCTCTGGGGACTTTCGTGGCCTAAAACACCCCAATGACTTCCATTAAAACTACCTTTTTAATCTTGTTTAATTTATTTATTTATATGTAGGCACCGTCAAATCACAACAAATTCCTTGTAATGAAAGTTACTTGGCAATAAATCTGATTCTGATTCTGATTGTTGTCAGTACAGTTTAAGACCCTTCAGTCTTTGATGTTAGCATTTTATTTGTTATACAAGAAGTAGAATTTAACATTTTTTCTGGCTTTAATCAGTTTAAACAGTTTTCTCGTTGTAGGCTCATGCAGGAAACGCTTCTATGTTTGCCAGTCATCTCACGGAGACATGGGGCCACCAGGGGGCGCAAAGAGTGATTTCTTTGTGTAGTTTGAAATAATTTCAGATCCTGAAAACGTGATTAGCTGTTGGTTTAGAATTTTTGAAAAATGACTATCAGAAGTTCATTGATAATGAAAATGATGCTTATTTGCAGCCTTCCAGACTTTGCAATGTGATGACATATTTTCTGTGTCCAAAACAGTGACTTGTTTTACAGTACAATAATAGAGACTTCACTAGGGCACCAACATCTTCATGCATAGATACAGTTTAGGTAGATGTCCGCCACTTGAGTGTATGAAGCGTTCCCTGTTGCATATAAGTTCTGCGTGTATTCACAGACTGACAGTCATTGTAGATCTTTTGGCACTTCTTGCATTTCCTCTGGTTCATCGCTGCTGGGCTTTCCTGACAGAGTGTCCTTGGATTTCAGAGCTTGCACTGTGATTTGGGACCTGGTGAGAGGCCCAGAGTCCAAAACATCAGCATTAACTGCAGGGTTACATCTTGTCCCAGAGATCTTGCTGCTCAGGGAGATTTTTCCATGGTTCATATCACAAGGTTTAATCTGTTGCTCAGCAGAGGCTCTTAGCAGTAGAGTGTTCATGTTACAGCTACCCAGTGAGATAAGGTCCATTTCACAAGTCTGTATAAAAATAAAAAAAACAACAACAAAAAAAAAGCTTAACATGACTCAAACATCTGCTTTCTTTTGTTTTTTAATTAAATGTCCATTATATTGTTACAATTCACCCGACCTACCATCACTCATAATCAGATCATAAAGGTTTTTTTTATAAACAATCAGTTTTCCTGTGGCCTTCAATGACCCATGAAAACACCTACTTTTGGAAAACAGTGCTCTTACTGCTCCTTATTCATCACCTTCATAAAGAATTTATACTCTCAAGTTTGTTAATTTCAAAATCTCACTATTTTTCTTAGAACATCAACAAAGCCAAGACAACCTTCCTCCATAACATTATTAACAGAGCTGTTAATAAGAATCCACATTATTTACAAAAAGTTTATTAAACGCATTTAAAGACACAAAACAATCACAAAGAAACTAAAACACAAACTTAAACAAGGACAAAGTTAGTTTTTTAAACGTCATTTTAATAACTATAAGTCTATAAGCCGGACCGTTTGTGAGATTTCGCAGCCTGTAGTTTCTCATTAGACGGTTACGGTGGAGGAGATGAAAAGTGATGGTCTGAACAGCAGAAGTGGCTCATTAATCAAACCTGCCACACCCTGAATTAGGCTTGGGTCCCTAAAGTCCCCATGAAATCAAATTAGATGTTAAATCGTTTGTAATCTGTCTTGAACTATATGTCGTTAATGTAACAACAGCTGTGATGAGATCAGTTGTGTTTACATGATGGAAATATTTAATATGATTGAAACGCTTTTGCAATGCGTACTGGTTCTGACGATGAAGAAGACGAAGAAGATTTTATCCGAATATATTAAACATTTGTTCAAGCAACTTGTTTTTTTTAAGTCTTTTGACCATCGAGATGCTCGTTAATCTTTAACTCAGAATTTCCATAAAGAAAAAAACGTATCTGCCACAGCATTGTTCTGTTTTGCCGCCATTTTTCAAGTCTTTCCTGAAACTAATCAGGTCCAAGCACGTGCATAAAGAAAACACACCATCAGATTGAGTGTATATATGGTTATTCTTTCTTGTTGATCAGATCGTGAAAATTAGACTACTCCCCTGAATTGATCGGATCAAAAGTGCTTCATGTAAACGCAGCTAATCACCTGAGAGCTTTGTAGGTATTGTTAATGTCCTTTAGCAGCACTGATTTCTAACTTTGGGCTGAGTCTGATCAGGCCACTGAAGCAAACACGTCTTTTTACCATAAATCTGTAAATATGCAGCAGAAGATTGGACTGCTCTCCTCTTTAATGCCTAAGAGAATTACATCAATGAAGTTGTACACCTTGTTTCACCATCTGAACTCTTCAGGAAATACTTTGGTAAAGCAAAATAACTCAAATGTGACGTTCTTGCAAGCATCTAAACAGTTAAACACTAGTGTAACATACCAAGGTGGTAACGGTCCAGCCGGATGTTGAGCCAGATGTTTCGTCGCTGAGTCCAGCCTCCTGGAGCCTCCACCTCATACAGACGCTCACGGTGCTCCTCATGCTGCTGCAGGAAGCTCCTGACCACTAAACACAGCATTCACAAACAGGGATTGGTCGTAAGCACCACCACCTTAAAAGATTATTTGTCTTATTTCCTATTCATGTGTCTCTATGAGTCATTTAACTGCATTTCTAAGCTCTGTTGTAGGACTGAGAAACATCATCCTGAAGTTTCCATGTTTTTAAATGTTTGCTGTCAGTCTTAGAGCAAAGATCAGCCTTTTATCCTGTGAAGGAATTCCTGCCTGCTGTCCAGAAAACCCTGTATGATCGACAAGTTTTATTACTTAATAAAGATTGCATGAACACAAACCACAATACTTCTGGAGTAGAGTTCACAGTGCCATTCTTGGGGAACACTGAACGTAGCATATCAGCAAAAACAGCTCAAGCCATCTGTTAAGCATGGTGGTGGAGGGTTGATGATTTGGGCGTGTTCTGCAGCCACAGGATCTGGACACCATGCAGTCACTGAGTGGACCGGGAACTCCTCAGTAAACCAAAGTATTCTAGAGTCAAATGTAATGTGTCTGACAGCCAGTGCTTGGCTAATACTGGCTCATGCAACAGAAAAATGGTCCCAAACATGGCAGCAAACCTACATCAGATTCACAGAAAAGAAAAAAAAATGTTTAAGGTTGGTCCAGTGAAAGTCCAGATCTCAATCTGATTAATATGGTGTCGTAGGATCTGAAGACAGCTGCGCATGTATGATGCAAATATTAATGAACTGAAGCAATGTCAACCAAAACCAAACCAAAATTCCTCCACAATCACAAACAAGTTCTTCCTTTTTACTGCCGCTAAAGGTGATTCCACAAGTTAGTGAGTCACAAGGTGCACGTTGCCCACTTTCTGTTTTGACTTTGGTTTGGTAAATGTGTAATAACATTCATCCCCTGAGGATGAACAAATTATTTCTAATCTAATTTAATATATTGCATTTATCTGATTTTAGGAACTGGTTAGGATCAGATGATATCTTCTATTACGTTATGCAAAACCGAAGAAAGTGTAACTGTATTCTGTGGAGGTGTCAGGTGAGCCGGAGAGAGAAGCCGGACACAAACGCAGGGACAAAGCCAAAGTCTTTAATGAAGCCCCTAGCACAGATGTTAGCACGTAGACAAACAAGAGCGAAACGATGCTACACAATGAGTTAGTCTGTGTGGGGAGTCTATATCGGTAGACGACCAAGTGCAGACTGATGATGATGAAGATGGGATGCAGGTGAGGTCCAAGATGGCTGGAACAGAGGGATTCTGGGTAATGTAGTGCTGGGACCGGTGGTTAGAACTCAGGAGAAGTGGCAGGTGTAGGCATGACAGGAGGATAAATTTTACCAGATGTACTACACAAATATGAAAGTTTCTTCTTTTAATATACAGAACTTGTATTTATGCCACATAACCCAAGATAAAAAAGTAAAAATGTCACAGACTTCAATAGTTTGTTAAAACATAACAAAAAAAGAGCCATGGGCCGGTTTGACCTTGTGGAAGTTAGTGTTAGAAATAAATTACTCTTCTCCTCAGCTTTCAGATTTGTTTTGGGATCTCTGTGAGGATTCTGTGTTTAGTTCGGGAATTAAGATTAAAATGACCCAGCAGGGTAAGTGTGTCATGACCTGTGTGTTCGATCTGCTGTGAAACATAATCATACAACTACTGACAGCATGTGGTTATGAACATTTCCGAGTAGCTTTCATAGTTATTCCCAGCTGGCATGAATGCAACCAGTGGAAAATTTGACAGCCAATGAAAAATGTTGTTTGTCTTCCAAATACGGCAATCCAGTTGGCAAAGTTCTTCTCCAGGACATGAAGGAAGAATGTAAATAAAGTAAACACAAGAAGAAGCTGAAGAAGGACGTCTGCTCACCTGCTGCCATGCTCGGTGATAATGGAGAGCTGATTCCCAGAAACTCCTCAGAGGAGAAAGAGGAGCAGAAATCCTCCAGAATCTGAAGGCTGAAGCCTCTCCTCCTGCAGCTCCTTCTTACCAGCACTGTGTCGAGGACGGGCAGCAGGTAGCAGCAGCTGGTCCAGCCGTCACACAGGCTGCCTGAAACAGCAGAAGATTTGTGGTCCACATGATATTCTAGTCAGTAATTTAGAAGGAGTGCAGAAATGTATGCACTGTTAAAGACATTTATGTAGAGTCTTCATTAAATTTTAGATACAGTAGATTTATTTCTTTATTTCTTATTATCCTACATATGATTTCTTTATTATTTCGATTTGTATTGTTTAAAGTGTTTCTTGTTAGACTGTCATGTATTTTATTTTGTTGTAATTTTAGATGACAAAGCCCTTTGTGCAGCATGAGTTGTGGGAAATGTGCTATATAAATATTTTTGACCTACATATTTTTTTCCGTAAATGTAGAGAAGAAAAAGCTAAAGTAACCTTTAGTTCTCTAAAAAGTTCAACAACAGTAGTTTGTAAAAATTGAAATAAAAAAAAAGCAGTTTTTACTATGTGTTTTAAAAACGTTTGACTGGCACTGTGCTCATCTTTCTGTCCGTCCATTGTTTAAATCCTTTAATTAAGTGTAGGGTTGCACAAGAGCTGGAGCCAATCCCATCGTCTACTAGACGAGAGGCAGGGTACACCCTGGACAGGTCACCGGTCCATTGCAGGGCCATGTTTAATCATTTATGAATCAATACAAACAACATCCACCCATTTCCATTATATTTCTGCCCCATGGTAATAGCAGCTGCTTTCTGAGACAACAACGGACTACAGACTCAACAAAGTTCTGTGTTGACTTTACAGATATTTCATAAAGCTTTGTAAACATTTAGATGTTATTTTCCAACACCTTTGTGTTTGACGCTGTAGAAGCCGACCGCCTGGTTGTCCTTCCACAGCACTTTGCAGCTCTCTGTGCGGGGGTGCAGGGAGAACAACGCCTCCCCCGACGAAGGCCTCTCCACTACCTGACTGAGCAGGAACACAACCACCCGCTCCATCATCGTCTGCACCTGCGGACAGTATGCTGGACAGTATTATACATTGTTTTGTTGAGTTCTTGGTTTGTTGTTGTTTCTCAGATGTTTAACTTTCTACATTCCAACTGTCATCTATAAAGCATGCTGAACTCTTCTAACCGGTTCAAAAAAGTGTAACACAATAAGACTTCAGGTATTAGTTACCACACGTTCTCCTCCTAGGTCTCCTCCTAGATCCAGATGCATAAAACTGTGATAAAGTTCCTGACTAAAACAAAGGCAGTCGTGATCTTATAGATCTCAATCACTGTGAAATATTATGCATGGGCACAAATCCTTTCGCTCCAAAATTTTGCCATGAATGCTTAAAGCTGGTTATTTGCAAATCAAAGCATTGTGTGCACCACAAGTAGCTATGACAATAAAAGCAACAGCAGAGAAGAAACATTTAACAGAGTGTGAAGCAGAAACTGTGACTCACTTATTCCAAATGGTGCTCTAGCACCTGTCAAACAAAGCGGATACTGTGCAGTTTTAAGGCTTAGAAGGTTCTCACTTCACTGTTTCTCCATTCTTTGATTTAGTTTTACATGACACCTTTAATTCAAACCAGAACAAAAACTACTGCATTAAACAATAGAAACAAATAAGCAATCAACTCTTAGAGTTCAGGGTAAAGGACCCAGCGAGGGTGCAAGAGAAATAGCTTGATTACAAATAAGAGGCTATTTTGCAAGTCAGCTCACATGACGGCAGCGTCAGAGCTGCAGGCAGCTGGCAGCCCCCGTCTGATCCGCACTGGATGAAGACAGAGCCTCGGTTGGAGGTCCTCCAAAGGGAGATGCAAATCAAGTACCATGGTATGCTACCAGTACCATCAGCGTCACAGACAGTCTGCCTGATGACCTTAACACATTTTACACCTGCTTTGACACCTCCAGCCCCCACACAGAGAGGAGGCTCTCAGACACCTGGACAACAACACCCCAGTCTTCTCAGTCCAGCTAAACAAAGCTCTGAGGAAGATCAACCCCCATAAAGCGGCAGGACCAGACAACATCCCTGGACGAGTCCTCAGAGCATGTGCCAACGAGCTGACAGACATTTTCACCTCCACATTCAACCTCTCCCTCAACCAGAGAAGTGTCCCATCCAGCTTTAAGACCACTACAATGGGCCTCTCTCCAAAAAGAGCCCCTCTAGCTGCCTGAATGACTACAGGCCAGTAGCGCTCACTCCAATCATTATGAAGTGCTTCGAGAGAGTAGTGCTGACCCACATTCAGAGCTTCCTAACAGATACACTGGACCCCATGCAGTATGCCTATCGGTCCACCTGCAGCCCTGCACATCTCCCTCTCACACTTGGAGAATAAAGACTCCAACATCAGGATGCTCTTTATTGACTACAGCTCAGCATTCAATCTGGTCATCCCCACAAGCTGCTGTTTTTCCTGGGACTACACCCCATCCTTGATGACTAGTTCCTGGACTTTCTGACTGGCAGGCCTCAGTCTGTCAGGACTGGGAACAGGACTTCAGCCAGCATCATCACTAACTGGCACACACCACAGCAGACTGGAGCAGAGCTTGTCATTGAGCCATTTAATTCGAATCAGGTGTGTTGCAGCAGGGAGACACCTAGGACCTGCAGGATAGTGGGCCTTGAGGACCAGGGTTGGGAATCACTGCCCTTCACCCTGCTCACCCATGACTGTGTGGCCTCCCACAAGGACAACACCATCCTGAAGTTTGCGGACGACACCGCTGTGATAGGACGCATCACTGGCGGGAACGAAGCAGCCTACAGGAGGAAGGGGGCCCTCTGGTGGCATGGTATGAGGACAACAACCTCATCCTCAACAAGGATGAGACCTCTCTACAGAGCATCTACCAGCACAGTCCACAGGAGAGCTGCCTCCATCATCAAAGACCCCACCCACCCCCAACATGGACTGTTCACTCTCCTCCCCTCATGCAGAAGATACAGGAGTCTGAAATGCAGGACAACCAGACTCGGAAACTCTTTGACTGTTTACATTGTCAACCACAGTAACAGTAATATTGTTTTCTGTTTTATGCCTCTTATTATTTATAATAGATATTGTACAGGCATCTTACCGGCTACCTCATGACAGTTTTTGCACAGTTAATTAATTCGTTGTTGAATGTGTCACAACAGTTTATATTATATATTATTTATACACTGTACTTTTCTTTAAAAACTTAGGAGTTTTTTTTTATAATCTTTTATGGCATTCAATGTGGACAGCAAAGTAAGAATTTTATTGTTCAGGGAAACTTGCTTCCTTATTGTGCAAATGACAATAAACACTTTGAATTTGAATGCTGACTGCCTTAAAAAGCAACTGGAAGCCTTTATTAAGGCTTCGACTGAATCTTGAAGGAAGATCTAAATGCTTGTTTTCTTTTTAAAGCCTCATTACCGAAGTCTTCCACAGCCATGAAGCTTTGCTGCAGCTACTGACAGCACCCACAAAACAAAATGAGTACATTAGAAAACTTATGGTTGTAGTAAGTTTTTCTGAATCATATACTATTTTCAAATTCTGTTATTCATCTATTTTATACACTTTATAATGAATCAAACTGATGTGGGTTTTTAATGGATGTAACTCAGTTATCTGTTTGTTGGAATAATGTATCTAATGTGTAAACGTTTAGACACTCCGACCTCTAAAGTTAATTATGTCACATCCCGTCGGCTGACTGATCATTTGTCTGGGTGGTGTAACAGAAAGTCAAGTCCATTTTTTAACCACTTTGAGCACATAAAACGTATTTTGTTTGCTTTATTTAGCTTTTTTTTAGTTTAACATAAATTATTGATGAATTTTGGTTCATCCTTTTTGGAGAAAAATAAATTAAATCTATATTTTGGAACAAAGAGTCACAAGTATGTATGAAAGTAACACCTACATGTGATTCCCATTGCCTTAAAAAAAGAAAGAAAGAAAATCTTAATCATACTTAGCCCGTTGAACTCTATTTTTTCCCCTTTTTAGGTAAGATATTTTGTCTCTTTTCTGTTTAAATTGTTGTAAAATCATCTGAACTGTATTTTTGGTGCATGCATGTTCTTGAGTTGAACCCAGAACCTCCCACAACTAAAAAGACGTCCTAGACCAACAAGCTTCATCACAGATGTCCTTGTTTCAACTTAATCATCTTTCTCCATTAATGCATATCAAAATAGTTAATAAAACGTGTACTTAACCACTATGGTTAAAGGATAATGACTGGATCTCTGCTGTAAAACAAAACTGAACAGACTTTACTTGTATGAGGAGATGAAAAACAAATGAGCTCTACTTTGTCCCAGATATCTGACGTCTATATTTCTACCCCAGAGTATACAGTAAGTGATTAATAGGGCATGAGAATTATGAAGGAAACTATTTGCATTGCTAAAAAAATGGACTAAATTTAATGTTTTAAATACTATACAGCAATTTAAAATCCAAATCAGCATGGCAGGTTGTGTGGTAGTGACACTGTCATAAGATCAGAAGAGCATCAGCACAGTTACCGACACCAAGCCGCTTCTGGATTTACTTGACGTTCGCAACACATCATCCAAATGCCACCACTTGCCATGCAGGTATAAAGCCACCACTGGAAGGTAACATCAGAGCAGCAAGAATTAGTGGTTGTCAGATCTGCAGCTCCTGCAGAGAGCAGCGTGTTCAGCTCCAGACCTTTAGTTTGATCATCTGGAGGGTGAAGTGCCAGCACCACACAGGTTGGTTGCTCATCTTCAAACAGCTGCAGCTGGCTTATAGTTCTCGCTGTTATCTCCACCTGTGTTGTGTAGATAGAAACAAAAGTCTAAAAAAGGGTTTAATAATGTAAAACCACGAAGGTTCAATTTCCTGAGTATTCAACGTCTCTAGAATATTATTGTGATTTTTTTACAGAACAACTACTGAATCTGTGTTACTGTATGCCATTACCAGCTGGTTTCCAAACTTGACTGTAAAGTCAAAAGCACAGATACTAAGTCTGATAAACGTTTATCTGCTCAAGACTTGTCTGTACAAAACACCCTCAGACAGACTAAAAGCCTTTCATCTGACACTTCCCACATGTACTGCATGTGATTTACAGCATACCTCTACTGAAACTGATTTTAGTTTTGTTTATTTATTTTATGGATGGTTATTTATTGATTATGGGTGTGTAAATGTACTTGTTGTCTATGTATCTAGTAAAAATCGTAATAAATTATAATGAAATAATAAATGATTAAAAGCTAGATACGTTAAAAGTTACCGTGCAGATATCATGCATAGGCACACGAGAAAATAAATGTTTTTAACCTGGATTTAACAGTGTCTACATTTGATGAAAGTTTAATTTCCACTGGCAGTTTGTGGCAATTTCATTTAAAAAAATAGCTGGATAAAATTACATTTATTACTACAAACAGCTTTACTGTCTTGGGAAAAGATGTGATCTTGACAAGTCAGTATTAAAGTAAATAACTGCAGGTGTATAGTTAATTAGGAAAAAAATACCACGCAATTTATTTTAGTAAGAAAGTAAATAACTTAGTTAAATAATATACAAGATTATATACAAGAAATTTGAAAGATTTTAGGTTTTCAAATGTGACTTGTCCTTGTTTCATACCTCAGAAATGTGAAGATCTTTAAGTTTAAGACCATAAACAGGAAAGAAAATTTGGCATGAGATGATTATTTTGATTATTAGCATCCCTTAATTGTTAGTTATGAAACAGAGTTGTGGTACCTTTGAGGTTTGTGAGCACTGAAACCACTCATTGCTGCAAGGTGTTGCAGCCAAAGTGGAGAGGTACTGTAGAGCTGCAGAGTTCAGCTCAGTGTCATCCACAGCTGGCAGGTCTACGGGGTACATGACTCCTCAGTCACACGTCACACAACAGCAATGTCACGACTCTGTTAATAACATGTTTATTTACAAGAAGAAAAAAAAAAGACAACTTGTTCCAGCTTTCGATGACAGATGTTCGTCCACCAGATCATGTTCATGACAGTTAAAATGTATTTGCTAACACAACAGAACATTTTGTTACTGTAACTTCACTGTTGTGAACATCGTCATATAAGTTGTGTTAATTAACAGCTAAGATTTATTTTATTCTAAAATTAATGCTTGGATCATGCAGTCACGCGGAGTTACACGAAAGAATATTTTGCTGAGTCATGTATCTAAGAAAGTTACATAACTCAGACAGAAATTGGGAAGTGAGTCAAAAGTTATTTTGGATGACAATGAGTTTGGGTGTTTTACATGTCTTGACTATGTTGTGCCTAAAATGACTGATACGATAACAAACAACAGTTGTATGTACACGAACTTCTACCTCAGTATTGTCAACAAAAATAAAAATGTAATTCCAATTTATTTATTTTTTTAGCTTAAACTTAAAAAAAGAAGATAATTAACTTACTTCCTGGTGACATGAGAAGATTTTTGAGATACTTAATGTTTCGTCCGTGCATGAAACTTCTGAGGCCACCTTCTCCCTTTTCCCTCCATTGACCGGCAGCGCCATCATAAGGTCGAAGACTTTCCCTTCTTTTGTCCTCGCGCAGGAATAACCGGAAGCACCTGAGATGAGCTTCAACATAAGAGCTTAGGTTTTCCAAAACATGAAAATCTTTATCAACTTTATATAGTCGGTTACATTCTATGTGTTTTTTTAATGCGTATGAGATAGTTTAGCTTCCGTCANATATAAACTTTATATAGTCGGTTACGTTCTATGTGTTTTTTTTTATGCGTATGAGATAGTTTAGCTTCCGTCATTCAGTCTTTCTCCACAATTTTCTCCCAAACAGACTCTAGATTACATTATTTTATGTAACGCTGAGTTGTTTGTTTTGTTGTTGTTTTTTATATTTACGTTTTGTTTGTGTGTGTGTGTGAGAGAGAGAGAAAGTGTGTGGAAGAATGACTATAGAATCAGTGCGTGTGTTTTTAAATAGCTATGTTAAATACTTTGGTATGTGAAGGATTGGTTTATTTTTTATAATGTGCATAAAAATGTTATAATGTAGTGCACTTTGTGGTGCTTCTGGCATGAAAAGCGCTTTATACATAAAAACATATATTTGATTTGATTGTTCCCATAAAACAATGACTACAGTAATATGGCACATCATCACGTCTTTCTATGCGTGAATGTGCATGTAACGATACTGTTACTTTCTATTTTCAATTGTCCGACATTGGCTAGTAATATAGTTCACTAATGAAATGAAATGAATTTATGTACACGATTTTTAGACTAAAAATGAATTAAGATCATACCGATGTCTTAATATTTGCACCGCTACCTAACAAATTGTACCTATTTAGGATAAGTTTATGTCCTACCAGCGGTTTATGATAAGTGCATTTTAAAAAGTTGGACAAAGTTAACATTTTATCAAAGCCACAGATTCTGTTTTTGTCGATCTGAATATGTTTTTTCTGACGAGCTTATCAAATAAAACTTTTAATATCAGAGTAGACAAAATTTGGGGAGTGATATTGGCTGCAGAAATCGTACGTAAATAAATACGCTTCGAAAACCAATACTGTAGGAAGATATGAGAAAACCTTGAGAAGGCCTTAATTTCCTGGCCTGGAGCGCCATCTGTAGGTTACAAATTTCCACCTCTAGTCTACGTAATTTCATCGGAAGTAGTTGGGAGAAGTTTCAACATAAAGGCTTTCGCCCTCCAAAGTTTTTAAAAAATGTAATTTTATTATTGGGGGGGGGGTACTGTTTTAAAGCTCGTATACACTCTCCCTTACTTTAATTGTTACTTAACGTAAAGTTGGGTTGATGTTAGATGACCGTTCACTGATCGTCGTAAATGACATTATTTTGAAGGTGACTGATCGGAAGTAGTTTTGAGTGCATGTTTAATCCTGTAATTTTTACTTGTTGGTCTTGGCGTTATTATTCAGTGGAAGGTAAACTATGCTGTTCGGCTTGCTACCAACCTGTCGCACACTGTCGCTTTGGCATTGCTTAAAGCAGTGTCGCAACGTCAGCTCCGAGAACACTGCCAGAGTGAGTAATTTTTACAAAATGAAATTGTTGAGGGTCAGGGCGCAGAGAAACGAAACTGACTGACCGAAGGTTACGGTGTTGTTCGTGCAGACAGCTGAAAAACAGTTATATCTCCAGGTAGCCTGGACACTAACAAGCTAGTCTCCAGCCGTATTTTAATTTATTTCACGGCTAGCTAGTATACGATGTGTTAGCATACATTAAATTATCAAACCATTTTAAAGCAAACTTACAGCGGGGCATTTAAAAAAACGAAATATTGTATTATACATGTATAAGAAGTTGGGATAGTATGCTTTAAAGGCTCTAAAACATTTTAAATGTTTATATTGTTTTCCCCAATTTATTTAGTCGTAATATTACTTAAGTTATCCTTAATTAGCTAGCTCGTTTGCTATCAGTAGAGATTTTGCATTTTACTCTGCTTGGAGCTACTGCTGGGCAGAGGTGAGACAGGGCTCGTAAGCTCTGGTGGGTCAATGGTATAATCCTCGCCTGGGACATGAGGACCCATAATGCAATGCTTTTCATGCATTGGTGGTTCAGTGGTAGAATTCTCGCCTGCCACGCGGGAGGCCCGGGTTCGATTCCCGGCCAATGCAAAATTGTTATTTTTGTTTATGTTATGGTTTCTTTATTTTCGAATTTAACGCAAAATCTTAGTAGACTGAAGTGCTGTGAAGCATTGTGATCATTTTGAATGATGATTGAAACGTACAGGTTGTGTTTAGCGTAGAGACATGAGTCCTCCCTCTCTCCTCACTCTGATTGTGTGGTCTACTTGAGTCAGTTTTTTACAACAATCTGGGTTTGTAATTTTTGCAGGTGCTAAAATGAGCCATTCAAATGAAGTGAAATTAGGGCTGTTGAATATTGTTGAGTTGTGAGGTAATGTAACCAATGTTTATCTTGGGTGGCACAATAATAGAAAATAATACCAGCTAATGCTAAGGACTGGCAACCTGAGTTTATCTAGTTTCTCGCCTGCTAATTGGTGGAATAGCCTTCATCCTCCCAGTAGTCATGAATAAGAGCAGGAGAGCTGGAAAACTGATGACTACTACTAACCAGTCCCTGGTGGACACAAACCCTGGTAAATTTTATGGCCTGGAGGTGGTGCAAGGATGCGGGCGCCTGGCAGCTGGGCTTTTGCCTATGGSRCTYGGTTGGGCTCAGCTCCAAAGGGTGACATGCCCCCCTCCCGTGGGYTCRCCACCTTTTTAAATGTCATCATTTATATTGTTTTCCCCTATTTATTTAGKCGTAATATTACTTAWGTTATCCTTAATTAGCTAGCTCGTTTGCTATCAGTAGAGATTTTGCATTTTACTCTGCTTGGAGCTGTTGTTGGGCCGAGGTGAGACAGGGCTTGTTGGCATCTGTAGTTCAGTGGTAGAATTCTCGCTCGCAGGATGAGGACCCATAATGCAGTGCTTCTCAGGCATTGGTGGTTCAGTGGTAGAATTCTCGCCTGCCACGCGGGAGGCCCGGGTTCGATTCCCGGCCAATGCAGTCTTTATGTTCCGAATTAACACAAAAGCTTAGTTGACTGAAGTGCTGTGAAGCATTCTGAAGCACCCTCCCCATGGGGACTTCCTCGTTCTGCTGGGAGACTTTAGTGTCATCAAACTTACGGAGGGCGGAACATGTTATGAGGGTCTACTGGAAGTGTCTGGTGGAGTTTCCTGTCAGAAAGAGTTTAAACTCCCATCTCTGGCAGAGCTTCAACCATGTCCCAGGTGAGGCGGAGGAGTGGGCTTTGTTCCGTGCCTCTATTGTTGAGGCAACCAGCTAAAGCTGTGGCCAGAGGGTTGTCGGTGCCTGTCATGGATCAGTGGACCAGCTTTACACCCTCTTTAGGAGGGAGCATGAGCGTTTGCTCAGTCAGTCTACATGTGCTTTGTGGACTTGGAGAAGTTGTTCAGCTGTGTCCCCCGGGGACTCCTCTGGAGGGTGCTTCAGGAGTTGGAGTGCCAGACCTCCTTGTACGAGCTGTCCGGTACTTGTACGACCGGTGTCAGAGCTTGGTCTGCATTGTAAATCAGATTAATTTCCAGTGAGGGTTGGACTCTGCCAAGGCTGCACTTTGTCATTGATTCTCTTCATAACTTTTATGAACAGAATTTCCTGGCGCTGCCAAGGCATTGAGAGGATCCAGTTTGGTCGTCTCAGGATTGAGGCTGGAGCAATTCGCAACAGAGTGAAAAGCGGGTGGGATGAGAATAAGCCTTCACCTTCAAATCCGAGACCATGGTCCTCAGCCGGATAAGGGTAGAGTGTTTTCTC
>CM047984.1:4404965-4416556 GCA_026261665.1 Melanotaenia duboulayi | reverse complement strand
AAGTATTTTTCATTCATTTCATTCATTATTTATGNTCTGGACATACAACAGTTGAACCCATTCTTCTGTTACCAAACTCATTCCCTCACCACCACCTAGTGAGCTTTCTTTAGTGGATTTTACCTCTTATGAAAATTTCTGCTCCAAGCGTCGTATGTTCCTGCATCTTTAGTTTCTGGGAACCCTTTCCAAAGGTTACTGTCCATCTCTGAGCTGCTTCTGAAAATGGCCTCATTTGGTGCTCCTGTTAAGTACACTAACACCGGCATTACAGTATTATCATCATTATTTATGTATATTTTTGTTACAGTCATGTCATATTGTTAAACATGTATTCTTTAGCCTTGATAATAAATACTCCTACAGATATTTAAGCTCTTTACCATCTACTGTCTACAATTCAAAATATTTTAGATTTTTATCAAGCAACTATTAGACAACCATTTGAAATATTATCTACCTTTGAATCCTGTACTTCTTTAATTCTACTTTAACCATTTATTAGACCATTAATATTTCTGCCATTTAGGTAAATTTTCCCAATTACAGCTAAATTCATAGAGAATTTATATTGGGGAAAAAAACAGTCAAACACTGTGAGACAAAGCTGCCCTCCTGTCCCAGCTGTTTTTATTTTTCCCTGTGTACTTAAATTTATTTTAGAACCACTTGAGTTGATTGTGTGTCTGGTTTGTGTGAGTCTGTGTGTGTGTGCAAGTGTGTTTACACGGCTGAGCAGCAAAGAGTGGACCATTTATAGGCCTGCTGTCGTTATAGCGGGACAGATTAACACCTTCTGTATGACACTAAGTACCTTACCATAGTTTACCTTATTGGGTAGAAAAGACAAAGATGACTGCATGAGACTGACTGTGCGTTAAAGTGAGGAAACAAAGAGAAACTAAATAAAACCAAACTAATTACACACACACACACACATAATGCAGGATTAGACCAAGTAAATCCCAAACCAAACATGTGAGCCAGTAATCCCAATAATTTAGCATATGGTAGGAAACTCATGTGCATGACTTGACAACAATATCCATGGCTGGTTAAAGGCCTGACAGAGGGGAAAGCCCCAGAGGATCATGGGTAAAGGAGAAGATTAAGCAGATGCAGCTTGTGTTCAATTAGAGGTGAATTAGGATGTAAATTTAAGCAGTAATTAATTTGAGCTGTAACTTTTCCAGACTGGTTATTGTTTTAATACAGGGTTTCTGCAGAATTCAGCAAGTTCTATTAAAGACTTTTACCAGCTGAATTGTTCAAACATTATGAAATCAGTTTCATGATCAGACCATCCAAAAGAATGAAATACAGTGTAAAAATGATGAAAACCATTTAAGAAAATATCTTTGGCCAAATGTGTGATTTTTTTTGGCAATTATATATTTAAAGACGCACTACAGAGCTTTTGTAATTTTCTCAGTGACGCGCCCCCTATCAACGGCTAATTCAGCATCCATCTAGTAAGACAGTCTTATCTTGACTCTTATCGTATCTCTTGTTCTGTCCCTTTCTCTCTTTGTTTGTTTGTTTACATCTGTTTACTAGCATGTAACGCAGTGCGTGGCGTCGGTTTACGCCCCATGTCCCACGCTAGCAAGCGGATATAAAAACACTGGCCGTTTTGAATGCGCAATGTAGCTGATTCAGCAAAGAAATGCAAGAAGACATTCTCAGAGGAAAAGGGAAAAGAAAGAACGAAAGAAGCAGAACAAGAGTTATTATAAAAGTCAAGATAAGATTATCTTTTACTGGCAGGAGAGCGCTCACAGCACAGGTAGGATGCAAGATGGATGGGTTTGCCGTTATAGGGTACACCTCACNTAGGATGCAAGATGGATGGGTTTGCCGTTGATAGGGTACACCTCACATGAGAAAATTACTAAAGTTCTGTAGTGCATCTTTAACTGATTGTCAAAGAAAACTGATCTTGCTAGTTCACCACTGTCTGTATTAAATATGAAATCATTATTAAATGCATCTGTTTGATGATTTGACACGGTTGATGGTATCAACTCAAATGTCAGTTTGTGTCTTTTTTTCTTTTTAATGACAGTTCTGAAATTATAATCAGTGTTTGTTTTTAACTGTGCTGAACTCGGTGATTAATTTCTGATTAAGATAATTGTTTGCTGTGGGCATGATGTAATTACTGATCATTTATTTAAGTGACTCTAGATAAGGACAAAACTAATGCTGTTTAGTTTAATTAACTCGTTTATAGTATGACTCCAGATATGAATTTCATAAAAGGGTTAGAAAAATTGCAATGCAGTAATTTATATTACTGTGTTGGATCTATGCTAAGACATGTACAAGTTTTAAATGATTTTTAAAGATATTTAAGAAATAAATACATATAGTTAAGAATAAATACTGTTGGGTCAAAATCGACCCAGTTTAGATCAATACAGCACCACAACTATAATCGGTGATTAATACAAAGGCAAAGACTGCTGATGGTTAGAAATCAGGTAGTAATAGATGGGGTTGTTTCAGTCCACTGTAGTACAATTGTGTTATTAAACTGAAATTTTGTTATAGAATGCTGACATTCCAACTTTAAATACAATTTTGTAAAACTAATCATTTAGTTTTTGTCAGCTTCTTGAACACTTAGTTTAAATAATCAGATTGTAATCTAAGAAAATAAGACAACAGTGATATAAAACTAAATATAAAAACAAGGTCATTTGTGTTTGGTTGATTATTTCTTTGTTGTAATAATACTTTTTGGCAATCAATCTTACCGTTAAAAAGCTTGTTTATTTCTCTTTTAAATAAAGCCACTTTTGCCATGAAAATGTACTTGTGGGATGAGCAGCAGAATTGAGTATGTGGGTTGTGTCCACAAAAAACTTGTCAAATCTTCTCTGACAATTCCAAACAGCATTTTCTGCCATTGAGTTTTGTTTGGTGTTGCTTATTGGATTTGATGATTGACGTGAGAAGTATTAAAAGTAAGACTTTTAATTAATTCATTTAACAAATAGGTGCCTCAGAAGAACCATACACATGCAGCCACAACAGCCGGGCACTTCTCTCTAAATTAGGGTTTACTTATAAATAAATAAATAAAAATGCCAAAATAAAATAATGTTATTAATTGAGTACAATTAACCAGAATGGTTTTGGTTTATAGTACTTTTATGAACTTGATATATACTGTAATTCTGCTATTGTATTGTAGGTTGTTGTAGGTTGTGGACAAAACTTGATACTTTACACATAAATTGGAAGAGATGCTTCACAAGTCTTACTTTTATGTTCAACAGACATAATTATTTCAAGCTCACTTTACATAACGCAATTGATGGACTCAAAATTGTTCTTGCTTTGCAGCAGGTGGGCGGGATTTCTGCTAAAACTAACGTTGGAGCCCAAAAGTCTTTGTGGTGCAGAAGCTACCTGGATAACAGAGATGACCAGTAACTGAGAGCAGAACATGACACCACCAGCACTAAATAAAATGTTGTTATTTTCATCACTATTCTAACAGGTTAACTGTATTTTTTAGAACATGTTGTCTACACACTGACCTGGTGGATTATTGCTGATACAGTAAGAGGTCAACATGGAGACCAGAACACATATTCCAGTCTGTTTAGCTGAGAACTGGTTTCCTCACACCAGTGATTTAGAGGTAGAGATCATAGTGACATGATTTGATTATTTATTTTTTAAAAACATGTTATTATTCCCAAATAATACAAAAAACAAGAAGATAAAACTAAATGAGAAAATTTGAGACATTTTAGTTTGGATGATTGGAAAATGAACATGACAGTAGAGTTTATCTCTGATTTCTCATCTTTCCAAACTCAATTAAAAACTTCTTTGTGTCTTTTGAATTTTTGCTCAACCAACTAAATATAATAAAAACAAAAAGGCACTTTAAGAGGATACTGGGTAATTTCAACTATTAGCTGCTAAATTAAAAGTAACTCATTACTTATTAATAATGACTTATTAAAGATTAGTATTACTGACAACTCGATTAAAATTAAGTTATATCCACTAGATATATCTATTAAAACCAATCTTATACTTTCTGCTCCAGCTTGATAGCATACTGCGGGGTGGCCTCCCAATAAACAGGACCAAACAGGGTCAGTGGCAGAATCAGCTGTTTGGATTGAGCAGTTTTCCATGGGTGCAACCCACATAGACAGCTCTGTTGCTCACACAAATGCCTTTCCCTTAAAAATGTGGCCATATATATCAGTATAAGATTTATTGCAAAGGTTTTTTTTTAAATACACGAAACCCATTTATTTACTTACTTTTGTGCAAAATTCTGATAAACTGAAATAAAACAGACTAATAGTTTTACGCCCCATGTCAAATATTTCAAATTATACTAGGCTAGAGGATAATACGTTGGCGAAAAGACAAAAATTACATTTGGTCATTTGGTCTTTATTTATTTTTTTAAGTAGGGCAATAAAGATGTTATCAAAAATAACTGAGGTCAGTTGTTTCTATTGTACTAACCGACACAAACCGTGTTTACGTAAATATATTAGGCCTATGTTAGATTTCGGATGTGTGTTTGTGCCATGTGAATAAGGTGCATTGACCATGTGGTGAAAATGTTCCTTATAATGTCGGAAAAACTACATTATCCTTTTTTGGCTGAGTACACCTGCTGGTCTCATCACACCTGTCATATCCAAAAATGCCCCATATACGATCCAGCAGAGACCCCCCTCTAAGAGGTATCCAGGCCAATCCCATGCTGAGGAATTAAACCAACGTCTTGTCGCTGCACCGTCTCCGTCCTGTCTGTATTTATGATCCGAGCTTGCGCACTGAACGCGTCCATTGTCTGGCCATTAGCAGCAGCGGCGGCGGAGCGGTGAGGAGCGGAGCGCTGATCTGAGCGCAGGGGAGCGGCTTCACTGTGACCCCGATCTCCGAGGGAGGAAAAGCGACCGCTGGTTGGAGCGCATCGGATCGGACAGACAGAGCAGACGGTGACGACGTCATTTATTTCCAAGACAGACCGTCTTTTCTTGGCGGTCAGACAGACAGCAACAGTTGTCACGATGTCTGAGATCAGATGAGGCGAGAGCGGCGGAGTGCACATTGCGGCGCTGCTGTGATCCGGGCCAGGCGGGATAAACGTGTTGCTGCCGCGTCCCGCCTGCAATGATACAGCCGTCTTAACCACCTGGGACAGCGAGGGGAGTGCGGTGTGTGCATCTGGTTTAGTCGTGCTGGGATTTTAGCGTCACTCAGCTCACCAGCCAACCCCCCCGGTTGTGTCGAGGTTGTGTCTGCGGGTGAGGTGAATCCAGACGTCAGGGCTGGCTCATGTTCCGCTCAGCAGGGAAACGGGCTGTTGCGTCTGCAGAGAGCCAGAGCTGACGAGCCTGCTGAGACACGCGGACAGACAGGCAGGCAGGCAGGCCGAGAGACAGACAGGAGCGAGGGGAGGGGGACGACAGCCTGTTTGGGCTCTCTCGACCCTTTGCGGATCGAGCCGAGCCCCCTCCTGTTTCCACCTAGAACTCCCACCAATTTCTCTCCCGCTTTGGATGGGGGGAAAGCAGAGTACGGCAGGGCGGCCCCGGGGTGCTTTTCCCGGTGTCTCTTCGGATGACAGCGCGGTGCCACCCTCGGCCCACTTTGGTCACTACCGGCCGAGCGGAACCATGGGCCTGCGGAGCCGCTCGGTGAGCTCCGTGGCAGGGATGGGCATCGACCACAGTTCCACCGTGCCCTTCGGCTTCTACACCCCCAGAGGGACAGACTCGGATCGAGCCGGAGGGGGGTCAGGGGGCACAACCGCGGCCCCCCATGGCACCGGTTACCAGGACACTGGGGGCGGAGGGCACCACACGGATGGGGTGCTGTATTTGGGGTCCCGGGGGTCGCTGGCTGACACCTTGCCCCTGCACATCACACCCCGCTGGTTCAGCGCGCATAGCGGTAAGGTCTGCTGCACAAACACATCCTCGCTCACACACTCACACCCATCAGCAGGCAGGATTTTGGGTGACGGCTGAGGGATTAATCATCGCACAAACACAATCCCACGGACAGCAGCAGCTCCGATTGCCAGACACCCACAAGATCCCACACCTTGTTCTACCTGCTGGGAGTTTGCCAATGCGGTGCCATTAAATTTCGCTGCGTTAAAGGGAATTTTAGCAGGAAAAACACCGAGATAGAAACGTTCAAAAAGCATTAAACACTTTCCTCATAACAAACTTGATATTTTCCTGCAGCAAATGTTCTGAACGTGAAGATACTGAGCACTAATTAAGTCAAACACCCACATGAAAGAGCTGTTTATAGCTTATTTCATAGTTATGTGTGTATGTTTACGCTGGATGTGGATAACATAGCTTTAAAAGGTGCGCTCCATCTTGACTGTCACCACTGCACCATCTGCATAGGTCATTCCTTGTTGTGTGAAATGACACTAATAAGCCTGTTGCCAAATCTGGCTGAGTCAATTAGCCCTGCGATTAGAGTGGAAGGAGGGAGGAGAGAGATGGAAGTGGGTGAGGCAGGGAGGGAGGATGCAGAGAGGGGTTGGGAGGGTTGTTCTTGGTGTTAATCATCAGCTTACTTCTCTCCACAATATGTCTCTGTTTTTTAACACACCTATACACAGAGTGGTTGTTTTTATAGCCTGAGGGTTGCCGGATTAATCCTCGGCCTGTCGAGCTCATGCAGAGGTGTCCCTAACCCCAAGTTGCTCCTGATGGGTCGTGGTTGAGCGCCTTGCATGGCAGCTTCTGCCATCAGTGTGTGAATTTGTGAATGTGATGTATATTGTAAAGTGCTTTGAGTAAAAACGCCATATAAATACAGACTATTTCATTTAATAAAAGGCCAGTTGATGTCATTTCAATGGAACAGAAAAGTTAACTAAATCAGTAAGTTTCAGCACATCTTGGTAATTAGTTAATTTAAGGTAATTTTAAAGCAAATATTCCAAAAGTCTTTATGTGCTGCTTTGATCACTCTTAATAATTGCTTTTTTCCTGGTTCTTTGTTACACTGAACTCAGAAAATGGGCTAGGTAGATAAATAAATACAAAGATTTGATAAACAGGATTTTCTTATCGAAGTTACTTCAAAGACAAACCCGGGGGGTTTTTAAATGAAGTGAGCTCAATATAAACTAAAATCATCATCATGAAACTGCAACTTAAAGTCACAAGATGTGGATCTGACATCAATCAGTGGTGCAAATTTACAACAAATTGGCATGTAATCAAGTTACTTAGATTCACATGACTTGAAATAAACATCCAACTTATTTTTTTTAATCTTTGAAATTCCAATTTTAACCACATTGCTTTGGTTGATTACACTGCAACCGCATATGCTAAAACACTCAGCATAAAGTAATTGAGGAACATTATGAGCACTCTTCCACTTCTCTCTCTCTTCTACACAGCAGGTTCATCCAGGTCCCCAGGCTCTCATTACCAAAGCCCTGACCGCCTCACAGCGGGAGGAAAGCAAGTCAGACGTCAACATCTCAGCTGTTTTTACCCTTCTTACATTACCTAGTGACTCTGATGTGCTTTCATATCAGTGGGGAATGATAACAAGGCTCGGGGGTGGGGGGTTGGAAAATTTCAAGAAGGTGCACATGCCAGATAGCAAGGCTGAATACAGAGGCCTTTAGGAAATAGTTTGCAGGAAGCTGCAGTGTGTTCATGACTAAATCACTTTTGATGGAAAGTATTTTTTTTTTTGCTAAATTAAGGTCCTTTTGTGGGTGGACTGAATTTAGAACTTTAGCTTACAACTTTTAAAGACCTTTAAAACATGAAATACATTTCAATACCTCCTATGACATAATATTCAAATTATGCAGATCTCCTTTGGGCTCAGGTCTCTATAAGGTTCAGTTTGAACTCAACAAAACATTCAAAATGATGGAAAAACAACCACAAACAGATCCAAAACAGCCACAAAAAGCAGAAGAACAGCTGGAAAAAGATGTCAAAATGCCACAGATGCTAAGTAACTATAACAGCAAACAGCTGTTATAGCTACAGAAAATAACTACGAAGGGGGACCAAAGTAACTACGACAGCAAAAAAGAGATGTCAACGGGCTTTAAGAAGATATAAAACAGCCAAAGAAAGACATGAAATATCTGCAAAGTAACTACAAAGATAAAAAATAGAGACAAACAAGCCTACAAAGACACATAAAACAGCTACAAAGAGACACCATACCATTACAAAGAGACATCAAGCTGCTGTGAATGGACATAAAACAGTTACGCAGGGAAACAAAAAAAGCCACACAGACATGAAAAATCCTCACAAAGCTGCAACATGACCTCAGAGACATCGGTTTACCCCGACATTACGTTAAGGAGTGAGAAGAAATAAAAAAGAGGCAAAACAACATCATCAGAGATGAAAAATAAGTGCGGAGAGACACAGAAAGGTAAAACAAGAATAAAACAACCACTGTTAATTGCAAAATTACCACCAAATGATATCAAACAGGCACAATGACATGAATAACTTTGACAAAGCAAATGATAACATGACGATCACATTAATTAAGCAAAGGGACACGGTGACATAAAGCAGTTTCACAGAGACACAAAACAGCTAAAAGAATGCAAAACAACCACAAATATATGCAAAATTATTCTAAAGAGGTACAAAAAAGCCATGCAGAGACATAAAAGAGCCGCACATGAATGGCAAATAGCTGTGAAGACAATTGAAAGAAAAGATCATGTAGCTGTGAAAAGAAACTACAAAAACATATAAAATGACCCCAAAAAGGCTCAGAATGACCACAGATAGATCTAAAATTACCATAAAGAGACATAAAAGAGCAGCGAAGAAAGGTCAAACAGCCATAAAGGGACCCAAATCATCTACAAAGCGATTCAAAATGACCATAAAGAGAAGAATATTAGATACACTGAAGGGCTTTTCAGTGCCTGAGTGGTCTGACAGTTTCTTTTTTACAGTGTTATTGCAGTGCAACGGGCTGGACTGAGTTCATGAGCAACTTTGCACTCTGTGTTTTGACCAATAGCATGAGGATCGTATCAGAAACCCTGCAATCATTTAGCAGCTGATAAACCCCATGATCCTAGAATGATACGATTAATGAAATGACCTTTTATTATTTTCTTGTGGTGACCTGATGGATGAACATATACCTTCAAACTGTGTATATACCACTGTTGGTTATTACATAAGAGGTGATGGTCATCGGCAAGTCTGTTATGATCAAAAAGTTTAAATCATAGGAATGTCAGAGCAACAGCTGTTCTGTCAAGCAGATATGAAATTTTAATGTTCAGAAATACAGAGATTTGAAAGGATGTTGCTGCCCACCACTGCCTCAGGTATCACGTAAAAGACAAACAGGTCATTATGCTTAGATGTGAAACGGCCCCTCAGAAGAGGTGGAAGAGGACAGGATTGAAAAAACTCATCTTCGATCTAAGTAAAAGCAAACCTGCCATCTGTTATCAGGCATTTGAATTTATGTTCAAGTCATTTGTGGAGGCAGAAAAAGCTTGCTGTATAAGATCTAAAGCATCTGGTGAACCAAAATGTCACATCGTTCCAGCTGTCATAAATGATTTGCTGCTTTTGTAACAGGTTTTGTCACTTTTCATTCATCTAGGCTTTGAATGCTTAACATGACCTTTGCTGAATTTTCATGTCACTTACTGGTGAATGAGATTTTTCTGGACATTCCTGATGCTGGCTGTCTTTAGAAGAACAATGAAGCTGTGTCAGAAAATCCAGGGTCCTCATTTATTTTGCTGAGACCACTGAGATGGTTTAGTAGGGGGCTGATGCAAACAGCTCCAGCAGGAAAAACTCATCCTGGTTGATGTAGCTGCAGCATAGGGCTTATTTATTTATTTATTTATTTTACTGACAGGTCTATAAATAAATGATCTGCACAGGGTGTAGTTCATACACTTATGTTTATTATTTTCTGCCATGAGCTGCACACCTGTATAAAAATGAACCTACTGTGATACGCTGACGTTAACTTAAAATGTCACGATAGAGCTGAGGTCTTGTAGGTAATTTAATTTTTATTTATTTATTTTTTATTTATGTTTTGGAATGAAAAGTTTAAAGTATGAAATATTTGCAGGTCTGAGCCTCTCAAATATGAGATTTGGTGCATTTCTTTTTGTACAGATTAAAAAACTGCAGGTCAAATAGACCATTTAAATATAGTGTAATGGCTTCTGGGAACTTAAACATGAATTAATTTCTGTTTTTATACTTTTTATAGAAAAAACAAGAATTTTAATGAGTGCTAAATATTGAAAACAGCCATGACTTGCAGTTGTATCATCCTTGTTGGTGGGTTATTTGCTAGCTATTAGCTAGCTGTTAGACCGACAGGCAGTTGCAGTGTCTGTTGGTCTCTTTGCTGTCCTCTCCACTCCAACTGGTCGAGGCAGATGCCGGGTTCTGCCAGAGGTTTTTCCTTCCTGTTAAATGGGAGTTTTTCTTCTCCACTGTCACCTCATGCATGCTCAGGATGGGTGATTTCATCAAAGTCAAGATTCGATGCAGTCTGTTGGCTTTTCTTAGCTAGGCTATTAATTTTAATTGGCTCGGATTGATTTGTCTGTAAAGTGCCGTGAGAGGACAAGTGGTGCTACACAAGTAAAGCTGGAGTGAACTGAACTGAGCAATGTGATGCTAGCCATACTAATGCATAGGTTTAATTTTTATTCATCTTTGGATTGAGATGAATCAAAACATGGCTGAAATACTTTCTAAGCTCATTTAAAGGAAGACTGAGAATCAAGAAGAGAATAAATGGAAGAAGTACTAAACATGGAAGCTCAGTTGTTGACATAACATTTGCTCACTTGAGCAAAAGTCAAAATTCAGCAATGAGGCCCCGTTTATGACCTCTCCATGCAAAAACCAAAACTTTACCCATTGGATATTAAAAAATCAAACACACAAACAAAAAACAAACAAACAAACAGAAAATGAATAGCAAACGCAAATAGGGCTGGAAACAATGTGGTGTACATTCCTGGCCTATAGGGGGTGGTAAAAGTTTGCAACAATACACGGCGTGTGTGCACGACATCTTCATCTGACTGGAAGACACAAAGCAACTACAGAAGATTCAGCTGTGGGTTTGAGCTGTGCAGGGACTGATGATGAAGAGGAATAACTTCATTTGTATGACTCTAGATTGCAGATTTTGCTTTAAGAGACCAAATAATTTAAAAAGACTTAGCAGCACAAACAGAACACTGAGCTCCACCACTATTGTTGTTGTCGGGCTGTTTGCTGGTATAAACATGGCCTGAGTGCAAGATGACATAACAGACGTCATCCTCTCCAAATGATTCCAGTTCATGTTTATATGAACAGGATTCACCTTGCCTTTCAAGAAAATGTCACTCGGAGTCTGTCCTCAAATCTATACCTTTTAATCCACCCAAAACTCTGTTACTGTGTAAACGAGAGGCCAAAACTTAAAATAAAAAGATTATATTTCACTTTCTCGGCCTTGTTGTGGAAATGTGCCCAATACTGTTTCTTTTATGGCCTTTTTGTAGGAAGCTTTGCTTCATACAG
>CM047984.1:4354983-4389917 GCA_026261665.1 Melanotaenia duboulayi | reverse complement strand
AAAAAAAAAAAAAAATCAGGACAATGTTTAGACATTAGTCACAATGGCTCCTAATGTTCAAACCCTCAGGGACCCCATGTGCGCTTAGGGGGACCCCCCTGGGGGGTCACAGACCCCAGGTTGGGAACCACTGGTCTACAGTGTTAAATTTAATTATCCTCTCTCAGTTTACACTCACACAGCAGACATGTTAGTCTATGGTGGTCCTACGGCAACATTTTGAGCAGCAAATTATTCCTCAGGTACCAATGTTTTTTATCTTCATTCTTCAATAATAAAATAAAAATAAAACAGAACAAAGTGCAAAAATAGGCAAAAGCATCAGTGCAGAGAGCTGAAGAAACATCAAGCCATTATACTCCACCACCACCCCTCCAACCTCCAAATGCATGGCAAGACATGGCTGCAACTTGACTCTGGGGAGGGATAGAGAAATGCAGGTCAGTGTTTAAAGGTTTACTCAAGTTTATTTCAACATGTGCATGGACTTCATGAAAAGAAATGAAATGAAATGAATTTTTTTTTTATAAAGCACTTTTCATACATAAGTAGCACAAAGTGTTTTACATAATAACCTTCACATAAAAACAATGTCTACAAATAAAATAAAACAGCAATTAAAAATCCACACCTACTCTTTCCCTCTCTCTCGCTCTCTCTCTCTCTCTCATACACACACACACACACGCATACATAGACACACATACACACACACATACCCAAAGGATCTCTTAATATAATAAAAATTTAATCTGGCTTGACACTATTGTGAGAAGTATAAAAATAAAGGTAAGATCACAAATAGATGTCAGTTAAAAAAAAATAAAAAATAAGATGAGAATTAAAAAAAAAAGAAAATCAAGTATTTAAAGACAAAATTCTTACAGTAAGTGAATTATTATCCTCTTTCATGCTATCCTCCTTATGGGCAACCTGTATTAAAATTGATTAAAGCACAAGAATTTAAAGATTTAAAAACAACAAGAATATTACTCAGCAAATTTGCTTTATTCATTGTGTCTTGCTGCTATAAAAGAAATTTTTTTCAAAGCCAGATGTGTTCCTGTGTGTGTGTGTTTGTGTTACTGTGTGTAAGTGAGAGAGAAAACTCCTGATGAGATTTGAAACATTACCAGTGGTCAGTATGCAAGTATGCAGTGCCTCACCAGCCATGAACCCCACCGCATGTCACTGAAAACACATCACCTTTAACCTGACACCTGATGAATATTAATGTCAGCTCTTGGTTAAAAAAAAAATAGCTATTTTGAGTCAGTTTTTCTCTTTTTCAAAGCTTTAATCCTTAGTCTGTTTCTGCCATGACATGAATCTAAATTCAGATGGTGCTCTCAAAGGTGAATGCAGGTCAAGGTTTACTCAAGTTTATTTCAACACACATTATTTCCCATTAACGAGTCCACTGTGACTCCATGAGGCATACTAACATGACACACTTCATCTCTGACACAGAGATTTGGGAAAATGAGTCACACAAAGTAGAGATTTTTTTAAAAAAGTAAATTCCAGAGTCCAGTTTCTTTTCCTCTCCGCTCCACATCCATCGCTGTAGCTGGTCGGGTCTGCAAGCGTGACAAGGAGTGTGACTTGAGTTGCTCTCTGACTTTCCATCTGTAGTATTAATGGTGTCTTCTCTCTCCTCCGCTGTGATCTGTCTGCCTGACACTGCCTGCCTGGAGTGCCTCTGTGTGTTAAATCTCTTCCTTCAGTCTGTCATGCCACAGAGCTAAACCTCCAGAGTGGCTTTGTTGTGCTTCTGCAGTAGAATCTCTGCCTTCAGCCTGTCTGCCAGACCTAAATCTCAGCGTGACTCCCCGTCTGTGAGTGTGCATCTGCAGCTGAATCAGTTACCAGCTTTCCTGCCACAGCGCAAAGAAGCTCCAGCATCCTCGATCCCTGAATTAGAGTGGAAACCGAAAAGAAGTATCTTAGGCTTCTGGAGCTGATTGTGTACTAAACTTACTCTGACCTGACTGACTCAACACTGTGTGTTTGCCTTGTTATTCATATAGATAGAAGAAAAGAATAGTTTAAAGAAGAAGCTATAAAGAAGATCGATGTCCTTTAGAATTTAAAAACTGAGATGACTTTCAACCAGGTTTGTTTAGTATTAATTTCATGCTGACTTTTCAGTTGGATATTTGTCTTCACATTAGACATATTAGATTATATTAACTTATAATTTATCATCCAGCCTTGCTCATTGGTTGTGTTCTTCTTTGAACCTGCCTTTTAAGGTGTTAAAAAACCTGTTAAAATAAGTTATTTGTCTAACAGTAAAGATAATAAACAGTGAAACCAGTTAAATAGATTTAAATAATTTTGATGTTTATTATGTTAAAGCAGTTCTGGTGCATCACAATCTTTGAAGCCAGAATTAAAAATCAGCCTGATTGTTTGCTACCATCTCTACTCAAGGTGATACTGATTATATCATGACTTCTGGATGGTGACCTTGTTGTCGCTGAGTTGCTGAACTTGCTGTGTCACTGTATTCGAGCCTGCTGCTGTCTTAAAGCACCCATTTCCAGCGGTGCTCCAACATCTGCTCCTGCTGTCTCTTTCAAAGTGACATCCAGGGACCTGTGTGGGACCTTGAGGGCCATCAGGAAAGTTCCCTGCAGAATAAATGACAAATATTGTTGCACTACAGCGCACAAACTTGGTTGTTATGATTATGCATGTTTAATATAATGTACACTTCTTCTGAAGCTGAGATAAATATTCTTTGTGGAACTATAGGGGAGGAAAGCTAGCCATGATTTAGTCTTACTTACTTGACATAGGCTCAGGGGCCCAAAGGTTTGAGGGTGCCCAGAATCCTGACTTTTAAAAGGTTGTAAATAATTATTAACGTTTCCTGCTAAGGAATTAATTACAGACCTAAAAAAAAAAAGAAATAATCCAAAATACTCAGAAAAGGATAGAAAAAGACTATAATTGGAACTAAAACATGACAGATAATCGTAAATAATTAGAAAAAAACAGGAAAAACATATATAACTAAAACAAGGAGATACAAAATTCCAACAAGCCGTCATNGAAAAAAACAGGAAAAACATATATAACTACAACAAGGAGATACAAAATTCCAACAAACCGTCATAAAAAACAAAAAACAAAAAAAAAATAAATAAATAAATAAATAAATAAATGTTGAGATGCAAAATCAACAGTGCACTAGGGACTGAATAACTCAAAAATCTTTAGCTTCAAGTAAAAAAATAATAAAAAAAACACCTTAACTTTAAATATATAAATGGGCTGAAATTAAAGATATATCTACTTGAAGCTATGAGCTGGGGTGGGCAACCATTTTTTCTAGGTAGCCAGAATGACTTAGGCCAAGAATATAACTGCAACCAGCTCTGTCCTAAGCTTAACTGTTGCTTGCTTGTGTACTACAATTGTTACTGATTCCACTCGGGGGCACGTTGGAGAAAACAGACTGAATAGTTTGAGATTTCAGGAGAAAAAAAAGAAAGACAGCAGTTCTATCGAAGATACAAATGCCTTGTTTTAGAAACCTGTCATTTTTACCATCATGGACCCTGTGACATTTTATCTGGTCACATTGGAGCTTGCGTGTAGCATTAATTTCTGCAGTCGTCCACAAGTGATCCTTCAAACAAATACAAAAATGTGAGGAAACTCTGATAATCATGGATACATGTAATTAAAAGCAAGTAGTTTAAAGGTACAGCGTGCAAAAATTACTGACATCTACTTGTAAAGATGGACATAAAAATGACTTCAAATGTCAAGCATAACTGTGAATAGACGGTGGCCATTAGTGGCCAAAATTCTTCCAGACATGTTTTCATCTGAGTGGATCCAGTGGCTTCAGGTGCAGCGATGATGGCACTACAGGTAACTAGTTTTAAATTGTGCGCAACTGTACTGTCTTCTTATATGTGTCTTTTAAGGCATTACATATCCCAAACGGTGCTCTAGCACCTTTCAAACAAAGCTGGTACTGCAGTTTAAAAGCTGAGAGGGTCCTACCTTCCTACCTTAATCATACAGTCATTTAGATGTTATACATTTTGAAAAGTGCTAGCTATGTTTCACAAACTTATGTGTTAGCGTGCAGCTAACAATAACAATTCACAAGATGTAGACTGCTCTGCAAAAGTAATCTGCATGGCAGTTAAGCCAGAAAAAAGCTGTTTTATTTATTTATGTTTTCCTCCTCTGACAGATTAATATAGTTAGTGTTTAAAAACATCTCATAACATTTTACTCCTTAAAGAGAGGTTCATTCTTTTATTATATCAAACATACAGAGACATGCAGTCTGGGGAGGCAGGTGATGAAGAGCCTGTCACGCAAAATAAAAAACGAATAAAGATCACCAAAAATAATATTGATATTTGTCCACTTATACATTATAAATGTATTTTCTGTATGACTCCAATCATTTTTAACATTTTCTTAAGTACAATGAATTTGTGCATTTCCAGGTGAAATTCAGGGCAGAAACCAGAGGTAATAACTGGTCAAAAACTGGAGAGAAACGTCATAAGGTGAGGCAGACAGAACAAAGTCAGCAGGTCATGTGGGCTACATCGGTTTGTTTATTTTATTCTCTGCTTCGTCTGACTCCCCAGATGGAGGATTATAAATTTAAGCTAAAATTAAAATACTGAAAAATCACACGCAGGTGAGATAAAACAGATCAAAAAACACTTTTTTCTTTAGCCATTATCTCTTTTGAAGCTGAGATACTTTTAAAATCACAAGGAACTAACTGTTACAACCAACCAACAGATCTTTTTGTGGAGGTTAGGTGCATGGACCTCATATACAAATAACGGTAAGACCACAAATGGATGTCACTTAAAAAAAAAAAAAAAAAAAAAGACACTGAAAAAAACAAAACAGAGATCAAGTATTTGAAAACATTTTTAATTATTAATTATTATTATTAGTTTTTTATGTTATTCTCTTGAGCAACTTGTAATAAAATTGATTAAATCACAAGAATTTAAAGATTATACTAAGACTATAACTGAGGATGCATAGCAAATTTTCTCTATTCATTGTCTCTTGCTGCTATACAAGAAACTTTTTTTTCTAGGCCAAATATAATACTTTGTGTGTGTGTTTGTGTTGTGAGATATGAATCGTTACCAGTGGTCAGTATGCATGCTGATAACTGAATAGATATTGACTTGTTACAATTATAAATCTGACTCTGTTCAGTGCCTCACCAGCCATGAACCTCACCACACGTCACTGAGAACATATCACCTTTAACCTGACATCTGATGAATATTAATGTCAGCTCTCGGTTAAAAAATGTGCTATTTTGAGTCAGTTTCTCTCTTTTTCAAAGCTTTCATCTTAAGTCTGGCTCTTTCACGACATGAGTCTAAATTCAGATGGCGCTGAATTAAAGTGGTCCAGAGGATGCTTCTAGAGCTCAGACTATATTTTACTCATGTATGCCAGAATCTTTAAATCATTCAGGTGAGAGTTGTTAACATCCATGCAAAATGTAAATTCTCTCTGGTAGCTGTTGAGATAATTTAGGGAGTAGTTGGCGCTAATTCTCTCCTCTTAGTGTTGGCATTATCTTTTAATAATCATTGGTGTGTATTGACTGTTTACACTTCCAGTAGCTGCTTCAAATTTGCATTCTAATGGCTTAGAAAGAGAGTACACACAGGAGCTACTGTTGAAAAATGTATGAAGGGCCCAGCTGTCTTTACATTACTAAGCTGCTCAGGTGATGGCTTGAGAAAACAGCCTGTTCGATGGTCTGGTGGTAAGAAGAAGAATTAAGATGCATGAAAGTGTTTCTCGGTTTTAACAATCTGTCTCATTCTTTATTTATTCAGTCTAATTTTCTTCACTTTCTGCCTCTTTTCATTCCATTCCTCAACTTCGATCCACCCCTTTTATGTTATCCTCTCATCTCTCACTACTTCTTCACCTTACTATCTCATGCGCGAGCTTCACTTCCTCTGTTTAGTCTCAGTATTCCTTGCTCTTTCCTCTCTATTGGTCCCTTGTGCAATCTCTTTTTCATCAATTCCCCTTTTGAACTTTCTGTCTAGCCATTCTTTTTACTGTCCCCTCGATTTCTCTCCCTCTGTCCTCTCCTCCTCCTCACCTCCTCCATAAAATAGATGGCTGGATGATTCATCTCTGCCCCCAGACTGTTGTGATCCTCATTTTTATTGCACAGTTAAACAGGAGTCTCCATTCCTCCTCCTGTTGTCTGTCCTCTACAGCTATTGACACTTCAACCAAGGTGTTAACACAGACAACAGTCAGGACTGGAAACAATAAGATGACCCTCATCCGTTCAGTAATTATTATTTTGCAGATACTTTATGTTACAGTTGAATATAGTCAATATTTTACAGTGCTATTGATTGCTTGTGGGAAGTTGTTTTTGCAGCCATTAAATTCCAGGCACCAGTTTGATTTAGATTGGCTCCTCTAGATGACTCTGGCTATCTACAGTCCAGTTGTCTTTTTCTGGACATTACTCATCACTGCAAGGCGAGCCAGTGCGTGTTTTAATCAAACCATCTGCTGCAGTGTGGCTACACAATATAGACATTCATCGCTCATGTGTGTCTTTACCAAAGGCTGGCTGGGGTGTTGTTCCACAGCACTGATGATAAAGGATCGATCTGCGAGATACCTAATTAATCAGTGTTTGCTGACTGATGTTTTCCCACCTTATTTAAAATACATAAGTCATTCTCGCACATTGCTGCAGGGCTTGTATAAGCTTAAGCTACTACACAAAGATGGCACTTTGGGTTTTATGTTTGATTTTAGGAGTGTGTGGACATAGTAAGAAAATACCCATGATGCTTTTAGGTATACATGTTCATATGAATTTATAGAATTTTTTTTATTGAGAAAGCCCCCGATCGATCAACAGCTTTGTTTGTAAACTGTTGTGAACAGTGGCTGCAAACTGGATGAATTCACAAAGACAAACAGACATTAAATGGCAGGAAAAGACGTGTGCTCAACATTCCTGGTTCTCCTTAACGTCCATGTTAAAACTCAGTTTTCAGACAAGGGTTAGGGTTAAACTTAAACATTGCTCACGGTGTTTAAGTTGGATCTGATTGATCTTGCGACTCCTCCCCTGCTCCAGATAATTTTTTATGTTGTAAAATTCAGTAACAGTTCAACAGAAAAGATGGAGTGCGTTCAGATAAGACAAAAACAGAGTGTACTAGGTACAATGCAGTGAACTTAATCAGGGACGTTTAATTCCAACAGTCAGAAACAGTGGAAAACCATTACATCTTTACAGAGAAGTAGTACTTGAGTCCCTCTTGAATGGGGCTTTTGATGCTTTGACAACTTTTGCTTCACATTTCAATGTCAAATGTAATGTCTGCATGAGTAGTAAAAGAGTTTATCTAGAGCATGTTGAGCCAAATTCAAACTAGAACTGCGATAGCTACTTTACCAAACTTGTTATAGCACTAGATCTTTTTCCAAAAAAAAGGGAGGTACAGTTGTAACAAGACACAACTCTTACAATCTCACCTTCTTTTGTGGGGTTGCACTAAAAAGATCAGCATTGTCAGATCTTTGAATACTATGAATGGGGGCAGAGCCGGCTCTAGACTTCAGTGGGCCCTAAGCAGAGGTTTTGGGGGCCCTACCCTTTCATAGGGGTAGATGTGACACACTAAGTTATGGTATATTGTATGTTAACCTATTCAAAACACTTTAGGACACTGTTGTGCAACATTATTGCATATAAAGTGCTGTTAATTAGGCTCCATAAAGCTGTAAAAACATGCATCCCTATTTAACATACAAGAGGAAAATACCATATGCACAAAACATAGTTATTGTGCAATCACATAACTTAGTTAAAGAGATACTGTATAATCTACAGTAGCACCAGTAACTAAAGGAGATCTGTTTGTGTGGAGTGTGCAACATTGCATTTTTAAAAATTAAACTAAATACATNATCTGTTTGTGTGGAGTGTGCAACAATAAATTTTTAAAACATAAACTAAATACAATGGGAATTTAATGTAACTTTTAAAGTTAAAGTTAGGTTTTATTAAATTTATTCAATTTTAAAAATAAACATTTTCTCTGAACAACATTTATTTATTAACTAGTCTGGCCTTTTCTTTAAATGAAAATATACATAATATTATAATGGCTGATACTACTGTATATTAAATAAATGATCATTCAATCGGCATTAAAAACTCATCCTAAATTCCAGACATGGATCAATCATGGCATGATGTCCCACACCGGAGCAGTCTCAGGAGATGATGGGGGATGAAGAACTGGGATACTGATGCTCTAGTCTTCTGTGTTCTTATGTGCCTCCAGAGTTGCTTTCCTGATGCATGAAGTCTGATGTCAGACAGCCCACCGCACGCCACTGAAAACATGCGCCGACACATTTTACAGTTTGTCCTGTAAACATCTCCGACACGGTCCAGCTAAAGATGAAAGCGTTTTTGATTTTGAGGACGTGGTGGAGTATCAGGTGCAGAGGACATTTTAAAAAGGCGCAGGTGTTGTGAGCAGCGTGGGTATGTGGTGTCTGTCTCTAGGCAACCGTACACGCAACACACACACGAAAAACAATACAGACCGTCCCTATTGAACCAATAAAATGTCGGGAGGAGACGTTTAATTGTCAAATAAGGAACGATTCTGTATGTTATGGGACGGTTGGCAACCCTACCGCTAGTTTCAGCTACAGCTGCTTTGCTGGCTAACAGAATCCAACCAGTTGCTAAACCCAAGGGTGTCCAAAGTCGGTCCTTGAGGGCCAATGTCCTGCAGGTTTTCAATGTTTCCTGCTTCAACACACCTGACTCACATGAAATAGATCCAACAGCCTAAGATTTGCACAATTACTCATTAATTTAAGTCATGTGTTTTGGAGTAGGGACACATTGAAAACCTGCATGATTGTGGCCCTCGAGGACCAGAGCTGGACACCCCTGGCTAAACCTGTTAGCACCTGCTGCTAAATCCAATCGCATTTTGCTTTCTTTTCTTTTTTCTTTTTCTTTTTTTTGTCCCAGATGGATACTTCTTCTTCATAATGAACCCCATAAACCACTCACTGAAACAATCTTCTTCTCTAGGGGGCCCCCTAGTGGTGCGGAGCCCTAAGCGGTCGCTTAGTCTGCTTAGTGACAAAGCCGGCTCTGATTGGAGGATAAAACTTAATCTAGCACACTAGCTACCAGTGGTCACTTGTTCACTTTCACGATAACAAGCTACAAACATTTTTGAATTGCTTGATGGTGTATGTTCAATTTGCATGAATAACACATGGATTTTAGCCTTAAATAATAAACAAACTGCCACACTGATGCTTTAAAACTCATACAGCTATTGCTATTCACGAACAGCAGCACTGTGAACAGACAGTATTTTGAACTCACTCTATTTTTACTGTTGCTCTTTTTCCTGCCAATGGACCATGTCTTTCCTCATTCTCAAATAATCTTCAGGTATTCATGGGTGGAAGGAGGTTATTTGGGAGCTCCATCAGGGTCTCAGGCAGCCAAGAGTTAATGAAATATGCATTGGCCAGAGACTGAATTGACTGACCTCGTCTGTGCAGGGGTTTGACAAGAGTAAGTCTCTATGGGACCATTTAATAGCACTTCAGCTCAGACTTTGTGATGGATCTATCTATTCGATGCATCTATCTTTTTCCCTGTTATTGCATAGTCATCCAAGGTGTTTGTGTGTGTATTTCCAGGGTATTCCTGCCACAGACAGGTAGAATGAAGAACAGATTTCCTGAGGGTTTTAAGCAGGAGCTTCAGATTGTCTCCCTTCCCTTTACCTGTATGTATCAGAGTTGCTAGTTGTGTGATAATTATTGTTTGGAAATGTATTATAATTTGCTTTTTTTCTACCAGAGGGAAACGCCATAGAGAAGATGACCCATTCAGCTTATTCATCTCAGTCTAATAATATGAATAATATATAATGGTAAAACTTTATCCTCTATAAATAATCCATTGACATCTCTGCTGACATTGAAATCTCTCATAAAAGCATTACCTATCTGTCTGTGTTCCTTGTTATTTATGATTTTTGTTTTATACACTGCAGGATTTATGTTGTTTCTCTGAATATTTTTGACCTCGCTCATGTTCTTACTTTGTTTTAAAGCACAAACACGTTTAAATCGTAAATGTTAAATTTCATAACCTCCTTTGTTAGCTGTCAGTGGTTTCCCTCCTGGGATAAATAACTTCTCTGGTGTTTTAACTTTGTGAAATTCATCTTCACTTAATATGTAAGCTAATTGTGGAATATATGCAACAACCATACAGCTACCTAGTGTAGTAATATGCATACATGGATGATGGTCAAAGAGAAATATTGTTAAAAGAAAGCCTTAATGCAGCGCTGGGAGGAAGAGAAAAAAAAAAAATGCTTAGAGTTGGGATTTCTTTTTTAATCAAAATATTGATCCATGCTTTGTCATTGTGACAGCTGTAGTAAGTAAATTAAAATTTATGTTTGTAGACCATCAACTCTCCTGTTTCCTGTTTATGAGTGGTGAGTTGTAGCTCTTGTTTTTTTTTTCTGAACATAGCATGGTCTGACTTTTAGATGAACTTACTGGGATGGCCATTCCTGGGAAGACTGGCAGCGCTTTGAAAGTTTTCCACTTGTGAATGATCTCCTTGCACAATGGACTCATTTCAACCCTTCCCAGACTGAAGGGCAGCAACAAAATGTTCACTAAAATCATTGCTGATGTCTTTGCTCCATGGCAATGTGTAAACACACACCTGAACGCTGCAGACCTGCAAACTGTCAACACTTCTTCTTTTATAGAGGCGCTTCTACTGTTGATGATCCATTAATCAGGTGTATTTATTAGAAGCACCTGGCTGCTACTGAGGTTGCACTTAGTCTTCCAAACACTGCCTCTGCGTTACACCTGAGTTTGAGTTATATAAATACTGACGTGGTAAAGTATTCCACATGTTGTTGTTCATCTGTGGTTGTGTTCTGTTGGCTGTGGTGACTTTTATCAGATAATCTTTCAGTTTCATAAAATCAGTGGCTGCTGGTCTGTGTAATATTAGCTGGTATTTTAGTCAAAATTTTAGACTCAGTGTGCCTGACATCAGAAAATCATGCAGTTTCACTCACTTATAGTAAAAGGAAATAAAAAAATACTTTAATCCCAGAGGAAAATTGCTAATGCTGATTCATAAAAATCTAGGGAAACCAGCAGATTGCAACAAATCCTCCAAAGCTAGCTAAAATATGACTTTTTTTGCCCATATGTGACACATATCTGATCTTTTTGTTATAGTCTCAACAGCACAAATGTAATTTTTTTTCAAATCTAACCCAGGCCACTTTCATATGTGGTACTAATTTGGACACATTTCCCACCTTTTTCAAACTGACCTCATGCTAAACGGTCATGTCACTTTTATTTGACTTTTACTTCCATGAAGTGAGACAGACAACACGATATTATATCCTCAATTTGTCAGCTTTGATTGCACAACAGCTTCCAAACTGATGCACACATGCTGAACGTAGCCAAAGGATTGTTTTAGTCTAGTCGTGTGAGACCCCGGTACAGTCACTAGTCAGATCATGGCTTGGATCAGAAACAAAGTCGGTGGCCAGCTTTAACAATATTACAGTGAGCCCATTTATAATGTTTTTGTAAAAGCTGACTTACAGCTGCTGAGGATATTTAATTTCTTGGAATGACTTTACAAACACTTGCACCATGTAGTAATGAAGTACTGTAGACTCTTCAACATCACCAATAAAAAATAAGAAGCAATCTAGTTATCTGCCCCAAAAGGCGGTGAAGAATATCAGCTTTTTACTTTATCTCCTAGCAGAAAGTTCAGTGTGATTTGTATGTTCCTATTCTTAATAAAATCAGGAATTCTATAAGGATCCAAAAACTAAACAAAAACGTTGTTCTCTTATGTCATAAAGGAAAAAAAAAACATACAGTGTGTCACTGTTTTGTGGTCATACTGTTCAACTCCAACATAACTTACTGAAACCACGCAGACAGTTTCATATGACATTAAAAGTGCATTATTTATATAACTAACCCATGGTTTGGATAGTAAACCACATTTTTTAATCCAGAGGTTGTGTTTAAAGAATGTGAAATCACTCCAAAATTGTCAGTCAGCTCCAAAACATCTCTAGTGGTACGTTTCTGCATGAAATGCTAAACTGGTTCATTTTCCCCAAAAGTCATTAAAGTGTCATTAGTTCACATAATTTATTCTGATCATATTGTTGATTTAACCAAATATTGAAACACATTGAAACAAATATTAACCCCCCCAAAAGATTTTTTTTTCTTGTCCAATCAACAAGTGTGTGACCACAGAGGAGCTACATCCATATTTCATATACAGCCAAATATGGCTGCTTGGCATCAGCTGATGTTGTTCTCCAGAGTGTGACACAAATTGTGTAATACTGTTTTCTTATGTTGGGTGGAAGCCCAAACCCAGAAACGGTCAGCCAAAACATCCACTGGATTACAGTTTCTGCTCGTAGATATTTTAAAAGGTCTCTCTTTGACCTATCAATCTTCAGTCTGTTCGCATTTATCCTGTATAGTATATTGTATTACATAATACTAATTTGCATTAGGCTATTGTGTCTTTCCATTTTCAGGCTTCTCTTTTCAATGGAGCAAACAGCAAACAGCATCGATTCTAATGCGTCTTCATTATTCTTAGAAGGATTAATGCTGGTATTTCTTAATTATTTTTTGGCTTTCACTGCTAAAATGATGTCTAGATTGTGACTGATTTGGTTTTCATAAGCGGATAAATCAATGTCAATTAAGAACATCAGTTGTTTAAAACACAACTAATGTTGGTTTTATCTGTTTCAGCTTTCCAAACCTGTTCCAAGGTGATACGCTCCTGTTTATTCAGAAATTTCTGGACATTCCTCAGCTCTACTGTAAAGGCAGCAGATTTCCTTATTTTGATGGCTTACATTTGTCTCTACATGAGGAAATCGTGGCAGTGCCCATCTGACAAAGAAGTTTACAAGGACCCATCTGGTGCTGGAAGAGCCACGAAGTTTAATCGTATTCTGCCAAAATTCATTTTTATTGTCTTCTTTTTCAAGAACTAATCACATCTGATATCCCTGAGTGAATGCAGACATTTCAGAAATAAACAATATGATAAAGATGAAATAATTTAAATGAATATGAGCCAAAAACATATAACCATCTTAAGCTACAATAATCAGATGCAGCGTAACGGTGGTCTGCTCTTCATACTTGATGCAGATTAGTTCTGCCACAGTGTATGAAGAGTCATCTGGAGTTTATTCTAACCAGTCAAGCTGCTGATCATGTGGCAGCCCTCCTGACACAAATCATGACTGAGAAAGATGTGATCATGCCAGAAAAGAGCCAGCTGTGGGGAAAGCCAAGCTGGAAGCTCAACAGCAGGTTTAGCATTTTAGCCACTTGGTTTCAGCTTTGATGCCAACTGAATGTTAATTATTATTTCACAGCTTAGCGCTGTTTTCTCTGCAACTTTGATTCGCTGCTTATCATCTTTATGATGTGACGCAGCTGACCGAAAACAGAACATAAAAAACACAGCAGTGGGTTTAGTTTGTGTGGTCTGAATTTAAAAATGGAGATTTATACAACACCTGCAGCCAACACAAACCACAAATACAAAACAATGAGCTGCGATAGATTCATTTTGGCATTTAAAATTAAGATGAATTTTATTTAAAAGACATTAATATCTCATCTTAATTTAACAGCTATTTTATGAAACTGAATAAATGTGATTAAATAAAACATTATTATCATAATTATTAGCTGTATTGTCAATTTGCAAACATTATTCGAAAATGGATCTGTGGCATTTTATCAAGTCTTCGGTGGGATTTTGTTAACAGTGACTCTTTCTATTCAGTTTATTAGATCATTTTAACACTGAGTGTAGAACAAGCTCCAAAACACCCCACAATTAGTGGGTTTCGTCATAGAAAAATGATCAGACCAAAAAAAAATTGCAGTGCTGCTGCAAGAAAATGTGTTTTTTCTTTCACTAAGTTTATACCTTAAAATCTGTTTTTTCCTGTTGTTGAAGCAGAAGCTGAAGGCAAGGCAAGTTTATTTGTGGAGCACATTTCATGTACAAGACAATTCAAAGTGCTTTACATAAAATATTAAAAGCATTACAACGGGGTGCAGGAAGCAATGAGAAGTGCAATAAATACAAACTTTAAAAAGAAACTAATGAAATGAGATGAATAGAAATGTTTTTAACCCTGATTTAAAACTGCAGAGTTTCAGCAGACCTGCAGTTTTCTGGGAGTTTGTTCCACATGTGAGAAGCATAAAAGCTGAACGCTGCTTCTCCACGTTTAGTTCTGACTCAGGGAACAGAAAGTAGACCTGACCCTGATGACCTGAGGGATCTGGTTGGTTCATAACAAACCAGAAGATCCTGAATGTGTTGTGCTCCTACACCATTCATGTCTTTGTAAACTAACAGCAGGATTTTGAAGTCAGTGTAAAGATCTGAGGACTGGAGTTATATGATCTGTTTTCTCGGTCTTAGTGAGGACTGGAGCAGCAGCGTTCTGGACGATCTGCAGCTGTCTGATGGACTTCTTTATGTTAGGACAGCATTACAGTAGTCCTGTCTACTAAAGATAAATGCATGGACAAGTTTCTCTAAATCAGTCTTTTAATCCTCAATATATTCTTTAAATGATAATAGACCGACTCCACAGCTGTCTTAACATAACTGCTAAAATTCAGGTCTGAGTCCAGGACTACTCCCAGATTTCTGGCTTGGTTGTTAGTTTTAAACTTAGCTGTTTGAAGCTTGTCATCTTTATTTCTTGTCTCCAAAAACTATTATTTCAGTGTTGTCTTCATTCAACTGAAGGAAGTTCTGGCACATCCAATCTTTAATTTGACTGATGCAGCTGATCAGAGTTATATCTAAAAACTTTAACAAAAAACATTCATAAGCTTCTAATAATCGTTTAGTCTGGTTTTTGGTGCAGTTTTACTGTTCATGGTCATTTTCTAACAGAACAGAGCTCTCTGTAAAGTCGTTTAGCATTGGTCCATTTCAAGAAGAGAAAGAAAATGCATTTGAAACTAAAATAATGATCGGTTTATGTGCTAGACCTTCAGGTTTTAGACATTTGCTGAATGCGGTTATTATTAGAGATGTAAAATGTGTATTTTCCTGAAGTGTACGGCCGAAATTATACTTGCTTTTAATTATGAAAATGTGCAATCATCATAGCTGCCTTGCATAATTAGCTTTTGATTAAAGCATTGTTTATGCACTTCTTGAGAAATTGATGGTATACATGTTCGCAAGCTGCAGTATGAGAAGAACTGTTTGGTGCAGTTTTGACAGGATCTAAAGTCTGAGGATCGATATAATAAATATAACAGGAAGTTTCAAAGGCAAGGCACAGTGTGCTTTTTAGGGCCTTATATACCGTTTAAGACAGTGGTTCACAACCTGAGGTCTTGGATCCGCTAAGGGGCTTTGAACATTGGAGCCATTGTGATTAATGTCCACACATTGTCCCTATTTTAATAAAAAAAAGTAGGTTATACATTGTTAATTTTCCTTTGGCTTTATCAAAGGACAGGACTCAGCCAGAATACATTATTTATGGTGAAAATCTCACTTTGAAAGCATAAAAACAAGCATGGTTACAGCGAGTGCGGCAGGGGGTCCATGGCTTTAAAAGGGGGTCCCCAAGGAAAACAGGTTGGGAACCACTGATCTATGATCCCACTACTGGCTTTTTTCTTCTAGGAATGAACCAAATGCTTACTTCCTTAAAGGTCACCATGTTATCATTTTGTTTACACCCTACAAATTCAGTAACTTTATCTGGTCTTAGTTCTCTAATGCGCCCGCTAATGGAAATATTTTGGTAACAAGTGTAATACCCAAGCAAACATGTAAACATGTGAGGTTAAAAAGCAAGTATATTTCCAAGCTAGCAGTACAGAAGTTGTATGTAGCTATGCAGTATAAAGCTTGTACTAAACATCACAAGTTTCACAAGGAAACTTTTTTGGTCAACTACAGTAAAGTTAGCTGTGTTTACATACGAGGGAACAGTCATTTAAGTCATTTTACCAAGTTGACCAGTCAAGCTAACTGACATCAATTAGTTGTAAAGTCATCATTAATGTGTGCTTCTCCTGCCCTCAGTCAACACGTAAAAGTAGTAGTCGGCAGCATTCTGAACCAATTACCTAATCCTAATTCTTGCCCATCCCTAATATTTAAATGGTAACACAAAAACTGAAACTGAATATAATTTTTGAAAAAAAAGTCCCTACTCAGCTGCAGTACAATGTACATCTAAAGCACTGGTGTGTTCACTTGTCCTTGATCATCCCCACCTGAGAAACTGTGAATAAAAGGAATGCCGAGGCATCCTTACTTTTGGGTCAGCACTTTTTTTTTCCACAGCTGGAGAACGCCGTGCTGCTAATTCCTTGCAATTCTGATTTCATCCCCAATAAATCTGAACTTTTTTTAGACTGAAAACTCAAATTCAAATAGAGGCTAAAGCTTCTCAACAAAGCCAGCCTATGTTCGAATCCTGGCCTCTGGCCCTTTTTGCTGCATGGTACATCTCTCTTTTCTCTGCCCTCTTTACTGTCAAACAACTTTCAAATAGAGGGTACTAAAAAACCCAAGCAAACTTCTAGTCACTTTTAAAGTGTCTGGTGTTTGGTGACTGTTTAGCATTAGATAAAATATATTCTGGTCATATTTCAGGAGACTGCATACATGCAAAGATGTTTGTGTAAACGCATACATCTTGATCATATAAACAAATCCTCAGAGTGTTTGTTACACAACTTTTAGCCTGAGCATACTCAAAAAATACGCGTCCTCAAGAACATTCTCACATAAGCACCAGCATAATTAATTTACTACCCAGTGCTGTGATTTATTTTTGTCCCCATCTGAACTCATGTGCTCCCTGAATATGAAATGTCCTCTAGGATTTGTGGTGCTTCACTAAGTTGAAAGCAGAAGCGCACACACTGATTGCGCAGCGAGAATCCTGCTGGACAATGTATCATACCCCTTCATTTCTCCTTATAAATGCCTCAATGGTCTCACCTTCCCTCTGCACCTCTTTTTCACTCATTTTCTTCATCTTTCTCTCCGTGCTCGTCCCTTTGGTGCATCTGAAAATAGCAGCCAAGGGAAAAGTGGGTCAGCTGCCATGTAATAGTGTATATAGTGAATTTGTCCGTGTTTGTAACCTAACAGTCTGTCAAATTACTGTACTTAAAACATTTTTAAGACACACGGCAGATTTTCTTTGCAGATAGTCTTTGCTTGCTTACATTTTTGATACATGAAAGATTTTTTTTTTTTTAACATGAAAACATTAGTATTTTTTTAGNTTTTTTTTTTTTTAAACATGAAAACATGAGTATATTTTACATTATTGTCCAAAACTTCAATGTTACATGCTCCAGATCTCATCTTAAATAAACAGAGTAATTCCAAAGTGTCCCTTTTGGATGTGCAGGGTCTCATGAGTCTGTAATGTAATATTTTCTGAATGTGGCGTCATAGTTAAATCTGTGTGACGCCTTCAGCAAAATAATGTATCTCACTGTGTATTTCAATGCCTAGCATCTTTTCCCGGCCCTAACCAAGTTTTATTACCAAACCTTAACCAAGATATTTTCATTTGTTACTCTAAAAATAATGATTATTTAATTATAAATATGCTTAACTATCATTACAAAGTCCTTTTAACTAGTAAAAAAATGCATCAAATGTCCACTAGAAGTAAACAGCCTAACAAGAAGGGAAAAATATCTTGCAAAGAAATCCCTGAAGAAGCTTAGGCTTAACCCTAACCCATTAACAGTGCTTCTGTACTTTTAAATCTCATTAAACCAACTCATGATCATGGTTCATGGAAATTGTTCAAGACTGGGACTTTGTCGCTGAAAAGTGTTACCTCTCAAACAAACTGTAATTTAATCAGTGAAAAAATCAAAAGGAAGCCAAAATAGTTCAGTTGAAAAGGAATTTCTACAATTTTACTTTTGTTTTATGTTTTCATTAAAAAACAACAGCGATCCCAGTAAACTGAAATAATTGGTGCACAAACCCCCTCAGTTGATACCTGCAGGAAGCACATCCCAGTCTTAAAGATCCTGAAATAAAAGGGATACTGCTGTTTAAAAATGGGACTGTCCTTTTATCAGAGAAGTCGTGTTTATTTTCAGCTGTGTGCAAACTCGGCTCATGTGGCCCAGTGGTTGATCTAATTATCTCTTATGTGTTTAACTAATATAGTTAGGCCAAATGGGTCCAATCTAAACAGCACAGGAGGAGTCTGCTGAGAAGACTCCAATGTTATAAAACCGAGAGTGGGAGAGTGTGTGAAAATGTGTGAGGATTCAAGTGGGCTAACATGCACTGATGAATGCTTTGCTGTGAAGTATTTGTCATGGTGAAATTAAGAGACACAGTAAAGAATAAGAGGTTCTACTGACTGCTGACAATGCTTGACATGTTTATTTGGTTCTTGAAATCTGCTCCACTGTTAATACCAGCCATGACTGAGGCTGTAACTAATTTTAACATGAGATCAGTGTCTTAAACAATTAAACTTGGACCGCAGATGCCTTCATAGGTCTTTTTTAGCTCTTATAAACTGACAAAACACAAGGATACTGCTTATTTTTGTGTTTGACACACCAAAAAATTAAGTATCAAAATATTGAGCTTGTGTTTAAGACCTCTTTTAAGATTTTTATTTCTGCCCTTCATTCAGGCCGCATTCACATTGATTCACATTGAAAACAACAAAAAAAAACCACACACATTAGGTTTGTGCACTTTAGTAAAAACAAAAACCCCAAGACTGTATAAACGTAGTATTGCTCCATTGTTTACTTGAGGTGAACAGGTTCAGGCCAGTTGATGAGTCGAATTAGATTTTTTTCTTGTGGCTATTTTGGGGAATATCACCCCAGCAAGCTGTTAGTGTAACTGTGTGATGTTGTCCAGGTGGTTTGGTCCTCTTGAATTAAGTACAGTGTGAAAGCAAACCAAAACAAAGGAAGGTGCAACATTTTTCAGAATTCCCCGCCCACCTGAGCGAAGTCCCCTAGACTATCCTGTTGTGAATGCACAGTTGTTACACATCCATGATGAAAATCTCCTGTTCCGCCACATCTCAAAGCCTCTCTATTGGATTGAGTGAGACCTGATGACTGTGGTGGCCATTGGAGTACAGTGAACTCACTGAACTCATTTTAACAAGCAGGTGGAGACGATTTAAGCTTTGTGACATGGTGCATTATCCTGCTGGAAGTAGCCATCAGAAGATGATGGCCATGAAGGGATGGACACGTTCAGCAACAATACGGCTGTGGTTGTTAAACCATGCCACGCTGGTGCTAAGGGGCCCAAAGTCTGCCATGAAAATATCCTTCATCTCATTACACCACCAGTACCAGTGTGAACCATTGATGGATCCATGCTATCATGTTGTTTGCAAATTCTGACCCTGGCAGCTGAAATGGAGACTCATCAGACCAGTAACATTTCTCCATCTTCTGTTGTCCAGTGTTGGTGAGTGTGTGTGAATTGTAGCCTCAGTTTCCTGTTCTTAGCTGACAGGAGGCACCTGGTGTGTCTTCTGATGCTGCAGCTCATCTGCTTCAAGGTTGGACGTGTTGTGTGTTCAAAGATGCCATTCTGCAGACCTTCAAGGTTATTTAAGTTCATGTTTTCTTTCTATCATCTCCAACCGGTCTGTCCATTTTCCTCTGATCTCTGACATCATCATAACATTTTGGTCCAGACTCTATGGATATTTTCTCTTTTCCAGACCATTCTCTGTAAACTCTAGAGATGGCTGTGTGTGAAAATCCCAGTAGATCAGCAGTTTCTAAAATACTAAGACAACCATGTCACATTTCCAAGTTACTTAAATCCACTTCCTTCTCTGTTTCAATGCTTGGTTTAAACTTCAGCAAGTTGTCTTGAACATGTCAGAGCCTCCATGTGTGGAGTTGCCATGACTGGCTGATTAGCTATTTGTGTTAAGAAGCAATTGAACAGGTGTACCTAGCAGGTAATTTTGAACATACAATCCCAGGCTTATTTGTTGCAGCCAGGCTTCTGTTTCCTTGTGTCAGTTTTCCATGTGCTGTTTTTACACATTCCTGTTTCTCTCCAAGGTGATCAAAGTTCCCTTTTCACAGTTTGACTGGCATGCTTTTATTCACCCCAAATATGCTGCTGATTTCACTCTGTATAAATTGGTATCACACACTCTATTGACTGATCTTTTTCTGTAGTTTATGCATTGTTTCTGTATTTTCTTTGCATTCTTAAAAGTTTTACAAACGTGAACATGCAAAGCTTTCTTGAACACATCGGTATAACATTTGTCTCTGTTGTAAAATAAATTTAAACATAAATCTGAAACTCATGTTTGGTTTTTCCCGAAACTTTTGCTCTCGTTTTGCACTGGAATCTCTGGGTCAGTTGGCAATTTTCCTGTCGTTTGCTGGCTTCTAGCACAGACACGGTCATTTTCTTGACTTACTCTATAAAAACTACACTGTGAGGCAGAATGCATTTTTTCCTACATTTTTATTATAAAAAATCAGAAGTTTTCCTTAAAAATCTTCCAACTTCCTCTATTTTGTTGCGTTTAGTATAGTCTAGCTATGAACTTTATGTTTATTTCAGCCTATAAATTATACTTTTGCCTGTCTAACAAAGGTGTCACATAAACCACCCTTCTATCTGCCATTTGGATGTCATGTCAGTAAAAAATATGCAATGCAGATGACAATAAATAAATAAAAAAATAGAAATAAAACAACAAGAATAAAAAATTACAAAATGCATCACTGGGGGGAATTTTTACAATCAGATCGTAACCACCTCAAACCAAAACTTTTAACCATTTAAAATTTTCTTTGTTTCCACCTAAAAATTTAATCAAAACACCTGCACAAGACCAACCTGAATAAGCCTTGACTCTAAGTATTGGAGACTTTAAAAAATCACCAGGCCAGTACAACTTGTGTTTAGACAGATCCCCATAAAACAGGCTAAAAGGAGAACAGGTTTACAGGGATGTTTACACCAAACTAAAAAGCAATTATCTTACCTATAATTTGTCCTGCTTTCCAGCCTTAAGCTGCATCTGACCAGGAATCATTATTCTCTAGATTTCTGCTACACAATAGCTATTTCGTTACCACAACTGAATCAAGTAAACTATAATTTGCATTAAACATCTTTATGTTACAGCTTCTGAAATGAACTTACTGATGTGCTTTCTCTCAGGGAGCAGCATCCACACCTAGTTTGTCATAGTTTGACATCTGAGGCGAAACAGGAGCCCAGAGCAGCATCACTTAAGTGGTCTGTTGATGGGTAATTTATCATCTGGGCGCCTACACTTTAGATTATTGTGGCAGATGATAAATGTGTATCATTATTGAAATCTCAAACACCTCTTTCAGCTTATGTAAAGAAATCTAAAAAAATGCCCTGTATACCTTTCATTTGAATGTGTTTGCAATGATGCAACAGGTAATCAGAAGAAAATGTGCTACAGAAATGCAAGTCATGATCAAACTGGTGCTTGTTTCTGACTCTCACTGTTTGTCTACCCAGGATTCAAGTGTCCTGTCTGCTCCAAATCTGTGGCATCCAATGAGATGGAGGTTCACTTCATCATGTGTCTAAGCAAGCCTCGCCTCTCTTATAATGGTAAGAAACATCGTCTGTCTGTTTGTGTGGCTAATTTTTGGAGAGAAAAGCCCAGTTCACTGGTATGCCAGGAAATAATTAAATGGTTTGTTTTGTTGACATAAGATACTGTTTTTCATGTTTAGCGGTTCCTCTGAGCGTGTCAGGGCTCCTGCTGCTGCTGCACTGATAAATATTCATGACAAGGTGGGTGGGTCTACAGATTGGCGTGTGTTGTTGAACTAGTCCTTTTTGAATCATCATAAATATAAATGAGGGGAAAATAAGAAAAAAAAAATCATTCATAAAGTAACTTTTACAAAACCAGACAGATTCAGTCATCCGGCTTTGAAAATACAAACACAGCTGAGGTTGCCGTGCTCCCTCTCGGCAAATCTACCCTGGCCTTAACATGTAATACCGTACATTTAACAAGATGTTACTGGTGCCATCTGACCCAATTATGTCTATTTATTTTTTAGCAGCCGGCTACATTCTGCTGGAGCCGTGTTACGTTTAGAGCACAGTTTAAAGTCGAGAAGCATAACCGCTAATTAGTAATAGATTTACTCTTGTGGAACATCTGTTGGTATATTTGAGTCAAAGTAAATCCAGTTTAATTTTTTATGTGGTTGAAAAGAAGAGTATTTGTTGGTTGTTCTCTTTATGCTGCATAATGGATTTCTATGACATTTAGTATATTTAAACTGGCATGAATGTGGCCAGTGTTGCTGCAGTGTAGAGCAACTGGTGCACATCTAACTAAAAAAACCCAGAGAGTTTAGTTAAATGAAAACCCCAACAAGATGTTCAAATATAGAGGCAAAATAAAAAAAAAAACAAAACAAATTATCTCCCTGTTTTCATAAATGGCAGAGAAATGATCCAACACTACTCACCAGACTGCTGGCCATCAGCAGAATTTACATATCTTCCATACAGGAGGCAAGCTCCTTACATTTAGCAATTTATTCAGCAGAAACGTACAAATCGGTCAACCACTGCCAAATAAAAATACAAAAACATGCAATATATGTTTCTTCTTTCAGAATACCTGCAAAGGTCTGGGTTGAGAACATAAACTAACTCAACTAACTAAAATTGCTTTAAGTTAACTATTAATAATTTTGAAGGTTGATGCTCACCTTGGTCTCACTGGTGTACAACAGTGTAAGTGCGTGGGAGCCAGGCACATCAGAGCCTTTTATTTAACTTTATTGATCATTGACGTAGTTCTGCTCCGTGTTTCCCTGTTAGCTTATCCTTTACTACCCGCTCACTTTCTCCCTGTTATTTAACTACCAATAACCGCTTCTGTTAAACCTGGTTGTTCTTTATAAGATTGATAACTGCTGTCGGCTGAAGCAAAACCTTCAAAAGTTTAGAGAATTTGTTGGATTGATAAACCAATTGTTAAGTGATGAAATAGCCAAAGTGTTGTTAGATTATGGAGCTACTCTTTGCTAGTGCTAACACCACTAGTGTTTTGTGAGGAGTATTTTACTGAATGGCATGTGCATCAATCAGGAGCGGAGCTAGAGGGGTGGTCAGTTTGATGTTAAAGTAGTTTCCTAATTAGTCATCCTTTAAAAGTCTTGAGATTTGGTTGCACATTTCTAGAAGAAATTTTGTCACTGTGTAAGTACAACTACTAATGCTATATAATACTATTAACCTAACATTAGCATGAAGCTACGTAGCAGTGCTGATCTAGTTTTATGGCAGCACTTTTAGGGTAGTGTGGGATAACCATGTCATATTTAGTGTTCAGTGAATGTACTGTATATAAAAGAGACTACACATCAACTCAGTCAAGATTTCCATTTTGGAGCTGAAATTAAACTATACAGAATGCTCAAAACATACCTCAGTATCCAAGTTACTTTGCACTCACTAAGCTAGTGGTACATGATCCAGTTTAAGGAAGTGTGGTCAGGAACAAGGATTCACTCTACCACTGCTACCACCACATAGTAAAAGGCCTATTTATGGTTGACACAAAAAACCGACACACAGACATCCGTCTCCTGCATCGGTTATTTGGTCCGTTTTCAGGGAACTTAGCTATCCGTCTCTTGACACAGAAGACAGAGCAATACACCGGAAATCGCGGGGGCAGTGCTGAGCAGAATAGCTGACAGGAGACATACGTAAGGGAGCATGATCTGACAGGAAGAGAAGCCGCTGATGCCCCTACAAATACATCAAGTAGCACATATTGGTAGACCCATATTAACTACATTTTATGGACCTTTTGTATCCTGTTGCAAATATTTCCATTTGGTAATCCAGATTTAGAAAGTCAACATGTTTAATTGCTCATGTCTCCCTAATGTGAGTGACCACAGTTATCACAGCAGGATATGTGTGTGTGTGTGTGTGTGTGTGTTAGAGAGAAGAACAAAATCATTTCTTTTCTTACTATATATTCTCCCTGATCAATTCTTGTCCATTATCTGTCCACCCTATGTGTAAACGTTTAGCTCTACCATGGCATCAATTAGAAGTTACAATAAAGAAAGAAAAAATATTCAGTTCAAACGTCGTTTATCTAGCCCCTTTTATAAAAGTGAATGTCAAACACAGGATAATATATACAGATTGACAGACTACATTTTGCAAATATAAAGTAGAAAACAGTAAAATGCAGACATCATCTAATTACTAAAATGCACAATTAACACAATTAACTGCCCCCCACCCCTTGAAGGGGGGAAAAAACTGAAGAGGTTCAAAGTGGCACAGTTTTTCTCTGAAGATTGTAGTTCTTGCTCTTTTTACCCATAAATTAAAAACATTGCAGGTTTGGATATGTGCTAAAGAGCAGAGAGTACACATAGCTTTGGTTTCGTGACAACAAAACCTAGGGCTGCACAATATCAGGACAATAAGTGATATGCAATGACGATATGATCTGCAATTTAAAATAAAAAAATCAAATTTGATGCCGTTTTAACACACACAGCACTCCAATTGCAAAATAAAACACAGATGTCTGCTGAACTTTATAACTTGTGCTATAGGAATGTTAGATTTTAGTAACGCTTTTCTTCTCCTTAATAAAAATCATTTGGCCAGCAACACAAACAGACCATGTACAGTGGTTTCCTGCAGCCTAAAGACTAGAGATAAAATAGAAAATTGACAGTGTTTGTAATAGTTTAAAGTTATTTCTTTGCCAACCTTTGATCAGTTAAAATGATATTAGTGATTTATATTTCAGTGTGGATTATAGGTTATTAAAATGAGTTTTTGACAGATGAAGCAGAGTTTACATTAATGCACTGCTGTCTAACTAATATCAAAAACAGAATAACAGAGAAAACCGTTTAAGATGCCCTCATCAGTAACTGTGAACCTCTGGCTAACGTCATCAGTCCAGATATCGGTGTGCTGTCCATGTTTGCAGATACAAAGTAATTAGGACTTACAGTTATTGCAACGCTGTAAGATGGTGCAACACACAAAAATGGCTGCCAGATTTATCTATATCTCCTTCTTGCTGTACTGTAGGTAGAAGCGGAGATTAAACACGTGTCACCTGGTGGCTGACACAAATATTCAACATGTCTTGCAGAGGACCTGTGTTTGTATAGGGTCATCTCTCTTCAAACCAACATAGTTCCAATGAATACATGAATACACAGTAGCACTTGTATGTCATGTCACTTCCTTAAAATATGAAAATAGGGACGACTATTTGTCGCAGTTTAGGCAGTTATAGCAATATGTATATCGCACAGGCTAATACTGCAATAAGGGTAAATTTCTGATACGTTGTGCAGCCCAACTGCACAGGCAGATAGAGTAACTTGTAAATAGTAACAGATTATTGGAATTTCCAAATTAACTTATAACATTACTAATAAAAGCAAAATGAATATATCAATACTTATCACAGTTACATATTAGCTCCAACATTGGGGGTGCGTTTGAATAGATGAAAGTCAAAGATACTGAATCTACGTAAACAAATATATGTGACAGGAAGTTTAAAGCATGCAAACACGTATGCAAATGTCCACATATTTAAAATAACAAGCTAAAACACACTGGCACTCTGTGTCCATATATTGCTGCTCAGGGCTATTTGTATTTAAAAAATAAGAGGAAATACACAAACCTGTTGAGACTCATGGCAGACATGTCTGCTCATTGCTCTGCACCATCTCATTGAGTGACAATTGTTTGGCACAAGACTGTGAATGTAGACGTCTGATCCGGTCACCTTGTGGGAGTCTCCATGTCTATGCTAGGGCCTTATGTTTCTGATTACAATGATATCTAAATCATGTGAAGTTGTTGGAGGCTGGGAGGGCAGGAAAGTAATTTTACAGCTCCACAAATAGCTGTCAATGTGGCCCACAAGGCCAGTGCTGTAAAAAGTAATGTAGGTTTGAAGCCTGCAGCCAAATTCGAGCGGAAGATTGAGTGACAGAGACAGAGAGGAGAGTGAAACTGTCTTAAGGAAGATGGGATCCAGAGTGATGGAGTACCCTGACGGCTGATAACAGACGGGAGAAGAGAGGGTAAAAGGAGAAACACTACCATAATTCCTTTTTTTTCTTTTTCTGGAGCTCTTTTCTATCCTGTCACTCTTCATTTCCAGGAAATTACTCTCTCCTGTTCTCCCTGTCTGTCTCTGCTCTGTGAGTCTGTCTGTCTATTCCTGCTGTGTAATCTCTTTGTAATTTCTTTTTCCCCTCTATCTCCCTCCCTCTATTTTCTCTTTGGTTTTTGAGACCCACAGAATGGACCAAGCTTATCTCATGTCCCAGCATGTTCAGGAAGTCAATCGCCTGGGTCTGTGGCTTGTCACACATCAGCACATCTCATAAACACATTTAATACAGTACATGCACAAATGTAATCAGAGCATGCTAACATCTTTCATGTGTATGAACAAGAGGTTTAAAATGAGCTCATACTAGCTCCAGTTTTTAAATTAATCATCAATATGCAGACCATAGATCAAATAAACAAGTCATAAACTGTTTAGTGGCTCAGTTCTATATTTAAAGTCCAGTTAAATATAAGGTGTAGTCAAATCAAGACTTCTGTGTCAGTGTCAGGGTAAATGTCAGAGTGGACATTACCATGTCAGCATATGGCACGTAAACAGTAAACTGCTTACCATTTAAACAGCAATCTGCCTGCTGGATGCTCATAGCAGGGAAAGTGCCATACATGCATATCTCTTTGCTTTCCAAGTAAACCAGTGGAAGGGTCCCCTAAAAGATAGGACGGGTCACATGGGTTATTTTGGGACATATCTTGGTTTTAACCTGAAGAAACACACACAAAAAAATGTGTACCAACCCATCCTGTACCAACCCAGATCCTCCTAGAAAACTGGTACCTAATGGCAGCAAGGAACCTCCAGGAGCACTAGAAACATTAAAATAATGTAATTATACTATTTTAATTTCAGTTCTGTGCCAACCATGAAAATCTCAAATAATATAAATTTAATTTATTTCTGTCGTGAACTGCTGCCTGTCTTGTACAGTGCATGCTCATATTTGATGCACAGAAAGGTGCTCTAGAATCCTAATTTTAATAACTGATGTACTTTAAATTTAGTGTCTTGTTTGCTGATGTTTTCTGTAATTTTCAAATCTAATTTAAGTATAGCAAGTATGGATTAATACTGGGCCTTTTTTATCTACTACCCTAGTAAGGTTAAACACCATAGTCAAAATTACACCAGTATGATGTAAGCCAACTACAAATACCACAAATGCTGGGACTGGCGGTTTGGGCCAGGCCATGCTGACGGTACATGCAAATTTGCTGCAAAACCCCGGCCAATGTTGGACCTTTCGATATTCTATGAGGAACATTCATTCTGTCTGACTTTGCCTTTCTAAGTCTGTAGATGGTGCTCTGAAGATTCAAAGCAGAAATCCTCAACTACAACATTGATGGCTGATTTTGCTTACAATATGTTTTATAACTCAACTTACGGAGCCCATGCAGACTACCTAATTCATTTCAATAACCATAAAAAGGAGAATCAGTTGCATACATCTATAGAAATGGAATGCTTTAAGTATAATCTAGCTATAAAATGAATAAAAACCAGCTGCTTTTGAGCTATGCTCCGTTGTGTTACACTAGTGTAAGGATAAAGAAAAGGGCAAAGGGGTGATCTGAGGCTGTGGCTGCTTATTGCTGTAGTTTCACCTGCAGCAATTCAGACAAACCTAAACTTCAAACTGATCAAAGTGTCTTAGAGAGGCTGCAGCAATTGTTTCCAGTAACTGCCTCATTAACAGAAGTATAATGGAAGACAGGTCACCTCTGCAGCTATGTGAACTATAGTGCACTTGTCTTATTACTGACAGAAGTTTAAGGATACATTTCTAAAAGGTGAAGATTTGAATCTCTGATGTCGAGAGGAGGCAACTATGCAGCCATGCAACCTTCAAAGGCCCTCAGATGACAAAGATAAAATGGATTTAAATCGAAAAGAGGAAAAGTAGATATAAATAAGTTATTTACATGTGTGAATCTACAGTACAGTCATAAAAAAATAAAAAAAAAATGTACATCTCTGCCTGTTTGTCAGTCTTGTGTGGCAGCATGTGGTTTGTCGCAGCAGGTGAGGGTTAGAGGCAGCACAACGAGTCCACGTGAGCTGACCACAGGATCTTTTCTGGGATTTGGCTTTCAATGATGATATTTTAATGCCTCCTGCTAAATATAACCCATCGCATAGAGAGCAAGGAGGGGGCAAAGGCATGAAAGTCAGGAGGCTGGTACAGAGACACAGAAAGCAGAAAGGAAGGTAAAAAAAAAAATTAAAAAAGTGATAAAGCACCAGCAGTATGCTTGCAGCATCTTAGCCCATAGGAGGACACAGGAAGTGAGGCAAGAAAGCAGGAATTTAGTGCTGTGATTCAGAGAAAGAAAGAGCGACTCCTCTAACTCATTATTGATGTGAAGGTGCTGGATGCCAAAAGTCTGCTAGCAAGACAGCAAGCAGAAGAGACAGCTGAAAGTCAGGAGGGAGGCAGGTGAGCAGAGAACTAATGATTTAGAGACCATGGAAGGCAGCACTCGGATCTCATTTCACCTTATTCTGATCACAGTTTAATGCTGTAGATAGTTCACAGATCAGGAAAAAGAGTTTGGTACAGTCTATTTTAATGTCAATCTTATCTCCATTTTCATTTATTGTACATTTGATCTCTAAAGCATGAAAAAAGTAACTATAGGTTTTACTTTTCACTGTACCTGAGACAACAGGTGACTACCAACTTACTTTCAGTGTTGCTGTAGTTATGAAAGTGCACAGAGTAATACTAACAATGGATTAGATTAATATTTGCATATTATTGCTGACAACACTCAAAGCGCTTATATTTTAGCCATTGTTCATCCACTCCTCATTCATACTCAGTGATGGTAAGCTACAGTTGCCCCAGGGGCAGACAGGCTCTGGACCACCTCTAAAAACATCCATACACAAGCAACGCTGATACTGGAGGCAAGAAGGGTATCTCACCCAAGGACACAATGACAGATCACCACCCTCCTCTACTACCTGAGCCTCGTGCGCCCGCATTACTTATCAAACTTCCCATGAATTGGCTAGTAGCAACCTGTTTGCTTGTATGTATTGCTTGTGAAAATAAAGACTAGATAAACCCTCATTTATCCACTCTTTACATTCGTAAAAATTATGTCCATTTCAAACTTTGGCAAATGTCACCCACATTCTTCTATGCGTCCTTTACGTTGGCATGGTTGTTAAACAATACATCCACTAGAAGGCAGTCCAAGTTCACTTCCTATTTTAGACATCAGTCTCAGCCAGTAGCACGCATGGTAATGGTGGAGGAGATCATAATAATGCACATTCTAAGATAGACATTAAAAGAGGCAGGGCAGTAGATTGTGGTCTCTTTGGCCATTAAAAACATCACAGCTTCTTCTTCTGTGTTTCTGTTGCTGGTGTGCGCTATACTACGTAACACTGCCCCTGTTTCCAGATGAGTACGCATCCACAGCCTCCCTGAAAATGGACAGATGTCTATCTGTATGCATATGCATATTAATGTAGAGCATAAATTGAGGTTCAGCCAACCACCACCAAACAAATCCGCTCTGCTCTGATTGATCAGATCTAGTAGCTTGATGAGGCACCGTTCTACATCAGTCTGAAACTCTGAAACATCATAAAGGGTACAGTATGTAACAGTTATTGCTTTCTAGTGGTAGGGCTGCTTGATTATGGGAAAAAAAAATCTAAATCATGATTATCTGTCATCAGTTCTGACACAATTATTTAACACGATCACTCATTACGTCAGGGCAGGTCATTTGTCCAGGTCATAACACAAGCCATGACCACCCCTGTTTTAACATTTTTGTTGATTCATTTATTTCTTTTATTTTCTGTCTGGGTGTGGAACAGTGTTGTGTTTGGCAGCCATCTAAGTTTTAGTCTTAGTCACATTTTATTCATTTCTAAGTTTGATAGTTTTAATAAAACAAGTTAACCTTAGCTTTAGACTTTCCCATCAACAGGGATGCAATGATGCCGTGCTATACTTAACTGCTGTTGGGCAGAAACCTTTTATTTCTATATTTCAACTTTTTCATGAATTGATGCCCTACTGCATCATACAAACGTGTCACACAAGAAAATAGCAGATCTATAAGTTCAACATATAGCAACACATTGTGAGCTTGTTTGATTATTTTTACAACATGTGTTAAATGTCTCAAAATGAAGTGCATTGCAAAAACAGAAAGTAAATGTGACGCTGGGATTTGGATTGTAGTGTCAGTTTGATGATTAGCAGGAAAAAAGTAGATTTAGAATAAATCTTTAAAAAAATTAAAAAATGAAAATAATGTATTGATTTGCTCTTTCACGCTCTCAGCTGTGTTTAGTGATGTTTTAGCTGGGCACGTGTAGGGATGTGGTCTGACTTACCTTTGCATTGTAAGTTGTTCTTCTTTACAGTCCAAACTTGTATCCAGGTTGCTACTTTATTGAAGGATTGCATCTTGAAATTTTTCAGAGAAACTTCAGCAGATTTTTAAGTAAGTATCCTAAACCTACAGCAAGGGCCTTAAATTTTACGCTTCTGTTTTCATTTCACCTCCTAAAATCTGAATTTCTGTACATTATCAAGTACAGTGCTTTATAAATTTGTATGAAAATCTTTTATTCAGGTCTAAAATGAAGCAGGAGTTGGCCATAGTTAGCTAGCTGCAGCTGCGTTCACCAATGTGGTGAAAACTGGTTGCAGCAGGACTGAGGAGTTCGGCTGGGACTTCATCCAGATGACCCCTTTTTTTAAGTATTTCACAGGTAAAGGAAACATGATGGAACAACCCTGTTAACTTAATTATCAAAGCTCAGGTCAGGTGTTGGCCTTAAATTCAATACACCTTGCACGCCCTGTCATTGAGGCAGCATGGTGTCAGATTAATCTCTGAGGGTTTCCGAGCTTGGTTAATATGAAATTTGAAGAAAAGCTGGAGGAGGAGTATTTTTATTAGATGGGATATGTAGATTTTTACAATTTAATCCAGGGCACTCAGTTTAGAGATATTCTGCATGTTTTCGTGAGGAATAGATGGATCTGAACAATAAAGAGAGGAAGTAAAGAATGGGGAAAGAAAAGAGCGATGGAGGAGAAGAAGACCAAGGCTATGTGAGTGTGTTGAGAAACTAAGCTGATTTACAGTCAGGTTACACATTCTGTGTCCTGTTTCATCTCAGATGGATAGGTAGATAGCCTAATTTATATCTGTCTGTCTATCTAGCTATCTATGTATCTGCAGAAATACTGAAATGTCTGGATGTATAGATGCTGCTGATCCTGCCCACTGCAGCTTGGTCACAATTCAATCATTTTGTTGTCTGAAACAGAAATGTATGTAAATAAAAACAGCTGTATTGGGAATTCGGCTGCATTAATATCCACTATGTGAACACAGATTGTAGGAGAGAGGCAACATAAAAGAAAAGGGCTTAAAACTCAGCAGAATGTAAATCCATTGTAATGTCATCATGAATGCTGATTAGCAGGTGGCATTGTGTACTTCACCTGAATCTTTTTCTCCAATTCACAATACAGCACAAGCTGAGGGGCTGAAGTTATTTCATTTCTCAATTTTTGGACAGAGTTTATTTTTCTCGATTTATTTACCAACAAGAAAGAAAGTTTTTGAATCCTGTTGCACTCAGTGGCTGCTAGGATAGGTTCCCTGCTTCTCTGTGATAAAACAGGTATAGAAATTAGGTTGATGGGTCATGTCACTTTTAATTCAATTTCATGTCATTTTAGCACATTTTAGGCTTCTTTGAAGCTACATCTTCATGCGGAGAGGTTAGATGTGAAATCTGCCTGTAAATGCTCTGTTGGCTCTCAGTTGGTAAGGAACTGGTATCACATGAAATAGATTAGAGGTTCTCCAGCAGAGAGTAATTGTTAGCTAAATGTTGCTGTTGGTAGATAGCTGTAAGGTTTCACTCAGAAATTTGCATCTAGATTAATGTACAGCAAATTAACTGTTTCACATAACTAATGACTGGCTTTACTTGAGGCCTAAGGCCATACTTCATAAAAACAGAGAAATTTGTTTCCTCTCCCAGGGCTACAAAAACAGAATGAAGTCCCTTTTTCCCTCAGATTGTTATCGACATATCATCTAGGCAGAGATTTTTTTTCTTATGTGGTGTTCAACAACTACTCTTTGATGGGACAGAAATTGTAAGGGGGTGCGGTTAACACAGAAAAGTGCTTATACTTGAATGAAAGGTTGCTTGTGCCGTTTACATAAAAAAATCAGTTTCTCTTGCCAATATTAATGCCATATTCAGATTTTTAAAATATCTCTCACAATAACTTTGTTTCATTGGATACCCAATAAGAAACTTAATAAATAAGGCGGATGAATGGTTTTTGTTGTATTATGTTCATGATTGTGACAAGGCACCAACATGCCCATGCCTTACATCATCAGCTAACACTGAGACTGTGGGTTCTACCATGTTCAACAAAGGAAGTGACGTCACCACAAACTAAAATTGTATTCTGATTACTTCCAGATATCTGATTTCGATGGTCATGTCAACAGGCTCAGTGTTTTCTAAAACTAGTTATCTGAGAATGTCTGTAATATTCACGAAAAATTTGTGTTACATAAATATCTGTAAATGATTGGATATTGAAACAAATTAGATTCATTTAAATCAAATCAGGCTGTTATTAGTGGAAATTAGTGGTGATACACAGCCCTACATGTAAGGCATTAGATGTGGACACTGCTTTGCTGCAAATTAGGTTTGTTTTAAGAATTAAATAACTGGACCAGAATGAAATTTCTTCTTGATATTTTGAGAAAACAAACAAATTTCTCTATTCTTTAGTATGTAGGCCTTAACACCTACAAACTAAGTTTGAAGTCTTGATTTGAATTTGTAATGTCACAATATATGGTCTTGATAACAGATATTGAAGGTTTACTAAATGCTTACTAAAAGGAAAAACGTGACTTGTAGTTTGTGGTTTACTGATAATGTTGTTGAACAATGAATTTTCAAAGAGTTTTTCAAGGCTGCAATGACTTGTTAGAAACTATGATCACAGTTCGTTCTCAAAACTTTTTGGAAATTAAATCATTTATAAGAAAACTAAGATTAACTTTATGTTCAAGGCCAACCGGGAAAAAAAGAAGCGTATTGAATTTATGTTAAGAATGAGTATGCAAATCCAGAATTACATGCCTAGAAACACGAAGAGTCATCAGCTTAGCATCAAAGATAACATGGAAAAGAAAAATAAGCAGATATTTGGTGACTAGCTGTGACCGCCCTGGTTCTTAATTGACTCGCTGTGGATTAGAAGCTGGGCTGCTTCAATAACCAGCCAATCCCAGGTGCCTGTGTTGTGTTTTACTGGCCTTTAACAGCTTTAGCTTTAGCTTCCATTATCATCTAACATTTTCTAACTGTAAATGGGATGTGTTCAAGTTTAAAAAATGCAATTTGTAACTCAAAATTGTTGTTGTGTAATGTTGTTTTCACAGGAAGAGACCTGTTGATTAATTATTATTATTATTATTACAAAAATGTACTGTTCTTGGCTTCTATGCCTTGCTTATTTTTTCTTTGTTTATCAATTGCTTTTATTTTACTTGCCTCCCTTGGTCAATTAATTGTGATACTGTCTGCATTGGTGGACAGTTTTTTTTTTCTGCCCCCCACATAGCTTGCTTCCACTTCACTAAAAGGGTATCAGCTGCATTAAAATGTGATGTCAAGGGCTCCTGGTCAAGCTTTTGGTGTGATGAACGTGGAAGGATGAAAAGGAGCTGGATTTGTTCAAGACTGCATTAGATTTTATGGGCATATTCAGTGATTTTATTAGTTTTTTCCTTCACCAAGGAAGGCAGAGGGTGCTCTGAGTGCTTTTGTATGATTAATCACCAGTAATAACTTCATGAGATAAATCCTTTTCAATATAGCTATGCCTCATCAATGTCCCATGGAGGTCCATAGTGATGTCTGTGGATTGGCTTGGCAGGGTGGTGTTGCCCATTTTTAAAAAAGGGGATATGAGAGTGTGGTTGTCTGAAAAGGGGATTGCACTACCCAGCCTCTCTGAAAAAGTTCACTCCAGCGGGAATAAATCATTGACCAGATTTGAACCTCAGATTCAACAGGAGCAGTGTGGTTTTCATCCACGTTGCATAACAGTGAATGAAATGTTTACCCTAGCAGAGCTGATGGAGTCGTAAAAGTTTGATCTTCCACTTCATGTGTTTTTTGGACTTTGAGGAAGCTTACAAACCATAACCCTTTAGGGATTCTGTGGAGGGTGCTGCAAATACACTAGGCACCAGAGTCAACGTTGCAGATTATTAGGTCTCTGTATAACCGTTGCAAGTGGCGTCCACATCCTTGGCACAAAATTCAGCTTGTTCATACTGCATGTTGCATTCTGCCAGGGCCGGTCCTTATCACTGATATTGTTTGTGATGTCCATGTGGAGAATCTCGAAGGATAGACAACGAGTGGACTTTGTCTGGTTAGGGAACTAGAAGGTTGCATCTCTACCTTGTGCAAATGATGTAGTTTTGTAGGCTTTAAAGACCAGGGCCG
>CM047984.1:4339594-4354261 GCA_026261665.1 Melanotaenia duboulayi | reverse complement strand
TGTAGCTGGAGATCTCAGTCGGTACTGGTAGAGCATCCGTCTGTCATGTGGGAGATGGAAGTTCGAATCTCACAGGTGTGAATCGCTTTGAAAAAAAGCGTCTGCTAAATGACAGTACCGATGCCGGTAATTTAGTCATTTGTTTTAATTTATAAAATAAATATGTACAGATACATCTGAGATTGGTAGCAGTTTATTTAGTGTTAAATAATATATATACTCCGAGGAAGTCCTACAGATGCAGAGGGACAGAATCAGCGCTATTAACCAGGTGGACAAGGAGATACAGGAAATAAAGACCGTCTTGACATAAATTGGGACAACAATAAAAAAGCATTGTGTAAGAATAAGTAAATAAATGGAAATCCACCTCTTGTGTGTTTCATTAGTGTAGCATCATTTCTAGACCTGCAGCCTCCAGTCCCGCTCTGCTGGAATGAAGGACCAAGGCTACTATACACACTGACTGCTACATGCTGGCAGGAGACTGGCACCTTATTTAGTTGGATGGATTTTATAACATGGAAGTTTTGTTTCACAGTGACAGAACATATTTTAGTGGTTGAAGGTCTTATTAATATCTTCTCCCCTTTTCCTTTTTCTTGAAAACCTGTTGTTTTTTTTTTGGGGGGGGGTCCGAGCGTGCACTCTTGAATGTGCCTCTTTATTAAATTTCTGCAAACAACTTTGGTAATACATGTAGGTAAAGGTAACAGTGGATTGTGCACAAATGTCTCACATTTCACAGCATTTCCTCAATTGTATTCTGGACCATTGGTGTCGCTGTTTCCCAGTTTTCTAGAATAAGTGTGTATGTCTGGGTCAGCTTTGTGTGGAGATAGGAGCATTTTCCTGTCAAGTTTGGTTTTCTTCCTACGCCAGCTTTAGAAATGAGGCCCCTGGTCTTCAGCATACCCTGAAGTGATTTGCAGCCATATGCAAAGCAACCATGATTGAAACCAGAAATTCATCTGATCTAAATCAGAAAATAATCTGATTAGGATGGGAAAAGAACCCAGGGCAGGCCTAGAGTATTCTGGCTGGAAGATATATCTCCTCTGGCCTGCAAATGCCTTGGGACTCTCCAGGAGGAACTGAGGAGTGGGGATAGGAAAATCTGGTTTTCTCTCCTGGACCTGTTGTCTCTCCGACCCCACCTAAATCAAGGGAAAGAGGATGGATGGATCTTGAATATGCTTTTGTAGATAGATTTAAGTGTTTGAATGCCTCATATAAAACAGTGGAACAGCAAGTAGAATAAGGTCTCGCTTCCTGACAGCATACATGGAATATCTTTCAGCGATTAGAAGAAGGTATGTTACTTGTGTTTGGTAAGGTCCTCATCTTTCAGTTTCCTTTAGTATGTAGGTTTCGTTAGGATGCACACACTGTGCTTTGAATATGATTGTTTAATCTATCATTCTTTCCCTAAATTGGATGATGTATTGATCTATACTACAAAGAGCCCTGGGGATTTGTCTGGGTTCAGGCCAGTGGGAGCTAAAGAGGATTGAGGAGCAGCATTTTGATGTTGCATGTCTCTTTAAAGCAATTTGAAATTTTCATGTAACATTTTAATCACTAAAATATACAGACTCACAGAGCTCTTTATTAGGATCAGCATACTAATATGGGGTCAGGGCACCTTTTGCTCTCATACTATCTCAGTTCTTAATGAGATGTTAGAAAGCTTCCTTTGAGACTCTGCTTTACATGATTGGATCACATTATTTCTGCAGCTTTGCCAGCTGCACTTTCATGCCGTGAATCCTCTGTTCTACTACATCCCAAAGGTTTTCTCCTGGATCCAGATCTGATGATTGTGGAGGCCACAGAAAGTGAACTGAACACACTGCTGTGTTTATGGAATCAATTTACTGGAACATTGTGCCTTATCATGCTGGAAGTGTCCATTAGAATATAGCAAACAGTGGACATAAAAGGAAGCACATGATCACCAACACTAAGACAAGCTGTGGTATGCAAACTATGAGTGTTCGTATTAAGGGGCAAAAAGTGTGTCCAGAAAAAAAAATCCTCACAGCAGCAGTTTAATAAAGGCTGTTGATTCTGACCTACAGTCTGCAGTGTCAGCACAAATGGAGAATCATCCGACTAGCTTCAGAGTGGAAGCTGCTGTCATCTTTCTGTCAGCTCAAACCAGCCTGGCCATTCACACCGCTCTGACTAAACCCCAGACACTGTTGTTGTAAAGATCTCATGAGATCAGCAGTGCCAGAAACATTCGGCCCTGCCTGTCTGCCGCCAGCAGCCAAACACATTCTCATGCTCATGTTTGAGGTAAACATTAACTAAAGCGCCTTATCTACATGTATTATTATATAATTAATTATTATCCTGTTTCTCTGTGATTAATTCATTGCATAAATGAGCAGGTAGGAAGGTTTTCCTTACAGCGTGTTTGGTGTGTGGGTGTGGTTAAAAACAAATAAGCATAAAGAGAAGGATGTAATGCTTCATTTATGGCCAGTGAAACAAGGATATTCACGTGTTCTGAAACCAAACGTTTCACTGTGTCACTGGTTTACTGGTGGAACTGGACTATAGTGTCTGTAACCCACTCCCTCAGTATGTCAGCTGTCTGGGGATGGCCCTCTGCAACCTCTTGGACTGCGTTGTGTTTTGTTACGTCAAGGCTGGGGTGTTGACTGATAGAGGGTTCTGAATTGTAGCTGAGACCTTGTCATGTTTTATTCATCCACAGGCAACTGTTCTGTGTTAAACACAGAAGCTTAAGTTTGAGGAGTCATTTATGCTCCATTTACATACATGATGAAGTATGTCCATGTCAAACTTCACTGCTCATACACTCCCATGGGTGATTGGTGTGGTTCTTAGGCAAGACATCCACTAGAGGGCAGTGCAGAGTTCAACTTCCAAGTTCTAACGTTGGTTTCAATAAAAATAAACAATCACAAACTTGGTGATAGTGGAGCAGATTGTGATAATGTACATTCTCAGAAAGAGACATAAAAAGAGGCAGTGCAGTAGATACAGGTGGTCTGTGCGGCCATGAAATACATCGCAGCTTCTACTTTCCAGTGTTACTACTATGTTTACTGCATTTAGGTACACATCCACAAGCTCTCTGAAATCATGTTGAATTTTTGTTTGCTAAACACTTTCTTTCAAACCAGCCAGAATTGTCATTCAACAGTTTAATGAACGTTACAAAAAAAATGAGCTAATTATGGTTCAGAAATGTATATGCCTTACAGTACTTCTGTAAGTGCTACTCACCTTTACAGTAGTGAAAGCAAACTGAAGAAAATATCTTTTTTTTTTTTTTGCTTTGGTGTCCCTGAAGGGACCATCTGGGTTCCACCATGTTGGACCTCAGTACTATTGCAGTAGCTCAAACACTGTCTCTTTGCCACCTTTTATGGTATAGATAAAATGGGAAGTTGTAATGGACAATTTTTACTACTAGATATCGCTACATCCTACATGCAGTACCACTAACTACCACCATACCAAAACAGCTGTAGTTCTATAACAGAGTTTGACAAGACGACTGATGCCACTAAGCCATTTATCTTGTATCATGACTGCTGCTGCCCTTCATCATGTACACACTGATGACACACTTTAACTATGCTTAAAAATGTTGCTGGCATTATCAATGTAGTTCACTTACATCCACCACTTTTAAACAAACTGTAATTAAAAATGTTATAAACAAAAGCTAGAATTGTGTTTTTATGTGTTGTTTTCAACTTTGTCTTGAATTTTTAAAGCTGCCTTGTGGAGGTTTTCCCGTCGAACAACTTGTGCTCTAGCAACTCTGCTTGTGTCTACGGATGTGTGAATGTAAAGATAAACAAGACTAGATCCAACATCTAACATGAGTGACTTTGTGTTTTAACAGTGTTTTATATGGAGGAAAGTGTAGTGTATATGTTTTATATATATGGTCCATTCAAATGACTGCTGGCATTTGCTAAGTAGGATAAAAACAAAGGAGTTTCCATGTGATAGAAGCAGAAACTGGCTCAAGGCTCTTTCTTCTGTATTTTTACTGCTACAAGCAGAAACTATCAACTGTATCTGCTCTTTATTGCATCAAGCAGCTCTGCCTACTGCTCTTTGCTGTGTTTGATATGCTGTCTGAAACTGTCGATGTTTTGGGTGCATACTGATTCATATTCCCCTGTGTGTGTGTGTGTGTGTGTGTGCGCGTGTATGTGCCTGCCACTTTAGATGATGTGTTGGCGAGGGATGCCGGTGAGTGTGTGATCTGTCTAGAGGAACTGCAGCAAGGGGACACCATAGCCAGACTGCCGTGCCTCTGCATCTACCACAAAAGGTGACGGACACAAACACAAACACACACAGATTTGAATTACTTCCTGTTATATCATTTTGCACTTTTTCTAATTAAATCTATTTGCAGCCCTCCAATAAAAATTAAAGACAGATGGTAGAAGGTTGTTCACGGTGTATAGCTGGATAATAAAGGGTGCTCCATGTAGCATTTCTAAATATTTACAAGCTGGATAGCTTGGGATAATTAGCATAAACAAATGAGTCCGGGGTGGAGACAACTGATATTAGCTAGCACTTCTAGAAACTCTTACAGCTGAATGGGCATCACTGTAACAAACAAGGTGCTTTTTTTCCTCTCAGTGGATTCTGTGAAAATAAACAGAGTCAGATTTTTTGAAGCAAGGCTGAGATTTCAGCTGGGAAAACTGGATAACTCTTTAGTAACAACGAATGTTCGCTCTGCTTTATTTCTGTCCGCATGATTAATGTAAAGAAAAATATTTGTTCATTTGTCTACATAATCGTCTTAAATCCAGTTGTGGTTTCTTTAATTTACACAACAAACTGTGAACTGAACTCTGCTTGTTGTAGAATATGGATCTTCTAATGTTTTGTTTTAGGAAGAAACATCTAACTTCCTCTCAGTGTAGAAGGTCCTCATCTTTAATATCTTGTTCAAACTACAATTTCTATTTTATTTTATTTCAGTATTCTGCTTTTTAATTTCCATTCAGAACTGAACAAAATAAGCACTTTTGCAAAATGATATTTTATCTTTTAAAATATAAGATTTATTGTTTTTTTTTCTTGTAGTTTCACAGTCATTTTAGAATTTAAACTAATCTATTAAGTGTTTTATTACATCTCCCTAAATTTAAACATGTGGCATCCCTAAGCATCAATAAAAACACACAATTTAACAGAATAACTTTCACAGATTCCTTATTTACCAGAAATTTCCTTTAAGAATTAACTGTAAAAAAACTAAACTTGAAACTAGACATTGACAACAAACGGATATTCTCCAATCATATTATCCAAACTTGACAGTTTCTTCTTACAAATGACAGCTCCTTAGTCTCCCTTCCCCTCAGGTGAAGAGTCTGGGTGTCATCTTTGACAGTACACTGACATCCCACATCAATAACACTACCTGGCCTTCCTACTTCTAAGCCCCCATCCTCATTTCATTGTCACTACAGCACCAAATTGAATTCAGACTATACCTTCAAGGCTATTTATACCCTTGCCCCTCCATATTTGTCTGACCTCCCTCACATCACCACGCCAGCCCTCTCCCTGAAATCCTCCTCTTCCATCCACCTCGCTGTGCCCTCTGCCTGCCTCAGCTTCATGCTTTGGAACTCTGCCATCAGACATTCAAGCCAATAAACTCTCCCAATTTTCAACTCTAGACTCAAACCCACCCGTTTAAGATGCCTACTCATTATAACCTCTGTAAATGCAAAAATGCTTCATTTTATTATATGTTGATATGTTTTCCTTTCATTTTTAATGGTGTAAAGTGTCCCCGAGTGTTTTTAAAAGTGTTTATAGATACAATCTGTGATTATTATTTTGAAAAACATCTCCAAGAATATTTACATAATTAAATTTTAATTGTGAATCAAGCAGAAAATTTGCTGTTACAGTAAATAGTTATTGTCAATTGCAACTGGAAAAAAATCTTAAACAGATGTTGCTAACTATCAGAAGTTTTGGGAGAAAATAATTAGCAAAATGTATATTATGCTATAATTATTAACTTTTACAGATATTACTAACACATGACTATTTTACTTTTTGGTTTCTCTCTAATCATACGTTAAGAAATACTGAAGTTATGTACTGTGGATGTGTTGAAAATGTAGAGTTTATAAATGTTTTCTGAATAAAATTTGCATTAGTTCAAGGTTAAAATGTGCTTCATTTCAAGGAGTTGCAGTATTAACTGGAAAAAAGACGGGCAGCTGTGTTCCAAAAAAGCCTTTTTCTTGTTTATTTAAATACATTTAGTTAATTATGTTTCATATATGTATATTTGTGATGTTAAAATGCTGCTGAAAATACACACGTACACTATTACTAACAGGGAAATTGTGTGTGCCAAGTTTTTACCATAACACACAGGGAAACTTTACAAGTTTAAAATAAGTTGGATTTGAACGCTGCTCTGAGGCTTCCCCTGAGTTTCATTTAAAAGTTACATGTTGCAAGAGCTAGCCATGATTTATAATCTTTCAATTCTTAATAAAAATCTCTAATACCATTATTTTCAACTATATAATGTACTTCAAATTGATGTGATTTTTGTCCATTTTATCTGCAGCTGTACTAATGTGTGTGCGTGCGCTTTTGCAGCTGTATAGACTCATGGTTTGAGATCAATCGGTCCTGCCCCGAGCACCCCTCTGACTGACTGAACACCTGGCCCATTCTGATTACTGTTCAAGGTGAGAACACAGCATGCACACACTCTGAATACTAATTATTGCAAGTGAAATGTGTGTATTTATACTGAGCAAAAACAGCATTATATTCTGTTTCATTCTTTTAAAATAAATTTAAACCAAAGAATCAGTTTCTATGTTAAAGCAAGGGGTGAAGAGTGTGAGCCATTTCCATCTTGCTTTAACAATTTCAAACGATAAAAAGAAGCTAAAGGGGCTGTCTCTGTGGAATCATCAAGCCCCTGAAGTTCATTGCAAAAAAGAAGAAATCTAACAGCAAAATCACCTGCAAGTAACTAAATCTGTAATTCTAATTTATTGTACGCTAGCATCTTTAACCTTGCAATTTTAAACTCTACAACGCTGCAGTGTCCCGCTGGGATTAGTAAAGTATTCTCTCATTTTCATTCCATCTTGACTCTAACGTTTGGATGGAAAATGATCATGTTGGCTTTTCTTACTTTGAAGCTAAAACACATAACGCTGGATGGGACTGACAGGTGCAATAAAAATGTTAGTGTGTTTACAGGAGCGCTGTGTTGTTTCCTGACGAAATAATCTCCCCATTTTCCTTCCTTTTTTTGCAATTTTGAGCTCATATGAAGTCACATTGTACGCTATTGTAAAATCATGTTGATGTGAAATATTCAAATAAAGACTGACTACAGTCCATCATACGTGGTTACGTAGACTCACACATAGAGAGCCAGTTTAACAGAACAATAAAAAAGGTAAAGAAACTACTGAACCGTAGTAAGGCCAGTATGAAGTCATGAATGGATTAAAACACAGATGTGAAGGACAATGACAGCAGGAAGCTAAATCAACACAATGAAATAATATTGTTGGATTAATATGTCCATAATCAAACTAATTAAAGCTTCATATTACCTAAACTGATTTGCCTTTACTCTGTCCCTCTGTGTGTCCATGTCTCTTCCCTTCTTTCTGTCTCCAGGACATGTTGTGGTCCTGCCATGGATATGTGGACACAGACGCAACCAAATCAGATGAAACAATCAAAGTGATCATCACATAATATCCTGACAGAATCCATCTTCCTAAGAAAATTATACCTTGTGAACCAAAAAGAGTGTGACTGTCAAACCACCATACATTAAAGGGCCTCTGCTGAGCTCTTCATTTTACATCTGCTGATGATACCGCTTACAACCCAAACCTTCCCTACCCTCGCACCTCTTCAGAGTCCCTATAGGGCTTCATCTGCTCCCCACCTTAACTCAAACACGGCTAGTTGCCCCCACCCCTGATGTGCTCAGGTCTTAGCAGGCCTCCCATCTCGTCTCTGGATCCAGGCCTGTCTGTCACTCGTGTCCAGCCTTCCCATGGCCTTAACTGGAGGGGAGGAGAGGAAGCTGAGCAGGGGCAGGAAAGAAGGCCACAAGAAGAAGAAGAAGAAGAATAAAAGGAGAGGAAGAAATGGGGGTGCATACACTTGTTTGGAAAAGCAGACTTGAACATTATTCAGTGGGCCTCTCATCTCACTTAACAGGACTCCTCCAACCTGGTGATGATCTCTCATAACAGACTGGCTTCCAGTGTGCTCCTCTCTCATAGTTCCTGCCTCAGTTCTGCACCCTTCCTAACCTGTATGATTCAGATTAATTCAATCAAATAAGTTCCCACAAGGCTTTTTAGAGCTGGTTTGTGCACACCTGGGCAGGGAGAGAGGGTTGGTTGTGTATCAGATCGGGATGCCAGGTTGTCTTGTATGGTTTGGTTTGGGGGAATCTAAAGATGGATTGGGATGTGGTGGAGAGGAGCAGAGGGAAGAAAGGGGAGGAAGCAATGTAGTTTACGCTCTTTCTGTGTAATGTGTGTGTTTGGGATGCTCCAGTGTCAGTCTGTGCGTGTGTGATTGGATTGGTAACAACATAGCTTTAGCCTTGTGAGTGTGTGTGTGTTTGAGATAGTGTGAAAGGTCATAGTAGAGGGCTGACTGGGACAGTACTGTGTGTGTGTCTGTGTATAGAAATGTTTACAGTCTAAATGTCCACGTTCCCTGTGTGTGCGACTGGCAGTCCTCCCTTTACTTTGCTGATGTTTACAGCTACCGAGAAGCGACATGACTTATTGTAAATTTCACATGTAACCTCTCAGTTTTTTTCTTTATCAGATCTGCCAGATTTCTCATGTGATCATGATCAATCGTTTCTTCAAGAGAGCCTCAAATGTGAGAATAAGAATGAGAATGAGAGTGACTGCGTGTCTCTGTTTATATGACTGTTTGCATGGAAGGATTACTGAATGGGACCAAAGGACCCAAAGAGTCAGGGGGCCCCTGGTGCAAAACCACAGTTTGAAGAGACGTCCATATAGCAAAGCAGGTATTGCTCAGTGAGTCACCCAATGACAAATAGATGCCAATAGATGCTAAAAATGAGACAGAAATTTAACAACCAAGCATATTTCAAATAACTGCAAAGGGTCTCAAAACAACTATAAATGACTCAAACTAACCAGAAAAAAATGCCTCAAACAAATGGAGAATAACCAAAAGTAGACTCTAAACAACTGCAGACTAACAAATAGACTCAACATGCACAAAGACTCCAAGTGACTCAAAATAAAAGAAAATTGCTTTAAAGAAGCAAAAAATGCAACTAAATTAGACTCAAAGCACCAACAAAAAGTCTTAAAACAACTAAAAATAAGCTAATAACAGCTACAAAATGACTGAAAACATCAATGGAAACTCGTGATTTAAAACAAAAGAAAAACAAAAGTAGACTTAATACAAAAAACAGACTCGAAATGGCTACAAAATGACTGTAGATTCAACACAATTACATGGTGATTTCTATTTGCTTTAAAGGAAAGAAAATGACTCAGAAAACATTCAAAACGCCTTAAATACAGACTGAAAGAACTACAGAAGAAAACCAACTAGAAGGAGACTTAAAACGAAACAAAACACGAAAACAAGCAGAGTCAAAGCAAAGATGGATTCAGGCCAAACACAGAAACTTAAAATGTATCGAACCATAAAAAGCTCTCAAAAGCCACTACAAAGAAACTACGTAAAACCAAAATAAGCTTCGACATCACTACAAACAGTTTTAAATCACGACTGAGAGATTTCAGAAAACAAAAAAAAAGATATATAAAGCTAAGAAATGTGCAAATGAGCACAAAGAGATAAACATAATGAAAGGCAGACCGCCTCAAAACAGCCATCAAGATGCATTGTGATTAGTGCCCAGAGGCCAGTTGGCTCATAATCCCTCCATGACTGTTTGTGCATGTGTGTTTGCGATTGAAAAAGGCGCCTCTTGGTCTCTGCTACTGTCGGTTCCCCACATTGTGTTTCTGCTACAACACGTCTGGCTATCTGCGACTGAAGACGTGAGCCACTCAGACCCTCAAGAGGACTCTGTAGTTCCACTGTGGAGCCACTGAACGGGGCTTATTTATTTGTTTGTTCATATTTAACAATATTTGTTTAATATTCCAATCATGTGAGGTGTTACTCACTCTTCAGAATGCCAAGAGCTGATGTGTGAAGACTACTATGAATCAACATTCAAACAAACTGCATTTACAAAGCTACTGTAAACAAATGGTGGAATAAATTGTGCTAGATGACAGACTTTTTAAGTTCTTTTTGTGATGCACATACGACATCTACAGCAGGAGCTTTTTATTGTTAACTCTTCGGTATTAGTGTAACATAGAGTTATGGTTGGTCTCTGAAGAAGGCACATTGCATCGCTCAGAGATGCTCAACACAACCCAGGAGTTATTGTAAGACTAAATGTGAGGTATCCATTTGCAGCCTGTTTCATTCAGTCATTTATTTCATTTTCCCGGGATGGAAACTAACAGCTCCTGGAGAGAGAGCACCGGAAGGAGCACAGAATGGAGTGTATTAATAACTCGCTCGTTTAGCACATTAGAGACATTAGAAAGCCGTAGCAGGCTTTAGAACGAGCTGATGTCAGTGTGCGTCAGTGAATCTGCAAGCCAATGGGACGAGTGTAATAAAGACAGCAGGTAAAATACTGTAAAAAGGGACATAGAAATGATAACAATAAATGGATAAACCAGAGTGAAAAACAAGGGACTTGTCCTTCAAGAGAAGTTTTGGTCCAAATTTTGGATGCTGGCAGGACGTTTATAGATCAGAGCTGAACGTTTTCCAGCCACTGAAAAAGCACAATGACTTTATTTTTTTTTGCCAACAACAGATGCTTCATCTTGTGTTCTTTTCCTACCTGGTACAACTAGAGTAATTCATCTAAATACACATGGAAATGTGTTAATGTACAACTGCCACCAAGACTGTTTTTAGTCAAGCTCTTATTTATCTAAATTTTCTCAGAGCTATAAAGAAGAATAGATGGAGAAACTGTCATGTTCTTTACCTTCTTGTTTGTTGCTCACTTTTGCTGAGACACTCAACTAAAAGTGGGACCTATTCCAGTTTATACTTCTTTTGGAGCAAAACCACCCTAAAAATGAGCTGCTCTTAATGACACACTTAGCTCCTGTGCCACAATGGCTCATTGGATAAATGTAGCATTGCTTCAAAGAAAATATCCTTCAGTTTCTTGGTCATTATGAGGATGTAAATTACATGCAAATGAAGAATTGCCCTAAATTTAATGAAGAAAGTTCAAAAGATGGCAATTCAACAATGATTCCTTTTTCTACAAATAAAAAATGTGTCATGTGCCGTGAAAGTGTTGCAGTTAAAATATGTTTTCACGTGATAAATACAAACATTTCTTAATCAGTCTTTCTTGATCATGTTCCATCTAAATCTGAAGCACTTATGATTATGACACCTCATGAGCATCGCTTTAAATTCAGTGTTAAAAGCCTGTTAGAGCCGAGGTCATTCTGCTCCTCAATAAGTCCATAACCCCTGGAGCTTTCAGACAGAGGGCAGTGTTAACGTCAGCATCATCGTGGTACATTTCAGCTGGCCAGTAGCCAGACAATAACTGCTCCTACCACTGCATGTTTTGGCCTGCAGCTATGAGAGGGGGGGGGGTCTTTTTGGGAAATGAGATGTGTTCATCAGTTTGGGTTGTGTGATGAAAACTCAGAGTGCTGCCTGCCATTCAGCTCACACAATATGATCATTTAAAGCAACTTCATATCATTTAACTTATGCATACTTCATGACTTGTACTTGCTTTTTGAGTTCAACATGAAATCTCCTGTACAGTTTGTGGGATGAGCGGTAGTGTTATGTTATAGCTTTTATAATAAGCCATAATATAAAAATATGAAAGGGGACCAACCTGTTCTTCCTGTTATCAAGATTTGTGAACTGATGATACCATGACTGATGAGGAAAAAGATTACACTAAGGACTTGCTGTCATTCCTTATTTATTAGCTAATGAATTATATCAAAAGTGACAGAATGTTACAGAAAAAGATATGAGTGCAGCATACTAAATTGCCTTCCATTTATTTTCCAATCTAATTTAGTCAAGGAAAGTCAAGGTTGACTTTCCAGTCCTAGTTTAAAGTTCTTCATGTGTTGTTTTTATTATAAAAGCCCTTACATGTGTGACTGGCTATGTTTTACTGGATACAAGGTGACAAAATTTTTTTCATGGTAATATTCTGACCTCTAATGGTCAAAATAATTTTTGCACACAATATTTTTTATGAAGGAAAGGGCGTGATTAAATTTGGTACTAAAATAATGAAAGTAAATGCAGTAAATGCACTAAAGTGTTTCATTTGTCCTTAACATAAACTTTTATTTTTTAAACTTAATATCATATTCAGTCTTTGAATACAACTCCAAATTAAAACTGAATTCAAAACAATAAAAAATAAGAGGATGGGAGTGAGGGTGGAGTTATGATAAAAAAAAAATAAATAAAAAAATAACCAAGAAAACGATAAATACTGACAGACAAAGAGTTCGATTATATCTGAATCATTTGCTCAGGTCTGAATCTGCCTGCAACGCACCGATTGGCTCACGTGTTCTGGCGCCAAAACAGGAAACAGAAGCGGAAGTGTAAACACTGCACGAAAGAGTTCAACACTTGAATGTGTGGACGTTTAATAAATTTGTTTCTTTTGGTGTCAGTCACTGAAAAATGGACACACAGTCGTATCTTCCCGTACCACCTGGAGTAGGAATGGAGGAAAATTTTCTGTCTCTCGACGATATTTTGCTCTCTCATGAGAGGCTGCCTGTCCGGACAGAGTCCGCTTTCCCACGGCTTGGATTCTTGGAGAAGTCCAGTGACACGCAGGATATCCAGGAGGTTAGTAGATACGTTGTGTTGCTTAGGAAATTACGTTTTGCCTGAGTACACATTTTATTTGTCTCCCGGAGTTGGAAATCAAATGGTAGCCGAGATAGAATCACTTTTTCAGGGTAAGGCACCGTAATGTCATGTTAAACTCTATTCAATATTTTGATTTTTATTCTTTCCGTACTGTACTAATATTGTCTTTCTGGTGAAGTAATTATTCATAATCCAAGAAGTCAGGTGTAAATGCGACATTACTCTCAGTTTCTGTAACGTTAACTCTAAATGACAATTCAACTAGCATGAAGTTGTGCTGTTTGCACTGTATTAGATGACAGAATCTAACTAACGTTACAGAAAATGAAGACAGATGATCATTAAAAGAAGTTGTTCTGTGGACCGGTTTAACCTTAAATTGCAAACTTTACCAGTGTTTCTTCTTTGCTTTATTTTGGATATTTACGTCAACCATATTATGCATGAGGGTATTATATTGCTACCAAAGTTAGCTTAAAAAGCCTATTTAGAGCACTTGGTTTTCACACCTTCCCTTGTAGCAACACACACACACACACTTTCACCTTTTTGTCCCTCAAATGCTGCATGGGTATCTGAATTTGATCTGAATGTCCTTTCTTTTCACAGGGTACAAAGATGGAGCTTCCTCTGTGGCTCTGCAAGGGTTTGTATGAGAAGAAGAGGAAGGTGCTGTCTGTGGAGCTTCCCAAGGTGTACAGAGAGGGCTGGAGGACTGTGTTCACTGCTGACCCCACTGTGGTGGACCTGCATAAGATGGGACCCTATTACTACAGCTTGGGATCTCAGATGCTTCACTTTGACAGTCCAGAGAACCCAGACATTGCACAGGCACTGCTGCAGGTACAAAATCTTAACATAGAAGAGTTTAAACACAAAAGGAGGCAACAGAGAGCTGACAGTTAATATTGACATGAGTCAGCTGATTATGATGATATATAGTGGAGAACTGTGAGATAATGAGTATTTAGATCAGACAGGGGTCCTCGTTGCACATATTACATGTCACTCACTGTGATTTATTTCCTTCATAAAGGAAGCAGCGTGTCTTCAAATTAATCACAGCAGTCTGTGTGTGACCTTTAGGAGGCAAGGCAAACTTGCAGGGGAACAAAATCACACATTTCTCATAAAGACAGATAATAAGTAAGCTCCTTATTAAAGGCACAACGTTTTAATATAAGCAGTGTACGAAATGAACTTTTTGACTCACCAACCAAGTAAAAAATGCGGGACCGGCCAAACATTTTTACTGGCCAAATTATTAAATTATTTTACACACACATACCTCTACGCACCTCTTATTTTCTATAATACTACAGGGCTTAAWGTATTCCGGCACCGTGCCGGATCTTCGGCTTTTCACTATGATTCAGGGGAAAAAAAAAAATAAAATTAACTATGGGTATAGTGGTTGAGACTCTGAATTGGCTCTGAATTGTAGAAAATGAATTTAAAAATGAACAATGTTAAAGTCGGAAATTACACATATTCATCTCCGAAAAATTAGCAGAAAATAAGCATATGCTGCACATGTTTTCAGTGTTCAGCAAATAGTGACAACACGCTTCGTTTTTCTCCGCCGAGTTAACCTGTAGCGTGATCATTATCTCCAAGTAGTCTTGAACGCAGCATCCAAGCTGATGG
>CM047984.1:4302753-4313724 GCA_026261665.1 Melanotaenia duboulayi | reverse complement strand
TTTTTTTAATAGGTACACCTGAATTTTTTCCTAAACAAATTTTGTTTATATTCACATTTAGCAAGTTAACCAGAGATGGCAAATCAACTAGTTTTCAACCAGAAATCAACATTTTAGCCGGCAGTTGGCCGGCATTTTCTTGTTGCTTATGCTAGCTTCTCAGTCATTCATTCTTCACAGCACATGCTAAATAGCCATACAGTCTGACCCTGCAAAGCCAGGAGTCATTGTTTGCAGTGCAAACACTTCTGCTTTTAAAGTAGCAGTATATTCCTTTCTGACCTTGAGAATCGGTTTGACTCATTTTGATGACACTGTGGCATTTATCATGTACATTTCTGAAGCCACTGTTGCCCAGCAGCAGCATCCCGAGACTGAGAAACCACACTTTCATCCAGGATGCTGTGTCACTCTACAGCTGAGTGTCAATTTTTGCATCGCATCACATGCTAGAAACTGGATATGAAAATACTGGCTATATTTAACATGCGCCGGGGCTTATTCATCAAACAAACGCAAGTAGACATTATCAGAGAAAGAGAGGAAAATAAAGAGAGAAGGGGACAAAGCAAGAGATCGGGCTGACTTTTACTCAATGTAAAGAGCTTAGAGTACAGGTAGGATACAAGATGGATGCTGAATTAGCCGTTGTTAGGAGGCACACTACTGAGAAAATCTGGCAGATCTCAGTAGTGCATCTTAAAAATGGCTGTGATGGATAATGTGCATGTTCCAGTGGGGATGCACTGCCTTGATAATTTGACCATATAAGGGAACCCAGGAGCTATGATGGGATAGTGGCCAAGTTACTTAAAAAAGTCTCTAGTTTGAGACTAGGGATGAACTGAGTTCCTAAAATATGGTTACATCTCTTATTTTGAGCTTTGGGTGATCTTTGAGGTGAAAATACTTATTGCAACGCTGAAGATAAGCCTCAAAACCTGAACAACCATGGCGTGGCCCCTTTAAGAAGTTTAAATCTATGGCTAGAGCAAGTGTTGGTGCCAGAATACCTACTGAGTCTTAAAGGGCATTGGTCTCAGCAATCCTAAGCCAATAAAGACATCTCTTCTGGCTCCCTCATACTTCTTTAACCTTGTCAACAACACTCACACATCTCTTGGAGACAAAAATGCAAAGATGTTTTAGGTGCACTGCCCTGAAATATCTCTTTTTTATAAAACAACTCACACTGTATATTAGATAGTGCTGAAGTCAGTAATCTACCAGAGACACACAGATGATTTTGCTATCAGTGCTCCAATCACTTCATGCCCAAACATGGTCAGGTCCTTGGCAGTAGCTTTATTTGTGCATGTGGGTATGACGATGTTTGCAAACCTATTTGGACTCAGTTTTTGTCACAGCTGGTTTTTCAGAAGTTGATATTTTTTCAGATTTGGATGATTTTGGCTTAATGTTTCATAAAGCATGAGTAATCTCTGCCAACACAAAGCTGCAGAGTTCTGCTCTTAAGCATTTGAACACACACAAACACACACACAGAACGGATATCCACATTTCTTTTTTATTTATTTATTTTTTTTATTTCCTCTAGTCATTCTCTTTCATCCTTCTCTCTCCTCACTTCTTGGCGCTGTGATCTTCACTGTGCTGCATCATTGGTGAAGCCACGTGCTCCGTGTTTATCATCAGGAAGGGGAGGGAGGGAGAATGAGAGAGGCAGACATCTCACCCTCTCTCATTTTGTCTAGTGGAACCACAGACACACACACACACGCTCTCATCCAGTTTGTAGCAGCCGAAGGGACAAGAACAAAAAAAAGCTAGACCACACGGTGTCGACTACAGAAATTCCTTCCTACGCCACAGGTAGTGTAAAGCTTTATCTATCTGCAATATATCTATCCATTTGCTCTTGAGTTGTAAAACAACCATTTTGAAAACAGAAACTCTTCATAAATGTTCAACAAGCTTGTTATTTTCCAGCACTGCCAGATTTTAGCTTTCCATGAGCTGTAGCTGTTACATGTTGGAAGACTATAGGAGCAGGAAGAGGTTGTTAAAATGAGGACAGCATTTTGGCACCGATTGTGTGAATACTGCTGCTGAGGCTTTGTACTCTTTTATACTTTTACCCACACACACACACACACACACACACTCACCCCCTGCTACCAGCTTCTTCATTTGCATGAACAGAACATCGACAGGTTGAATTTACGGAGCTTGTTGAAAACAAGGCGGACAACTTAATCAAAATCTGTTTTTTGACCTGAAAGTGCTTATATTAAGAAAACTGACTCATCACTAAGGAGTCATCCATGAGAAAATGTTGTTTGGCTGAAGCAGGGTGAGGTGGTTGAATGATGAATTTATAGTAGGTGGAATTTATAAAAGTTGATTGAATTTTGCTACAGGCTGGTGTTAGGGGTGCTCTGAGTCCACTTGCATTTGCAGAATGCCCTTGACAACTATAATGAAACTGTAATGCAACATGGTCAAAATTCATCCTTTGGGTTGCTCCAAACAGGCAGTTAAATATGTCTGTATTCTAATTTCACCACTTGTAATTATTGAGCATGATTACATCTGGTCATAAAAAACATAAAATATTCTCTCCAAATCTTCTAGAGGCACAGTTGAGGCCCCTTTTTTGTCTGGTCCTCTTACATAAATTCACTGCTGCCTCCAAAACAGCACTGCCCTTATCACTGCCTTGCAGGGAAAGGTTTTTTTTACAGCCTGTTTTCAAGCTGTAAAACTTATTACCTATTTTTTTCTACTACCAGTGCTTCATCAGTCCACTGAAAGTCAAGCCTGTCATTCCTTTGGGAGTGGCTCTGTTTCATAGCGAGGGTTTTATTAATAGATCTACAAAGAGCAATACACTCCTCCCTTTGTTTCTTCATGAGCCACACAACAGTTCTAGCTTGTATCTTATCACTGCTGGAGGTAGTCCATATTTGGAAAGAGCATTTTGAGATTGGATAGCAGCTAACAATTTACCCGATAAACCCAGAACCCCTAACTAAGTATAAACAACAAGAGTTAATCTCCAGCAGATGTTAACATTTTGAGTTGAGATGTAATACTTGATTTAACTTAAATAAGATATTTTGGCTGCACAATTACGAGCTTATTAGGTTGTATCTTCAAAGTCCCAATATAGAGTATTATTAAATTATACAATATTATTCACATCCATTTTTTACAAGGAGAATAAACATATAATGTCATAGTCATGAAGAAAGGTAAAGATGTCATTATGTTTATGACATTTAAGTCACTAACACGACACTATAGTGCATGTAAATGGTCATGTGATATGTTTCTTCATACCTGTTAGTATGGATGAAATGATTTACTGCTCCACTGGAACATAAAATGCTTTATCCCCTTTTCAAGACACTGGAAGTTATGTAAGTATGAAAACTTAATGGACAAAATGGACAAACAATATTGATTGCAAAAGGAGTAATAGTCTAATAAACATTTCCTCTTTTAAGAATGTGAAATTGTTTATTTGGACTTCACATTGAATTCTTGTTTCTTTTGAGGTTGTCTTTTGTTGTCACAGAGCCTTTGTTTAACTTCAGGAAAGTGTTTCTACACTCAGGCTGTAGGACTGGCCTCAAAACCATGTCTGGGTTCATTCGTAAGCCTCATAAGCAAATAGTAAACATATCCGTATATTGTAAGTAAAACAAAAACACTTTAATCCATTAAACCAATAAACACATTATTAACAATAGTCATAAAATCCTCTACTTATGACTTCAATAAGTAAAGCACTAAATATATCTGGACACATAAATATTTGTTTATTAGATTTGGTTGGGTTTTAAAGAGGTCCCATTTTTAATGGTTTCAGCATTCAGTGGTGAGATTCAGTTACTTCTGGTAAGGTGCATCTCATCCCTTCTCCACTAGATTCGAGCATTTTAAACCAAGCTAAACTAAATCTAACCAGACAAGAGTGATTATGTGGGATGAAGTTCCTGTCCCAGCATGCAACGTGGCATGACATGCCTTCACATTTTTCATGAAAGAGGTCTACAGAGAATTTTTGTATTTATAGTGGTTATTTTCAGTCATGACTGAAGTTTTGAACTATAACAAACAAACTGTCGCAACCGTAACTGACAAGTAACGATATAATAATACTGAATTATGATTCTGGGTTGTGTTTTCATAGCAGTTCTACATCTAGTGAGTTCTATTATGTTTAACAGCAGATTTTAACTGACTTTTATAGTAGCTCTTATAACTGGATGTCAACCATTTTATCAAACACAGTTCAAATGAATACAAATTACAGAGTGTAAACACAACCACAGCACCGCTGTGCATTTCTACATTAGGATTGTCTGTTACAATAACTTTCAAGTTTAAGATAAACCCACCAAGATTATATCCACACATAACAGTCTGCAAAACTTGGTATGATTGAGGACTTTGCCAATTGGGTTTGCCACATTCTTCCAGTCTGAGTTTATTTCCACATTGCACTTAATCAAACAAACCAAATCTTTTGAATAATGTAGCTATTCCCCTCCTTGCCTGAGGTGGCACTGCATCAAGAATTACTGAAGGAGAAGACAAGACAAACAGTGAATGAGAAAACTGGATTAATCTATTAGTTAATCCAGGTCAAGTTCTGTTCCTGCCACATTAATTGCAGTCTGCTTCCTAAATTTGCTTCACTTAAAGCAAACTGAGACCTACGGTTAAAGGGGGCCAGAGTTTGGTTGCGTTTTCACACCTCACTAAACAAACAAACTAGACTTTCTTAATAAACACACTGAATTTGATTCAGAAGAGCAGGCATGAATGCATATTACAAGCAAAATGGAAAAAAAAAAACCCTACAAAAACTAAAAGTTACATTTAAGGGACACATTAAAAAGCTAACATTGCTAGCATAACAAACAGCTAGCCAACTGTCCTTTTCTGAGCAGAGTGCAAACATAGTAGCTTGAATGGGATGTTTTAAGTTGTTACTAGCATAAAGGTAAATATTTTAAAAGTTTTTTTATGATGTGGCCCAGTTAATACTCATATAAGTTACCAACATTATCTTTTAATTACTGGTGGCAAATGCAGTAAATTCACAGTTTTATCATTTTAAATATTTATCATTTCTTCTTAAACAAGTATCAATTATCAGTTTGAGTTAAAGAAACTTTTCTTTAATTAAAACTGCTTGATTGCTGCATAGAGAATTATGGCTGAAGAGTTTCCTTGTTTGTGAGACTGGCTGTTTTTCTGTTACCATCTGTTTTGGAACAACTCTTATTCCTCCCTGGAGACTCCAAACCTCACTTTAAGCCCCCACTTCCCTCCCACCCTGTGGCATTCTCAACAGCTAAACAATGAGGTTGGCTCAGAGACTGAGCTACTGGAAGAGCTGCACTGTTATTAGCATGTTTTGCATGCTAATACACTTCCCCTTTGTAGACGTTTCTTCTGGATCTTTGCATTAATTAGATAGCGTCCTTGTGTCTGTTGAAAAATGGAATGACATTCTTATTTACGCAAATTACAAAGGGTTGTTACACTTATTTCTCATTTTAACACTGTTGCATCATTCACTTAGACATAGTTTCCTCTATTAACTGTTAACCTTCACATTTCTTTTCTTTGTCTTCAACGGCAACTTTCACAGAAACCTGTGCATCTGTCTGCTATCTAACTATTCATTTTATTTGCTCTGTGTAGCTTTATTGCATGACATCTTCCCTTAAAGTTCTGTGAATCGTTTTACTGCCTTTGCACCTGCAATGCACCAACAGCAGTACAGTGGATCTTGTCTCTTGTATTTTTATACCCGCTGCTAGATGGGGCCTGGATTGTTTTGGAACTTCCCTCCCAAGGCTGGCTGCACGGTTCCACAGAGCCTCCTGCAGACCATGTACGTAGGATCGTGAAGCCACTTTATCTACCACATAATGCCACACAGGTGTCTCCTTTATCAGCCTGCGTGGATTTATCTATTGCATTTTCCGTCCATCCGTTCCATTTTGTCAGTCAGTCCAGTGTTTCACACATTCATTTCGCAGCAGTCAGCAAATGCTCATAAGTCACATCAATAATCATTATCTAGCAATTACATAAACATGCCTAGGATGGGACTAGTCCATCTGTCATGTGATTCATATCTATTTAGTGGTAATTTTTAAACCACATGAGACACTGCAACAGATTCTGGGAATTAGTCTCAGAGCAAAGCCAGACCTTGAATCTGAAAATCATCTCAACAACATTAGTTGTCAGCCTGCTCCAGGTGACATATTGTGTTGTGACACAATTTCAGCATGAGCAGTTTTCTTATTCCTCATTGTCCAGCCTTAAAATATGTCTTATTGTGTACATTTTGACAGTCAGCTGCTACTGCCAAACGTCTTGGATGAAATAACTGACAGTCCAGGAGGAAAAACAAACAAACAAATAAACAAAAAACAAAAACAAAAAAATAAAAACTCTCGGTAGATCAAATTCAGTCTATGTGAATGTGAACAATATGCTTAGTGTTTACTTTGCAGGGAAATAGCTATTCTAACATAGTGGTAATTTAATAACTTCAGCTGAAGCATGAGAAGAAAGATAAAATTAAATTAAATTTAGTTAATTTAAGCTATGGTGAATTCACTTTGCTGTTGAACTAAACAAACAAACAAACAAACATTGACATCATTTAAAGGCATCAAGCTACCCTAATGGAGGATGTTATCATTTCCACCTAGAAAGTTTACCATAATATGCTGGTGATGTTTGTTTAAAGAAGCACTATTGAACTTCGGCAGATTTTCTCAGTGGCATGCCCCCTAACTACGGCTAATTCAGCATCCATCTTGCATCCTACCTGTAGTCTGAGGTTTCTTCAACCAGTAAAAGTCAGTCTGATGTTGACTCTTGTCTCTTTCTTTTCCTTTCTTCCTCCATTAATGTCCTCTTGGGTTTATTTGCTAAATCAGCCACTGTGCCTGTTAACAATGGCTACTGTGTTGATATCCAATTGCTAGTGTATACATAAAGCAAAACTTAGCTGTAACATGTAGTTCCAGGCTGGAAACTCCAAGTTGTGAAGTGTGGTTTCTTAGTCTCGGGACACCGCAGGGCAGCGACGACTCCAGGAACGTACATAATAAATGTCACAGTGTCATCAAAATGAGTCAGAAACGTTAATATTTTTAAGTTTGGAAAGTTTTTATAGTGCTTCTTTAAATGCTAAATATCATGGTTCATGGTTAAACAAAGCTAGCTTGCATGGAGCCTTTTCCATAGATTTGTATTTTTAGACATAATTGTCAACAACAACTTCATGGAAATACTTCTGCAGTACTGCTGGTGTATTTGCTTTAGCTTGATGAAAATGTATTCTAAGGATCCGATTAAATGCACTAAAATCATAAATGAAAAAAATGCATGAAATTTTGCTACATGTTATAAACTAGGTCATCACAACTGATTGTAGTTTGGGGTAAAGTCTCTTTTTTTATTTTAAAAGCTTAAATCTAGGTTGACCTGAGTCCTGTAGAGATTCAAGATTATCAATAACTACCTTGCTCTGATTTCAACTATGATTTGTAATTTCACTGCTTGTTGCAAAACGGTTTGCTTTGCAACAATCCCATTTCCAGTGTCAGCAGCTTTGGTTTAATTTACGACTCCATGCTGAGCAAGTGGATGCAGATTTGTACTATAAATCCTAATCTCATTTATTAATATTGCTGTACTCAAAAATGAAATTGAATATTTCAGCTTGCATGGTCATCCAGGGACACACGCTTTTCTTTTAACCAATGTGTGTGCTTTCTATATAGTTGTCAGTTAACTTTGATGGGTGCTGGATGTCCAGTGTAGTTGTAAGTCTGGAAGAGCATGTTCTCCATGTGTCTGCATGTATATTATTTCTTCAGTATGAAGACTGAGTTTATATGCAACAAAGTCTAATTATGCTGTTTTAACATGAACTGCAATAAACGGGTGGTAAGACAATGTTCTGACGTGATGTGCTAAAACTAATGGGTTTAGTTTGGCGAACAATGCCTCTGACATAATAGTTGTTGAATGTCCACTCTGGTTTATATGATGGAGTTGGCTGCATAGAGAAATGCACATGTGGGAAAACAGTTTATATATTGTGGGAAAATATCATTTTGCCCCTTATGACAGGATTCTGTGGAAAACTGTATGCTCCTTTCTTTGCTCAGAAAAGCATCAGGAAATGCTAAATACAGCTGGTTAGATTAGTATTGAAATACAAAAGTGATCATTTTCTCACACGTGACTACCTCAATTATTAGGTTGTTTGTGAAACCATTGCATGTCATTTTAGAAGCACTGCGAAGAAACAAGAGCTTAAGTAAAACATGCTAAAAAGACAACATTTTACCAGTAAATTTGTGTTGGACTTCCATATGAACATAAAAAATAAATTGAAAGGAACAAACAAGTTCTATTTGTTTTAAATTATAAATCCTTTAAAAATGTAAACAATTTAAATTTAAATAAGTGTGAAGGATGGGGTCAAACTGAAAATGAAAATGTATCATCACCTGTATTCTGCTATGTAGGCTATCTACATACATGTAGATAAGTTATCATTTTTGTTCAGAAAAGAATCAGATATCTTTATGTAGTGAGCATACAGATAGTCTTATACGGGAAAGATATACACCTCTGATAATAACAGTTTTTGGCAAGTATCCACTGAAGAGCAGGGAGATTAGCTGCACAGCTACTATCTGCATCACACTAGATTGAATTATACCGAATTGATCCAATTAGTTTTCCATCAAAAATAATTCATAAGGTCCTAGAATTCTATAGCTAAGTAGTGAATCATGATATTCCCATTTACCGGTAATTCAAGATAATACAGCTTGAAATACCCCTCCATACTGGTTGTGTAGACATGAAAAACAAGTTTAAGAAATTCTATATTTCATAGTAATTTATACATGTAGACCAAAACATGATGCTGAACCAACTGAAAATAGAATAATCAATTAATATTGTGTTGGGGCCAAAATAAAAGCCATGGTTGTGTCACACCAAGCCTGCCTGTAAAGCTAACATTCCTGTAAGGCAGTTAGCTTTTTACAAAGTAAGCAGCAGCAGCCTTTTCTTTACCAACATGTCTTTTTAAAGACTATTGTAGAGTCATTTTGCCTCCATGACCTCTTGTTTATAGTGTCATTGTTAATCATATGTAAATATCTAAGGTTATTTTTTATTATTTTACTTTTGCCAAGACAGCAACAATAGCATATTTCACATTGAATTGTTCAGAGTAGGATGTGCTAATTTAAAGGTGCAGCATGTTACAAAATCAAAGGTTAATAAAAGAAAAAGTTCATATACCATTAAAAAGTATGTTTCTGTTCATATCTAATTGCTTTACAAAAATAACTGTGCCATTTAAATCTACTTACCATGGATCCACTTACTGTATGTAGCAGCAAATCTTTAACTTTAAAGTAATTTCTATGCCCATCTTTACCACTAGATATATCAGTAATTCTTTNGTAATTTCTATGCCCATCTTTACCATTAGATATATCAGTAATTCTTCCACAATGTACCTTTAAAATCAAAATATTATAAATTCAAATTGTAACTAGACAATAATTTTAAAAATATTACAGACCATGGCTGCAAAATTATTATAAAGGTCATATCTGCTGCTGTCAGAATGTGAAATTGATCCAGACTTTTCTAGTTTGGGTATGCTAAGGTTCAGACATGATTTGGAGTTTTACCATTAACTTATGCTATATTAATCTCTAGACGGAAATCCTGTTGATACAGCATAAATCCNAATCTCTAGACGGAAATCCTGTTGATACATAAATCTTGAAGGAAAAATAATTACCTATTTTCCCTCAGATCACTACACGGGGCTTTGATCCTTGATATCTGGTTCTCAGTTTGGTTCAGGAAGGACATGCATTAATATTCCCCTCCCCCATTGGTGTACTGCTGGTGACCACACACCGTCTGCCCGTCTGCCCTGCTGGCATCTGCCGGCAGCCCAATGGACAGATCATAGAAACAAAACCACTGAAAGGAACATGTAGCTGCATTTTTTGTTGTATTTGCCGGACAATCCAACTGTGCCATTCAGCTAAAGCCAAATGAATATAAATCATAGTGTGCGAATGCTGGTGAATAAAATTTTGTTTTGCTATAGCTGCTGGTCTTGGCATGATTCAAGATACGGGGTTAATGCATGTCTTTCAGCAAGTCCTAAACATCAAACATTGGATATTCTAAAATGGGAGAATTTGATGTGGCCTTTTCAGTGTGAATCTCAGTTGGCGAGTTAACAAGTCATGAATCACTGGTGTGATAGTGACAGAAGCTGCTCAGTTCCTAAGTATTATGTAATCTATTTTCTCAAAGCATTTCATAAATTTCACCACACTACTGTTTTTCTTTTTCTTTAGTAAAATGTGGAACTTATTAATTATCAAAAAAGTCATTATTATTTTTCCAATTAATGGTATTGTAAAAAACAAAAAATAGAACCAGTTTTTGCCCTAACATGGGTATTCATTCATAAATTATATTACAAACTGCAGTGTATGAATATTACATTTGGGGTATAGATGTCTATTCTTACCAGGTATTTTATCACATGCACCATGTCAGCCTGCCAAGATGACTCTGAATATGTTTACATACACATTAATAATCCAGTCCAAATAAATGGTTATATAAGCATCTAGGTTTCTAAACATGTATTTCAAGCTGTGTCTTTACACAGCTTGAAATTTACACTGGGTGCATGTGTGCCGCGTTCCGGCTTGGCCGAAGTTTCGTTCCAGCCTCCGTTGTGGGTCAGTCGGAACTGAGAGCGTATCAGGTGCGAAGTGCCGGTGTGTGTAGTCCGCCTAGCTGGATCCGCGAGATTACGAAATCACAAGAGATCTGAATCANCGAAGTGCCGGTGTGTGTAGTCCGCCTAGTGATTCTCCACTTCCAGGATAAACATTTCGTCGA
>CM047984.1:4289573-4300656 GCA_026261665.1 Melanotaenia duboulayi | reverse complement strand
TATGAAAATTTTTCCCCAAAACTCCAGATTTCTAAGAAACAGGCTTGCAGTTCTCTGGGATCTGCTTTTCACATGGCTCAACCCTGACATAACAAAAGAATGAGAAAAGTTAAATCAGCAAGTAGTGAGATGCCTTGAAGGCTGTAATAACACCATTGTGTTTTTATTAGCTATGAATAGCTTTTTTCCATTTGGCTGTTGAGCCTATTTAAATTTGTGTTTAACGCTGGTAGAGAGATGATGCTGTCTTATCCTTAGGTAACATTTTTACAGAAGGGTGGAATAAACAGCTGTAGGGCAACCGTAAGCAGTACCTCAGCTTTTATTTCCATGCGACTCTGCCTATAAATTTGCTGAGCACAGCTCTGAATGCAAACCTGTGTATGAGTCAGGATTAAAACAAATAAACAAAAACTCAGGCTGCCCTTACAGAATTAAAGGTGAAATGACTACCTGAGTACCCCTGACCTCTTGATGATGACAGCATTAAGATGGGATTAATGATGCAAGTCACTGCAGTATATGCAAATGTGGAAATGGGTGACCTTTATTTGACGCCTCAGCTTGTTGGCAACCACACTCATATTTTAGGATGTACATCAGTGCAGGACATGGATGAGTGATGCATAAATTTATTCGCACAAATTTCCCTACCGACATATTGGTCAAGGGTGAAGTATTTTTTCTTTTTATACTGATTGCTGGAAAATGGTTGTCCAGTTGGACATTGTGACAAGTACAACTACAAAGCCCATTGTTATTAACCAGTTTTATTCACTTTGGTGTAAGTTCTTTCTTTTTTTTCTTTCTGCCAAATGCTAGGTGCCTATCTGTAGAACACAAGAGGCCTGTACTACGAAGCTCAATTTTCTATGATTTAGATAACTTCAGAGTAAACCCAAGGTTTTCCATCCTGGTTCATTTCTTACTGAGGTAAATCACCATGGTAACTTAAGCTGCTCCGGAGCAGGTTATGTTCTGGAAAATAGATCAACAAGTATAAAAGCACCACCTCCTGACCAATCGGTTCTCTTGGAACTTGTACTTGTTCTGGACGTGTTACAAGTCAGTTTATCTACACTAGGGTGGAATACACTGGAATAATGAATTTATTAATGATGGTCACACAAAGCATAACTGCAGAACCATGAATTTATGGAAAGCACATCTACTCATGCCGCCACGGTGTGGAATAAACATGCTCACACGGGGTGCTGAGCCAGAAGAACTGAACAGAAAATATAAAGGAAAGGAAGGGCACGTAGGAAGAGCTCTGCCCAAAAAGTCTGTGCTGTAATGAAGTGAAATTGAGTGCTGTTCTTCATACCTCTGAAGAATTGTTTCCTGTTGCTCCATGGTGAAGTAGGCTNATAATCTCACAAATTAATACGTTCAGAGAATCTGCAAGTTTTTGCCAGCAGTACTTCCTGGCTGTTGCTGCGGCAACAGTGTTGCTTTTGGCCTGGATAATGTGTTTGAATTCTTCATACTTCTGAAGAATTATTTCCTGTTGCTCCATGGTGAAGTAGGCTTCTCTGCAGGGTTTCTCCATGTCTGCGATTGGTCAGACGTTGTTAACCCCACCCCTTTTATATGAACAAACACTGATCAAGATTGGAAAGTCCTGGGTTGGAGTTGATAACCAGCTTGGTAGTACTGCTTAACCTAGCAAATGTCTGGGAGAGATATCCCAGGTGTGTTCATCCCACTTCGTAGTACAGGCCTCAGGACCTCAACTCTGCTGATGTAGTCTTGGTATATTGGTATCAGAATGTGTAGCTCCTGCTTAATTTTGGAGACTGTAGAATAGAGATCCCTAAGGTACATATTTTTTCTCCTAATCTAAAACATTTCAGGCAAAATTAGATCTCAAAAAAGCATTTTTAAAAGATATACAACTGCAGTGCTTTTGCGCAACTACCTGTCTGTCTGTCTGCTGCTGCTTCTCATTATTCCCACAGATAAATGCTCCCATGTTTGAGTGTTTTGCTTCCACTTGGAGGAAGTAATCAGGAAAATTTGAAGCAACTGCTGTGGAAAACACAGAATGCAACATTAAGAAATATCTTCTTTGATAGGGTTAATCTTGTTATTGAGTTAAATTAAGAGCTGTGTAATGGAGATTAATCAGTGCAACTGTTGTCTGAGCTTTTTTTATCTGAGATTCGTTGCTGTTTATAATTTATAATTTTTTGTTTTTGTTATGTAATCTGTTGTTGTCAGCTCCAGTCAGCCCCTCCTGGCTCGAGCTAACTTTAATCCATTCAGCTAATGCATTGCATTATCTCTTAATTTATACTCTTCTTTGTTAGGTTTAAGAATTTAGATGACGCCACATCTGTCTGTCTAAGATAGAAAAAATGTCTTTCTGCTGGGGCTAAGGACAATGCAGATGGGTAACAAATTGCACTGAAGGGTCTAATCTGTTGCAACCTTGGTGCACGTGAGTTTTGCAAATTCCTTTTTTCATAGCATTTTGCCTCTACTTAGGGGCAGCAATACCTTTAATTAATAGAGCACTTTTAATGACATTTAAAATCTCCTTACAGCAAGACTACAACAATAAAAATGCAAAACATCAATGAGCAAAATTAAAACGTTACAAACGCTAAGCATTGCTCCTTACCATCGTTGGGTAGTAACATGTTACTACAGTAGTAATAGTTACTGTAACTCTGTTAGTTTTGTCAGTAACTAATACTCTAAAGCATTACTCTTTAAATATATTATATAATATTACCCTACCGACCAGCAGCTGTGAGCTTCTTCCTGTTTACAGCAGTGATGCAGTATGACATGGGCAGTGTTGCAAAATCTGCTTGTAGCGCTCGTTTTTCTGCGAAGTCGCTTGCAAATATCGTCAGTTGTGAGTTTTTGGACTTGCTTTCTTAAGGATAGTTGCTTAATGTGGCTTCCTCTCCTCCCTTTGAGAAACTCTCCTGATTCCCTCACAGCTGTCCACAGGAAAGCAATAACCCCTGGATGCAGAACAATAAATGGCATGTGGATAAAAGCAACAGGTAAAGCCTGTTATCTAAGCAGGTTCTTCCGTGTCTGCCAGAGGTGACTTAGGTGGAGAGGATGCTCGGGGTCCATAATGGAAACCAAAAGGCAGATGTATACTTGCGCAGCGTCTGTGTCTGCATAACTGCCGTAGGCGTTGCGTTGCTACGCACACTGTTACGCGGATGTACTCCCTTGTGATTGATCATTTTGGTATTACAAGTTTCCGAATTTCTGGATCTTCTCGCTAAACTTCCATTAGTAACCACCATTTTTAAAAACAACACCCAATGGATCAAGTTGATAAGAGGCTGATCGAATTACTGATGAGCTGAACCTGTTGTCTTCTCTCCTCACAGCATGTGGTCTCCTTCATACCTGTCCACACGTCCCTCACATTATTCCACTGGAGTTTGGCTTCCAGCGTCCTCTGGTAGTTGTCCTTATTCCTCCTCAGTTACACTCTGAGATCCTGTTGCAGCCTCCTCTTTTCTTCCTGGTCTCCTGAATTGAAAAATGTCTTTTTTTGGTTTAGAATTGCCTTCCGGCTTATTATTTGGGAAAAAGCACACAGACCGTGTGGGAATGGGGATTTCTTTACAGAATCTGATGTAATCTGTGATGCAGTCTGTCATCTTGTTGATGTCCTCTCCGTGTGGCTGACAGAGAACGTCCTAATCCGTTGACTCAAAGAAGTCCTTTGGTGTTTCAGCAGCATCCTCAGTGTCCTTCTGTGCACAATCTGTCACTGAACAAGTGGGACATACTTCAGGGTCAGCAGAATCAGATTGTGGTCTGATCTGTCAAGGGGAGGGTGAGTTGTGGTGACAGTGGATGCATCCCTGGTATTTGCATACAGAAAATCCAGTGTTTTTTTTCTCGGGTGGGACAATCCACATGTTGATGGAATGTAGGCAGAAGTTTGTCCAAAGTCATGTGATTGAAATCCCTGGTTATAACTGTGAAAGCATTGGGATGTTAAGTCTGTACCTTAGCAATGCTGACGTCACACGCCGCCTCTGCGTCTGCTGATGGTGGAAGGTTAACTGCCATGACAACGACGGAGGTGAATTCCTGAGGCAGATAATATGGGTGTTTCCAACAGCAAGCAATTCTATATCTGGGTTACAGAGACATTTCTTCACATGCACATGTCTGGGATGATACCATTTTCCACTCACATACAGTGCAATGTACATGAGTGACTGAAGCCATGTCTCGGTAAACAGTGTTGGTTACTAGTTATTAGTTACTAGTTACTTCTGTAAAGTGTAATGAAATTACTTTACTAGTTACTGCATTTGAAAAGTAACTTCACTACATACTACTTTATTTTACCATTTTTTAATTCACCGTGTAGACATGGACAAACATCATAGCCGAATAATCGCTGCCTGTCTGCATAGTGTTTATTGTATACTGTAAACAAAATGGCTTTAAAACCATGAGAACAACATCCCTATATGTGGGAAGAAATGGACACACTTGTCTCATAATCATTTTATCCAGTATTTTTCTAAACCTGGGCGATTCAATAGTCGACAGGGGTAGCATGTCTCTTACAATGAATCCTGCAACTAGCTCGTTAGTTTCTGTCTTACTGGCTGCTGCGCTCCAGGAAATGTTAAAAAAAAGCTTTGCTTGTTTAGGCGGGTCGGCTGCTTGTTCAGGCGGGTTGGCTGCTTGTTCAGGCGGGTCGGCTGCTGGAGGACTCCTTCCACTGCCTGGTAAGCAGGATGTTTCGCCACAAGTTTGGACTGAAACTGGACTGAACTGAAGATAATGTGAATATCACCACTGACCAAAAGCCTCTGTCTCCGTCTCCAGCTCCATTTTTCTTCCTTCCTTGGTTGGCGCACAATCATCTATGTTATGAAAATTGATCTCTATGGCAACGTGCCCAGGCAAGCACACACTTAAAACAGATCAGAACTTTACACATAGGCAAACACAGCTCGAGTAATGCAGAAAAAACGCGTTACTGTAGTCCAGTGAAGTAATTTCGTTACCCATATTTTAGGTGTAACGCATTACTTTACTTCTTTACCCAAAAAAGTAATATTTTTATTGTAACGCGTTACTTTGTTACTTTGTAACGCGTTACTGCCAACACTGTCGGTAAAACACATGGAACTGCATTCATGGGATTCCCACTAGAACTTCATAAGCGCAGCGAGCTCGTACATGTTATTCTCCAGACTTCTCACGTTCACCGTTATGACTGCTGCCACAGCTGGTTTGTACCTCCACTTCTTTGCCTTGATTTTAGCTCCCACTCTGTACCCCGTATGTCTCCTCCACAGCTCCTTCTGGATGACGGGCCTCACTCTGGGTAGCAGCACAGGCCTGCACAGCGCTGCCGCTCATGGGTGTAAACAATGCTTCCTCGGTANAGTTGGTCATGGGTGTAAACAATGCTTCCTCGGTAGTGCTCCTGTCCCTCAATCACCAGGAACGACAAAAGTAGCGCAGAGACCACGAGCAATATTTTCAAGCCATCCGGTTTTAAAGTGTGTTGTTTGGCTGGTGTAGATAAACTAAAACAAAACAAAAACATAGAAAAACATNAAATATTTTCAAGCCATCTGGTTTTAAAGTGTGTTGTAAAACAAAACAAAAACATAGAAAAACATGAAAAAAATTCAACATGGAAGCTGCTGCAACGGGCGGCCACCTATTTTACCACCAATTTTCTTTAGTTTCTGTGTATTTTTAAATTTTTCACACATTACAAACTTCTGAGTTAAAGTAGCGCGTGTTTAGTAACATACTTAAAATATGTTGGAAAAAAGCATTAATCTAAAATACATCACTCTCCACATTCATGTCAATGAAAATTAATTTTGAATTTTAATTTAATTTTCCATGATACAAAGGTTTTTAGAAGTTCTCCATGAAGACATATTTTTACTATTTCAACCTATAAATGCACATTTCCTGAAACTATCATATTTTGAATCTATTCAGGCTGGTTTCTAGACAAAATTTCCCACAGGAGACCAAACTAAACAGGAAGCTATTCACAGCTTCGCTGATGAATATTGTGGTTTAGTCAAGCTTGCAACATTTGCAACTAAATTGTACTTTCCCTAAATACCTGCTACATTTGCTTGGTTTGCACAATAGATATTAATGAGAAATACGGTGGCAAGATTTATTTATTAACAGCAAATCTCAAAGCTGATTTACAGGTAGATTTAAAGATTTTTCATTATTTTATTAAATGTTTCTAACATAAATCTACCAATATTCCTTATTAAATGAATAAATAACTATGAAAAGCACACAGCTATACTGACATTAGCCATACCCCTGCATGGTGGCAGTAAGTCCAGCTTTTGCAGAAACTCAGACCCTTCAGGGGGGCGTTGCCCTCTCACACACGACTCTGCTGCCCCCACCGAGAGCTGAGGCAAAAATAGATTTTTGAAAGAGCATGCTGTCAAAAGTGTGAACTCAACACTGTGTGACTAGTTATTGCCTGTCTCTCTTTTATTATTTGTTTTAGTTTGGCATGAAGCTTGCTGATTAGAAAACATGAATAAACATATTTTTTTTCTCTGCCTGTATTACCGGCTCCAGAGTGCAGCATCTTTTAGAGTGATAATGCTTTCATCTTGCTGCTCTGGCAAGAAAGCTATTAATGTCAGAAGAGAATGCTGCTAAGCATTTCAGTCTGGAGTTGATAGCTGATATTTAATATTTAATCCTCCTTTCAGACAACGGTATCTCTGCTCTGAGAAGCTTCTGAGCCACAGCAGAGACACCCTGCAGCTATAAATAATTAAAGTCTTATTGCAATTGTTGGAAAAAGCAGAGTGATTTAAAAACAGTGATTTGTGGTTCTTTAGCATGAAAGTTAAATGAAATCATACATGTCAATTGGTGCGGTATTTCCACACCTACTTGTGTCCAGAAACCAACAGGTTGGAGGATAGAGATGGGAGGGAATGTTGGGAGATGTCAGTCAGGATTAACGTCCAGCTCTGTGTGCCTGGAGGAAGCTCCTCCAGGAATCAGCTCTGTTTGGTTAAATGTTACGAAAGCCGAAAGACAAGATCATGTAAATAAAGAAGAAAACAAGGTTAAGGTTAAGGTTCAGTACTGAATTTAGGTAGACACTGGAAAGAGTTTTATTCAGTTTTTNGAGGTTAAGGTTCAGTACTGAATTTAGGACACTGGAAAGAGTTTTATTCAGTTTTTGCTTCTTAGACCCAACTTCCAGTTTCTGTTTAATTTTTTTTGCCACCTTTAACGCTGCTATTATTTGCATTTTTTTCTATAAATCTCTGACTCAGAGTGATTGATGCAGTTACATCTGACTCATCTCATTCTCCATGACCTATGAGATATAGCGGTTTTACTAATTGGCATACTTTGCCTTTATTTTCCTACATGTTTTACGACACTGAAGTCAAGTTGAATACACTGGTGCCTGTTTCATGCTCTGGCTACAGTAAAATACCTGTGACTCAGTGTTTGTACTGTTGTTGCTTGCACTTGATCTGCCACACTACTGTATATTTCTTGGCTCTTCTTAATACTGAGAGGATGAAGAGGAGAGAGTCATATCCTCTGAAGCGGTGTTATCCTCTTTGAAATGTTGTAGTCAGATGTCTAATTAATACACTTGAGCAGAGTCAGTAACCTTGCAGTGAGATGAAGAGTCAGGAGAGCAGGGATGAGCCTCAGCACTTTCACCCAGAGTGCTCGAGTCAGTGACCAAGCAGCCTTTTGGGTATGCTAAACCACACCACAGTTTCAACTTCAGTGCTTTTATCAAGGTGTCCTTGATTATTATTTTATGTCCTGATTGTAAAAGTCTGATCTGCTTTCTGTTACAGCCTGTCCTTCTTTTGTCCCTCTGCTGTCTCTTCCTCCCTGTGCTGACCCACTTTCCAAGTATTGATTCAGTGATTTTACATCAGATCGGATGTTTACCCTCTATGTGTCTGTGCAATTGATTTCCTGTCTGACAGAAAGCTTCTCACTGAGCTTATTTAATGTCCACCTAAAGTGCACTTTCGTCACTGGACAACTGGACTGGACACAGGTCCCTACCCTCCCATCAGCCATACACAGACATTTAACAAGGATTCAACACCTTAGCTCATATAATGCTTTACTAATTAGTGTTTAAATAACAGATGAGCTTTTAGCTGACCAACATCTTTTTCAGACAGAATTACTTTTTAAGAGTTTTAATGTAAGCTTCCCTTTTAAGTGAATCTGTACATATGTGTATAAATGTTGAGCTATTTTAATTTTTCTGTAAACTTGTCGCTTGCCCTGCAGTTTTTCCTCACAGTAACGTTTATTTTATTTTATTTTATTTTATTTTTTATTTTGTAACCTTATATTTCTGAACACGAGTGCTTAAAAATCACTGTAGATGGTTTAGATTGTGTTGCCATGTACAAACTGTACTAAATTTGAGACTTAATATTTAATGAAATTTAACTCAATTTTAAGGTAAATCATATTTTCATTTAATTTTTTTTATTTATTTATTTATTTCTTTTTAATAATAGTATTTTTAGGCTATTATTACTTGGGTTTTCAGTGAGTGTTTGGCAGTTATTGAACAGATGATCTTTTGAATACCTCCTCTAATCTCAACATCAGAGATGAAGAGTGCAACATTGGGAAATGAAAGACTGAACATTTTAATGAACTGTGCAATCACTCACATAAGGCATAAACAGAAAAAAACATTGTGTTACCTCATTCATGATGGATGGAAACAGAAGCTGTTTTGATGTAGTTTGTGTGGTGATAATGATAAATAGTTATATTAATTCTGTGTGCAAAGTATTTCTATGAGCAGCGAAATAACTAGTAGAATTCAAAGACACTAGAAGTGAAGTTTCACAGCCCTACATGTCCTCACACAGGAGGAAAGGAAAACAAAAAGAATAAAGGTTACTATGGTGTAACTGTGAAATGTGCAATTTGGCAAGACACACTCGTGAATGGAGAAGAAGAGGGGGCCATTATGTGTAATTTAAAGCAGGAGAGCAGAGAGTAATGATGCTTCGGTGAGGTAACACAATGATGATTCAAAGACAGAATTAACACCAGTGTTTGGCTGATGATGGAGCCTGATGAGAGTAATGTTTACAATGTTGTGCAAAGAATTTGCATGTTAATTTTATTTACTTCTTCTTCTTCTTTTTTTTACCCCCTCAAGTCATTCGTGCATTTAGCAAATTTAGCCCACCAAGTATTATCTTGTAGTTCTCATCTATTTAACAACAAAAACACAAAGTTTAATTGTGATTTTATCATAACAGTATCAAACAAGGAAATTCATATCTGCAGTCAGGATATCGATGGGAGGATGAAAGTTGTTGGTAACTGGAAACTAGTTTTCCTGTTAAAAGCACATTTTCTTTTAACCTCAGCTAATCTGTAGATTAAACTACATTTTGATTATCATGGCTAGGACAGCAAAGATCATCTATTCACTCAACCCAACTTAATTAAATTTTAATTAATTAATTAATTTTTTCAAGAAGGACAAATTCAAGGTAAGCAAATGCGTAATTTAAATAAATAAAAAAAAAAAAAAAAAAAAAAAAAAAAGAGAAGGTGAGCCAAACACCATGGGACCCAGCTGGGTTGTCATAGCAACCCTGTCTGGGAGAAACTAAAGACAGAAAAAGAAGCAAAGGAGGTAGAGAGAGAGAAAAAAAAGAGGACAGGTCCATTTAGTTCTCCTCAACAGACTCAGTAAAAGCAAACTGCTTTATCTGCAAAACAAAAAAATGCAGTTCTCTGCAAAGGAAGATATTTTTGTTTGTTTTATTTGGCAGAGATTTGTTGTAAAAGATAGGACAAAAAACAAGCCTGTAAATAATCTCTCACCCACTGACACTTTGGATGCCTGAGCACAGTTGGTTAAGAGGATGAAGAGAGGCTTTGAAGTTCGGCCCCTCTCTGTGGAGAGTGGACTGCGATGGCCACATGCCTCAGTGGTCACCTCAACGGCTTTACTGGCAACACTGTGTAGGACAAAGCTGCTACAGGAGAATAAAGCACATTCCCATTCATTATATGAGGAAAAACAAGAAACACAGATACGACTTCGAGATGACTAAAAAGAGATACTATACAGTCTGAAAAAACATGAAGCAAAGAGATTCACATCCACAAATTAAACAGAAAACCTAACCAAGAAGATGCTAAACAATACAGATAATCTGATGTAGAGTTTCAAAGAAACCACCCAAATGCACAAAATAATCCCAGATATTCAGAAAACAACCACAAACAGATTCAAACTAACTAAACAACCAAGAAGCCTGACTGAAGAACAAAAAGACAGAACATAACCACACATGACCGTTAACAACAACACATGTCAAGTTATGCCAGAAACACATGCTAATGCAGCTAAAAGACAAGAAGCTGTGAAAAAAGCAGTGTGTGTTAATTGTGGTTATCAAATTCTAACAGAAGTGTATTCTAACATTTTAATCTAAAAAAAACCCTTGTTTTTGTTTCTATTTGTTATATACAGTCACACTGCGGCATTTGGCGGCCTATATAAACTGCAAGTTTATGTACCCGGGGTTTCTTTTTGTCATCATGATTCAATCTTACCAGCCACGAAGCACTAAGCATTGTCATAATGTTTGTTGTTACGACCCACATCAGGGGCATGACTGGGCGCAACACAAAAGTATGTCGGGACAGATGTAAAAGTTAAACACAACACATTTTATTGACAAAAACACAAACACCGAATAAAGCCTGGAACAAAAGGGAAACAGGTGTTGGGGTTAGTGAAACTGCTGAAAATAAATACAAAAGGTTTAACCCAGAACCAAATACAAAAACCACTGAGTAAAATGATGGAGTGTCCATAACTCGGGGTCAAAACTAAACAGACAAAAAGAACAGCAGTTCCAATAAACTAAGTGACGTCCGTCACAAACAACAGCCTAACCTAGCCCAACACAATGAAACCTATAATACAAAGAATAAAAATATGGCAGAACACAAACTAAAAGTGTAGCAAAGCCTGAACCGAAACGGGGTGGATAACAAAGGTGAGTCTAAACTAAACAAGACTAGA
>CM047984.1:4272022-4288901 GCA_026261665.1 Melanotaenia duboulayi | reverse complement strand
ATCGCGATCAACGGCAATGTTGTGTTTAATTTTAACTAGGTTGTCACCTGACTTTGGTGTTGGTAAGGCAAAAAAAACCCCCAATAATTTCTATACAAAACAGAAAAGGGTGAACACCCAACTGGGGAGTTAAACCCCTTGTAAACCTAAAAAGGGTAGGTTCAAATAAAATGCACCTTGGCAGGTGGATTTCCATAAAAATTACATTTTTTAAACAATTTATTTTAAAACAATTAATAATAAAACATAAAAACTGACAATTTCCCAAAACGACCCCATATGCCGGGGTTTAGATCTTTAGGGCCTATGAACTGGAGGAGCTGTTTTTATGAGTCTCTTATAGATTAGCTGAGAAAGCTGTTTATCTACAATTATATTTTCCCTTTTTAAGTTTCCAAGAGAGATTAATTAAAATTTTAACAACATGCACATCTCAAACTGATCTTGAAGCAGAAGTCATCATGCAACCACAATAAATCTCAGAGTGTGTGGTCAGTATTAACAGCAGAAATAAACCAACCTACGGTGGCTGGGAGGTGCAAAACAATATTAGATCAGGTGAAACACTTTTACAAAGGTGTTACACCAAAATACACTCAAATAAAAGTCACTTTGAATAAAAGCGTCTGCTAAATGACTGTAGAATAGAATAGAATAGAAAATCTGTGACCACAGGGTGTTGATAGTGTACATTTCTCTACATGTACGTCTTAGAACACGAGCAAAGTCTTGACCACTTTTATTGAAAACACATTTTTGATAGCTATCAGAATGTGATACTTTATTGTACCTGCATTATAATGAACTCAGACTTCAATAAAAGTGTTTTCAAGACTCTGCTTGTCTTCTAAGACGTACATACCGAGGGCTCCCTGCAGTCACAAATTCTGATGGGTCACAGATTTTGGTGAAACACCTATCTTTGTAATTGTGTTTCCGTAGACTTGTAATAGTGTTTCACTGGATGTAAACGTGTATCGTAAAAATATAAATGTGTTTCACTCGATGTAGTATTGTTTTGCACTTCCTGGCCACTGTACCAACCTCCTGTCAAGGATTAAATCTGAATTTACTTGACACAGATACAAATCTTTCTTCAGATTTCTGGTGATTAAAACAGCAAGCCGTGAAAGCGTGGTTCTGTATTAATGGGATTTCGGTGTAAGGCTTTTTTTTTTTTTAATTCAGGTTGGGTTTCTTTTTAGTTTTATTATTGCATTTTTTGTTCTGTTCTTCTTGGATTAGTCATAATTCTGTCCTTTTGAAAATCTCATGTTCAGTTGTAGTAGTTAGTTTTGCTTCCTGTTAGAGCTTTGAGGAATGAAGAAATATAAATTTACTTAAAACAAAAAAAGAGATGCAAAGTTGGGAAAAGTCTGCAGATAAATTGCTATCATGATACCCCCTATAGAGTGTAAAGGATGAAAGAACTGATCTCAGACATTTGCAGCCTGCATTTGCAGACTGAACTGTTGAAAACTGCAGCATTGTCTATGAACCTACAACGAGAAAAAATGCAGTGAAGAATAAGAAAAATTCTTATTTTCGTCCTTTTGGATAATTTTGTTTAATGAAATGATTCAACTTTGTTGAAGACAAGCAGTGTTACCACATACAGTATGTGAATTTACAAGTACATTTGTATATTCCAGTGGATCATAAAGAATAAGAAGAGACCACCAGAAGACAAACTGTACAAGACAAACATTTTAAACCTTATATGTGCCATTTTTTGTGATGAAAATGGTGACTGCTCTATTTGAGAAGAAAGTTAAACATGAATCCGGTGGGGTTCATCCTCTGACGAGAAGACTACGCTGTTCTGATGTCTCTTCTTTACAATTTGGCTTGATTTTTTTTTTTCCTCCACTGGCTGCAACAAATTCCTCTAGAACGGTGATTTCCAACCTATTTTCCTTGGGGACCCCCTTCATGCCCACATCAAAAAGCAATGGACCCCCTGCCCCACCCTATGCTGAAACCATACTTGGTTTTATGCTTTCAAAAGTGAGATTCTCACCATAAAATCATTTAGTCCTGTCCTTTGATAAACCCAAAGTTAAATTAAGTTAATTAAATAAATATATAGCTCTAGAAGATACTTACAAGTGGAAGTTTTGATAAAACACACCAAAATACTGTGGGATCATCCTCATGGGACAAAAAAATAAAAATAAAAAATAAAAAAATGCTGTTGCTGCAGTCATCTATAATAAGAAGACCTTCATTAATAAAGAAACTTTTACTTCACTCTATATGTAGAAGCAGAATTACACACCAGACAGAGAATAAAAATATGGCACCACTATCTTTCCACTAGCACCAGTGGCGTCATGACACTAAAAATAACCAATGTAATGTAAAAGGTAATGATTTCACAAAGCAGCTGTCTTACATAAGCATGCCAGGGTGAGTAGAGCTGGTGGAAAAGAGAGTGATGAGACCGACTGGGGAAATGGCAGATATGGGAGGATGAGATGAAGTACAGAAGAAGAAAAACTAAGAGTAAAAAGGATGGAAATGACAGAAAGGAGTTGTGAGAGAGGCACGCTGGAGTGACAAGGGAGAGAGGTAAAATGTCAGAGGATGTGGAGATGAGACATGTTAGACACTCGGAGACAGAGAAGCTGGAGAAGAGGTGCTGTCAAACAGCAGCGACAAACTGTAGAAACAGAGAAACAAAAAGGAAGCAGAGACAAAGCAGAGAGAACGGTGACAATACCGAGCGGGGAGCAGCAGACGGGATGCCAGAAAATGACATTCATTATCTTCCCTTCAAACAAACAGCAGTTTAATGTTTCCATTTTCAACCTGAAGGAACAAAGTGTTGAATTAATCTACACTCAGATATGAAATACAACAATAAAGGAACTGGTTGAAATTTCTGACCACTTCAGCTTTTTTTACATTAACCACAAGATAACATTATTCAAAAATCTTTATGGCAAACAGTGTAACATATTTAAAATCTTATTAAGTTGTTGATTAATCACTGATATCATGTTAAAACAAAACAAGAAGCTACAAAGTCTGGTCATAGTTCAGTTTTACCAAATAATAAAAACAAAAATATTGTTTTGGATATTGAAAATATTGATTTTTTTTTTAATTCTCAGTGGTCCAAATATAGGCCAAGGGAAAATTAGGTTACTGTTTAATCTCACGTTGATAATGTTTGACAATGTCGCGATCTGGCTTGTTGGACTGCAGCACAAATGGAGACTGAACAAATACAGCACTGAGCAAAAGTGTTTAGCCACCCCACATTTTCCTCTTTTAAACTTTGTCAGTAAAATTAGGAAATAGATTTAGTTAAAACATCTGCAAACACAAATATAAATACATGAAGGACAGAACTGATTTTGTACAATTATGACAAGCTTAAATGTCAGTATTTGTCATAAATGTTTTATTCTTCAACAAATTCTGAACCCTCTTAGATAACTAAAAAAAATCTATCTTCAAGTAGTTTTCAGTTCTCCAGATTTCTTCAAGGACTTTCCAAAGCTCTTCTTTGGATGTTGGCTGCCTTTTATTCTTTTCCTTGACAAGATGATCTTGCACTGCTTTAATAATGTTGAGGTCTGGACTCTGGTGGAGGATTCATCACTCCATAATAATGGATTAGGTTTATATAGCACCTTAAAGACACCCGTAGTGCTTATAAGACCTGTTCCCACCAATGCTGAGTTCAGATCTTGTGCCATTTGGCCATTTCTCTCTTTTCTAAAAGTGGCTTCTTGACAGCCATCCTTCCATGAACACCAGTTCTGATGAGGCTTGGACCAACACGGATAAACTTAAGATCCAGATGCATCTCTTTAGCCCCCCTAACACCTACTGCACACCATGCAGAGAACTCTTCCTTTGCCACTAAGAATCTACTTTGGTTTATATTTGATGTTTAAAAGTGTTTATTATCTAGGAACCTTTCACCGTAAATAAGTACCTAATTGTTTTTAGATGCTGTCTGTGTGTGCATGGATACCATAAATTTAGCCAAAAAATGCATTCTGGAGATACTTCTGACACCAAAAGTGAATTTAAGTTATAGTTATTACTTATCAAACGAGACAAAGTTTGACGAAGAGGAAACGAGATCAAGACCAAATTTTGAGGACAGTGGAAGCTAAAAGTGTAGGCGAGGTGGTGATGTTTGGGCCTCTTTTTGTATGATAATACTCACCGTGGCTGTATTCCAGTGGCTCCAGGAAGGTCACACTGACCCATTTAATAAATTGTTCACGATGGGAGGGAGACAGAAAGGGTGGAGATAAACAGGAAGGAGGAAAATATGCTTACAAAGCCTAGTTTAAGGTTGGACTGGTGTTAATGTTCTAGTGAGCTGCTTAAATAAGGGTTTGTGAACCATTTTATGTAGTAAATAATGTCAGTCAACAAACAAACAGAGCAGGTCTGCAGGTGGGTTGTTGACAGTATTGCTGTGTCTCATGTAACAGCTACACTGTTCAATCACCCTGTGCTCTAATCTTATTATCAAATTAAACAAACACATTCAAACTAAAGTGAGCTGTAAAGTGGAAAGTATACATTTGTAATTTCATATCTTCTTTTTAAGATTAAAACAAAACCTTTTTTTGTTGCCAGTGATGAACTAAGCCATCTGTTCTTTTGGAGCCAATACAGCAGTGCCTGAAAGTACATTATTACTGGCAGTATTAAACAGTGGCTGCACAGCAGGGCTGGGCAGATCGATCCAAATATTGATAGTATTAACACCAAGGCTAGCAACAGTATTGTTCGATACCAGCATGATAAGATCGATATGTTTATTTCAGATGGTCTCATGGGCAAAAAGCCAAAGAATATGAATGAAAGCCAACCAACAGGTTTAGCTTTTGTTTAGCTAATTTGCACTGTTGACTATTTTTTTAACAGTTATGTGTGATAACAGGGAATAACAGTTATTCCATTATTTTTTTAACACTGTTGTTTACAAACAAAAAATCTTAAATTAAATTTCTGCCATTTAGTTTGTTAGTAAAAATGTTTTAATTGAAAAAAATCTTTGTACTGTGTTTTATGATGATCATAATGATGACCAGTAATTAAAGACAAAGTCATTAACTGACTGTGAAATTTAAAGTAACAAGTATTGGTACTGATATATATATATATAAATCACCAGCTGTGTTTATCCAATCAAACTAATCCGCATAAAAATGTGTCATGTGAGTGTGTGTGTGTGTGTGTCAGCTTATCCAATCAGAAGTACTTTTCAGTCAAGAAGGGTAGTTGATGGATGATTTTTCAGTCGATTAAACAAATTGTGTTTCTTGTCTCGGGATTCACCAAACGAGACTAAGGTCTGCACATAATACAAATACGTTCATTGTTTTTTCTAAATCCAAACTACTTCCATAGTAATTTTGCGATAAGGAGATGTGAACTAATTTATCAGGTTAAGAGGCTAATGCAAGTTAAGTTTTTCTTTGGACTCATTCTCTCCTACATTTTTGCTCGTTTTCCCTCCTCAGCCCGCTGCCAGGTTATTGTATTTTTCTTTTTCTTGTTTCCCTTTGGGATTTTCTTGCAATAGCACCAACTACTGGCCTGGAGTATGTTGAGGAAATACACACAGACTCAAATGTTTTGTGCTTATCAAGATTAATTTAATTGCGAGCTTGAGATCATTTTATTGCCCAGCCTTAGCTTACAAGGACAATCCTTCAGCCCCATTCCCCTTTTCAAAAATGACCTCTTGTGGCTCCAGAAAGACCAAAGCAGATTTAGCTGAAAGCCAAACACAAAGCTTTGAGACCGAGCTGTAGTCAAACCGATAGGTGATAGCCTTCACATGAGGTCCATTGTTGTAATTCCAGTGCTACATCATTTTTTCCCTAACATTTTATTTTTTTAAAACTGAGAATTTGAGTACCGCAGCCACCACTGCTCTCATCCTACATTTCACGGTTGATGTATTGTTTTCATTTACCAGAAGCTTTTAGGACTCTGTGCCCACAAAGTCAGACTGTGTCATTCTGCCAGTGGTGCAGAGACAGTAATTCATGTATTTTGACTGGTGTGACTTTAAAAATCTGTGCAGGGATGCTGTGCGTCATTTCCTAGGGTGGGTGGATTTTTAATGTTTTTTTCCTTGTTAAGTAGATCTAACACTGTTGGGCGACACACAGAACCACACTTCATCAGCTGCTTGGAGTGACTGTAAGTGGCATCTGGGCTTTGCCTTTTTAAGGGTGTCAGATAAACTGTACAGATAATGCTGAAAAGCACAATAGAGGCTGGGGAGACAGAAAAGAAGAAGGAAGGGGGCACAGAGATGTTCACTGTGTGCTGTTGTTACCAGAGTGAAGGTGATTTTATTCACAAAAAATTAATCAATTTATTTTTAGCTCGGTGGATCCAGGTTTTAGACCTGTTTGCTTCATCCCCTTCCCTCCAAATCTCTTTATTTCTATTTTTTTTTAAATGAGAAAATGCAAATTATTGTTATGCAATAGAATCAGTTTGACTAGATAAATTGCTGGCGGCTGCTTAGAGGGAAATTCTTGAAGTTGCCTTCTCTGGTGAAGGGGAATTAACGACATTTTCTGGAGGTTCATTGTTGTATTTTTGGGTTTTTGATAAAAGGGGGAAATTCTTTGGGGTTTCTTTTTGTTTACTTGAAACCAGCCGGGGGTAACACAAATGAGGCAAGAGTGAAGGATCTTTCAGTATCCTTGAAACCAAGCTGGTAAACGCGGTTGCAAGAGTGAGTGGGGTACCAGGGTCACATGATGACACCCCATTTGGCGTCTGCGGTGAAAGAAGGTGGCATGATACACAATTACATACAAGAACATACCTATTTGTTTTCTATAATCACTACATTAATTGTAATGTTTTGTTGTGTTAACCACACTGATTTTCCATATACAGTTAACTTTTTTTGTATGTGCTTATTAAGCCCTGTTTCCACCAATGGGTCATAGTGGGTCAGGGCACATTTTTTTTTTTTTTGCATTTGCACACATGAAAACTGGGAAGAGTACCCTAATATCCAACCTGACCTGTTCCACTTTTTAGGATCCCTTTCGTTGGGGTTACAATCTCACCAATCTGACCCGAAAAGGTTGAGCTGAACACACTTTATTCCGTTGCTTAGTTAAAAAAATAAGCCACTTTCAGTGTGACCAGGCATAAAGACAATGCAGGAATGGCTCCTTGTTTAGAGCAACGGATTTTCTTTTTGTTGAATAAATCTCAGTTTAAAATGGTGTTACGAAGAGCCGCTAAGTAGAAAGAACACAAACTGGATGACTGCTATTCTGCTCCATTGTTTCTGAGTCATTTTGTGTTCGTACTTAAGAGAGGGTGTTGCGCTGCAATGGCGTCATGCTATTACGTATTACTATTGCTGATACTCCGCAGGTAAGGTTACAGCTGGCTGTGGGAAAGTAATGAAATGACAGTTTACAAATGATATCTGCACGCTAACCATCTTGACCCGACCCACACCCGTTGGTGGAAAGGCTTTAGTCTTTCAATTTCTTTTACATTTGTCACGCATACATAATTTATCTTAAATCTCATACCTAAATGTTTTTTTTACAGGCAATAATGAGTAAATTATGAGAATTATAATAGAGTATCTAACATCTGGTGACTGTGAAAACAACAGGATGTAACGAGTCAAAATGGAGTCCATTAATGTGTAAGTGGCAAGGCATGATCGCCGATGTTACTCTGTAAACCCAACAAACCCCACAACCCCAATAAACCCAATAAAACCAATAAAACCATGTCATGCCTCATATTTAAATCCAACCAAGAAGTGAAAAAGGTGTGTCAGGAAAGTGTTGCTGCATTTTCTATTTAACATACTGAAAAGTTCTTGTATCTGGCTGTCAAACTCCCCATGATTAAAAGCATCTTAAGTAGCTGCACCATCCACACCCACCCGTGTCCTCATTAGGAGAATTTTAGGGCTTCTTAAAGAGGCACTACTGAACTTTTGGCTGGTTTTCTCAGTGAGTTGTCCCCTAACGACGGCTAGTTAATCATTCACCTAGCATCCTACCTCTACTCTTTCTTTTAAACTTGACTGTTTGTCCCCACACTGGAACTTTATTTCTTGCATTTTATCGATTTCATTTTAGCTTTTCTTTCTGTTCTTATTTAAATTATTTTATTTCTTTTAATGTTTGGTTTTTAATGCACTTGTTCCTGCACACAGCTGTAATGCTTTTAATGTTCTATGTGATGCACTTAGAATAGTCTCGTACATGAAATGTGTAATACAAATAAATTAGCCTTGCCTACTCTGTGCTCTATCCAGCCAGTACAAGTCAGTCCGATGCTGACTCTTATCTTTTCCTTCCTCTCTTTCTTCTTCTGCTTCTTCTGATAAAGTCCTCTTGTGTTTCTTTGATAAATTAGCCATGGTGTGCGTTCAAAGCAGCCACTGTGTTGATATCCATTTGCTGGTGTGTGACACGGTGCGTAAAGCTAAGCTCAGCTGTAAAGTGATGAGTCCTGGAAGTAAAGTTGTGTAGTGCGATTTCTCTGCCTCAGGACACCGCTGGGCATATTCTTAAGGTCAGAAAGTTACATAGGGCTGCTTTAAAGGAAACTGAGTGATGTTAACTTTGCTTTGTAAATGTGCATCCCTCTTGCTGCCTGTAGGGGTCATGTTTAAAGCTATGAACAAATAATTTAATTGGTGGTTTTGGCAGTCCTGACAGTGCCATTTGATGTGACATAGAAACAATATAATAATTGATCTTCCAGTTTGGATGTAGAGAGTTGTGGCCAGCATTTCTCAGAAACTGAATTAGCCCAGAGTCTAGTGTGATCATACTTCTCGGTGTTCTTGTGTCGGTGGACTGATGTCATGCTCTAGTACTGTAATTGTACTAACGTTGTCTAACTCTACTGTGTGTGTTGGCCATGTCCTGAAACACAGCAGTCGGCCTAATTAGGCCTTTATTCAGTTTCAGTCTTCGTGTTATCTTTGGAATAACAGTCTACTTCCGTGGACTTCCGTGCTCCTCTTCTTACAGAATAATCACGGTCAGTAAGCACCCATTTTGACCTCGATTTTGAATGTGTCTGCAGTTTTCTTTAGTTTAATTCAGTTTATTCCAAATATTTAAACATAACCTGTCTGACATAACAATAAAAAGTGTGACAAACCCAAAGAGCTGTTCATAAACAGTGTAAGGGCATATTTACATAGCAGCGAACAGCAGCAGTTCTAAACGAGGTAGCAGACGGAGGGAGAGAGGAAGAGAGAAAGGGACTGGATTTGTGGAGTAAGATTTTTACATGGGATAAGTATTGCAACAATGCAAAGTCCAGTTCAGTTATTGTAGTTGCATGGCGAATGTAATATGAGGGGGTATGGGTGGATGGGAGAGGGGATAAGTGACCACTGAGCAGCCACCCTGCCTGAAGGTACAGACTGTGGCTCAGTCTATTGGTTCTGGCCTGGATGGATGTATCTTCTCCCTGAGGGTAACAGCTGAAACAAATAATTTGCCAGGTATGCTGGGTCACGCAGGATATTGTACACTCTCCTCAGACACCAGCTGGTATAGATCGAAGTGAGTTTTAGGAGACTGGCCCAGAAGATCCTCCCTGCTGTTTCACACTCTGGCGCTCCTGTTGTTCAGCCTTGTTGCAGCTGGAGAACCACACTAAAAGTCCATAGATCAGCACTCTCGCTATAACATAGCAATGGAAGTTCAGCAAGAGTTTCTGTGGACAATTGACTGTCATTAGTTTCCTCAGATAGTTAGGTAGCCATATTTAATGGATTCAAATTAGAGCCCAGCACAACTAAAACAACAGCTATTTAGTATTTGCGCTAGATTATTATGAATTAAAATAATCTACATTTAGTATTCCCAAAACTTAAATTCCACATTCATTTTCAGACTCTTCATGTTGTCATTAATTACCAATTAGATGTGTAAAGAATCCTAATTGCAAAAACGGACAAACTGGGCAAAACTGAGAGAAACACCTGTAACTAAAAGACCCCACAATTTACCCTGCATGTCAAGTCCAAAGACCTCCATCTATGCTCTGAGGCAAGGCATCAGGGCAGAGGTATACAACTATTTTTAATGCACTGAGTCTTCCAAATGGTCTTAATGATAATGAAAAGGAAAAGTTTGAAACCATAAGACTCTTCATAATAACCCAGGAAACTAGCGCTGGGTATGATTTATATTTAGAAGATGTGAATCAGACGAAGCCTCTTGGTGGGAATCTTACTTACCACTGGTGCACTGCCACCATTTGTTAAGGTGATGGGCATGTCTTCTTCCAAGTCCTCACACCCTGCCACCTGAGCAGAGACATAGTGACTGGATTAAAGGGTCCTCAAAGTGTTTCTTCTACCTCTCAACAATATCCCCAGTCCAGGGAGTACTACTCTGCTTTTCCTTCCTGAGCCGTAAAATTGTTTGATTGAACTTCTTTTAGGCCAACCGAAAATCCTTCTCCATGGCCTTGTCAAATTCCTCCCGTGCCCGAGTTTTTGATTCTGCAACCACCAATGCTACAGCTTTCATATGACAATCTTAGTAGCGTTAAAAAGCCATTGATGCTCTGTCACCTTGATACCTGGCGAGGCTGTCATCTGCCATGCTTGTAGGACCTTGCTACTTCAAAAACACTGGAGAAAATTAATCACATATTTGAACTTTTGAGACTTAGAATCATGTCTAAAAAAATCTAAAATACATGTTATGTGACAGGAACAAGGTAGCTCATTTTGATGAGGAAAGTAATTGTGGCTAAGGTGCATGATATCCATGGTGGTAACCACCAAACCAGTGATGAATATTAACTTTGCAACATGCTGCAAAAGCTTTCATCTTGATTCCAGCAGCTGATTTTTTGTAAGAAAGGCAAGGTGATATTTTGCTTTGTGTTTGGTCTGAAGAAACCAGAAAAGGGTTGTAGATTTCGGATTCATGGGCTGAAAATTTCCCAAATGGATAGACGTGTGAAGGCGCCTCAAGGCTTTTTGAAGCAACTATTACCTGAACTTTAGTTTTTGAGATTAAATCCTATGTTTGAATCTGAAAACATCACAAGATACTACCTTTTATCATTTTATTGTGGTGCCACAATGAAATGTGATCAGAGAATGTGGTCATTGAGTCTGAGTTGATTACATTTTTTTTTTCTTTTGGAAGAGGAGGGTCGGTGTGCTACATATTCATTTCCAACTTGATTCCATTTCCAATCATTATTTTACCTGTTAGCTCTTCTGTTCAATACAACATTCAGTTGCTGAACTGATTCCTTCCAAAATTTCACAATGTACATTTGTGAAATTACCCCAAAAAGGAAGGTGTCACCACTCTCATTGTCATGCAACACAATGCCAATACTAGTGTTTTTAAATTCATAAATGGGAGAACAGAAAGGGCTTTATGCAATACATTTGTAATATAACCTCAGTGTGTGCTCGTCTGCATGTTGCTATGGTGATTGCAGGTTGCTGTCCAGGATGGCTGGAATGAAGGAGCAGCAGTTCACAGAGGAGAAGCCCCTACTGCCGGAGAAGAGAGGAGTGGACTCAGACGTGGTCAGTCCTCCTAGTTTTTTTGCCTTTATGTCCTCTTCTTGCCAAATCCCTCCTATCTGGGTGTTCACATGCGATTAGTGAAGCCATCTAAAACTCTTGGCATATTAAGACAGAGATCTTTGTGCTCATTAGCTGTGATGGCTTATAATGAGAACAATGTGCTTGTTTACTAGCACTGGAGAAAATTAATACACTCCATCCAACCAAGACTCCAATAAAAATACTGAGAAGATGAAAGCTTATTTAAGCTGTGTGTGTGTGAGAGAGAGAGACGGAGAATGGTGAAGGGCTGAGGGAATCAAAAACAGAGAACTGGGAGTAGGCGGTTATGTAAATGCCACTTATTCCACTCCACTTGTCCAATAAATAAGCAACAGGTAGCAGCTGAGGCAGAAGCAGGGCCTCGTGAATTCCTCTGATGCAGGAATGAGAGAAATGCTGGAGACTTGCCAGATGTTAAAGTGACTTGAAAAGGCAAGATTTATGCCTGAATATAGCTAATTTCATTATCATCTTAAAATGTTCAAACAGCACTTTAATGAGATGGTTATTATTTCTGCCTACCGTGTCAAGAGGAGCCAAAACAGAAGCATGACAAGCTCAGAAATAAATGACTGGAAGCTATAAATGATAAATTATAAGAAGACTGTTGCATCATGGTGTTGATCAAAATTATGAGAGCCCAGGAAATCAAGAAAATAAACATAAATAAATGCAGAGCGTTTGTTTGCTTCTGTTGAGTCTCTTATTTGTGCTGAAAGAGTCAAGGAGAGGCAGCGAATGTAACCAGTGACTCAGCCATGACTCAGTTTGCCAGTGTCTCAGAAGTGAGCCTTCACCCAGATGATACAGGATGTCAGGGTTTTTTAAAACTCTGTTTATAATAACAATATGCCATGCATCAACAGGAGTGTATTGAACTGCCATGCTCATAGCCCTGCTCATTATGGGTTGCTGTTGGTAAATAATCAAAACCATTGATTGCTGTCTCATTGATCTGGTTACATGTTGCATGGCTCAATGAGCTGCTCGGTTTATTGAACTTTTGAAAGACCTCTTCTGCTCGGTCACACTTAGTTGTTTTTTGCCACCTCTCTACCTCACAGCTTATTTAAACTCTGCAGCTCTGTTGTTGTGCAACAGCCAGTAAGTGACCTTTAAGAGAGCAGTTACTGAGTGATTATCTCCTGGCACAAAATACTGGTAAAAGTCACAACAAGTTATGCAGTGGTAGTGGGAGTGTCATGCTCTGTATCTTAAAATGTCCATGCATGCCATATTAATGATTTAATTCTGATTATTTGTTTAAATAAAAGATTATTTCTGATACGGTCTTAGGTGCTATTAGGGAGAAAAAAAAGTAAATATTCGGGCAGATTAGAGGTACCTTGATGAGTTTTACAACACTAATATTGCTGTGGAGCACTTGGGACAACATTAGTTCAACAAATGTAATATTCTGGAAAGTTTTAGTGTTTAAAAACACGAATAGTTGTGAAATTAAAATCAAAATGTGAACTATCTAAATATGTGCTTGACTTGTCTGAGAACCTGTTAATTCTGAAAACTACATGCCTGTTAATAAACATCCTTCTCTACTCTACAGCTTTGCTAATGACATGGATGTAGCATGATACTGGTTTAAAACTGCATATGGACACAATCCAGCAGGTCTCCACCCACAACCTGCCCCTCTATTCCAATTAAAGGAGAGCTGCAGATCTTCAGTTTGACCTTTCTGGTGATGCAAGAAAAGAAAAGAAGTAATAAAATGGGAGATGTTTCTTCTTTGGACATTTAAAGGCTGAAGGATCACCAAGGCTGTTTCTAAGGCGTCCATAAGCCCTGCATCAGAGAATGGAACATATTTAAAAATGATCACATCTTTATGTTGACTGTTGTTGGTGTGTCTGCCCCGGTTGTTTCCCAATAATCACCTTGTTGTGCTTGTTGTTCCAAAACACAGCAGGATAAAGGAGAGGAGGCAACGGAGGGGCTCCCGTGCCCCGCCAGCCCCACGCCCCCTAACCAACCCCCTCCCCCTCGTCGCCCCACTCACCGCTGGCATGTCATCGCACGGCACTGGCTCCGCCAGACCCGCCGTCGGACCAGCGGGGTCATCCCGGTAACTACCAGAACAAGCAGAAACATTTGAGTTCCAGTACACAAACTCAACTACACAACACAGCTGAGAACAAGAACTGAGATTAAAACACGAATACAGGAATAAAATATTTAGATTAATTCATGAAGCGTATATTCATTTTTGTGTTAGTATTTAGTCAGTATCTCTTTTAGAAAATCCTCACTGGTATTTCCTTCTCCTGTCTATTCAAACAATGACCTTTGACCACAACAGATCAATCTTGGCCCAGACTTTTATTATCCACTATGCCACAGAAGCCCAGAAATATTTGCTGTTGCTTGCTTGTTGCCCCCAGAGACATATTCAAAAGACTTTAGTCTGCATATTTACAGGCTGAAAATCTCTTTTTAAAGATGAGTTAATGGACATCAACATTAGTTTGCTGCAGCAGAGCTACAAGATCAGGCGATAAACCCCCAAATAGATCTCTCTCTCTTTTTTTCTTCTAGATGACAATAGTTTCTGTCCCTTTATAATGAACACCTCCAAACTGTACAAAAGTGCAGTACTTTCTTTTTTATTCAAATCACAACTGGTGCATGAACATGCATGATTGTGCACCATAATACACCTATTAACAAAGACTAAAAGGAAGATATCTGAGCCTAAAGATCCAATTCTTCATGAACAGACATGAGTCAAGAATTTCAAATGAGGTGCAAGATGTTATTGTAGGAAGTTGTCTAGCTGCTTTTCTAGCTTAGAGGTTCTTGTAGGAAATTTTAAAACAAGTTTCCATATAAGCCTTTTAATAATCCATCTAAACAGGGACTGATTTATTAAAGAGAAGATAATATTCCAAAGATCAGTCAGGATTCCTGCTGGCTCCACCAGAAACCCTTGAAGCATTGGCCTTTGCTTAGGTTATTTCAGCTGTTGATCTGCTAGCAAGTTTTTATTCATGCCCAACACTGCTATGAAATGCTGCCTCAGAATAATAGTTAAGATATCTTGGATTTTCAGGAAACTAAAAATAAAAAAATGAGTTAAGGCTGTTGAGATGAATACAAACAAAACCAGCTGACTTGTTTTCAGGTTTAAAATTAGCTTTAAAGCTAAAATTTCAAACTGATTTGGTTGTAGAAAGAGAATTTAGAGAGTACCACAGAAAGCTAACTAGCTAAATGCTAACTAGCCTCACTATGCAGAGTAATTAGGGTAACCAAAGAGTTCAAATATCATTGTTAATGATGCACACATTTTGATGTATTGTGTTGATATTTCATTCATTAAACTAGTTCCTTGCAGGCTACACCCACACAAGGTGCTAAAATATGTTGCTTATTGGTTTGAAATGCATAAGGTTTACAACAACATGCAGCGTTTCTGTTGCATTTGGCTGCTTCTGCTCAAATGCCTCAGCAGCAATGCAAAACACAACTGCACATAACGTATTATGTTCTGTTCTCTCTGGACACCTATTCCCAATATCATGAGGATCAATTTAATCAAGTCTGCTCTTTATCTGCCTGGATCTGAAGACTTAAATTTAGAGTTGCAGCGATTCAGTGTTGCTAAGAAAGAAAGAATGAAAACCTTGAATTTAGGTCATAAATCTTCATTCACGAAACCAGCTCACAGAAAAAGAGATCAGAGACGCCAGAAATGCATCGCAGCACCTGATCAGCATACGGCCTTACATATTTCACAGTCTGTACCACTTTTAAGACTTTACTCCCACTGGTTTCAATAGTCAGTGTCTATAGTCTCCCATCTCTTTGTTATGAGCTGCCACACACACTCCAAGTTGCTCTATGAGGGGTGGGAGTTAAAAAAAAGAGGAGAAGAGTGCCACCTGCTGGTCCGACCACTGTACTGTCATCCCTGATGTTTCACCTCTGAAAACAAATATCCATCTGCATGAAACCCACAGGGACTGAAGTTGCCCTTTTAGCTTCACATTGTTTCCTGAAATGAGAGATCAGTTTATTAGACTTCTTACATTCACACATCCAGCTCTTCCACATATTGTCTAATGGTGACATATTGCTCTACAGGGCAGCTTCAGATCTTGTTTTTGTGATGTGTTTTCTTTTTTTTGTGTGTGTGTGTGTGTGTCTTTTTCTAGTTATCACTATGAATTAACTAAAATGTGACTTCACCTTTCCACCACTTTTACTTTTGACTTTATATATGTGCAGTATCCATCTTTAATGCTGTCATATTTTCTTTCAGAAGTATCTTCAGAATTTCACACCTGACTTCACAAACCTATAGTTGTGCATGTCTAACACTGAAGGAATGTGAACACCATCTGTTCGGTTGCTCTGATATCTAACCTCACATGCATGTCCTTAATTATTTTTTTTTTTTATCCAGATTTCCAGGTGTTCCTGCTCTGCTTTAGGCTTTACAAAGGCAGCAGAGCACAAATAAAAGGCGTGTGCTGAAATAACACAGGTTGGGTTGAGTCAACTTGCACCAGGACAAAAAAAAAAAGAGATCTTAAGCACGTGTTATTTTATTGCACATATTTATAAAAAAGATAATATTTCATGCAAATACATCTTTAAAGGACAGGTTTATGTTTTTAAGCTTGTCTTAAAACAGTAATCAGGCCATTAAGGAACACTGAAATATCTGACTGTAGCATTCTGAGATCAAGTTGCTTTCTTTAAATGTTTTTAATATATAGTGTCCTTATTTGTTTTACATGGTTATTTACTGCAAGTTAATTTCAGATGGTTTAAAGACGAATGAACTGATTTCTGGTCTGAGGAATCAACAGCCCAATTTCTTTTAACTGTTAAAAGGAAAAGGACCAGCTGAGTTGTTATCAGCACACAGTTCAAAAGCCAGCACAGTTCTACATTACTACAGTTTGCTCAAAAACACGGTTTGTAGTAATAAAAAAAAAACACGGGAGCCAAACTGAACTGCCATTTCTGTCTCCTAAGTAAATGTTGTACAATACGATGGGATGCAGTGTAATTATACTTTATAGTCTATAAATCTGTGTTGGACTTAATGCTGTACCCATTAATTCACAGCACAGCAAACCTCAGTTTCCCTATGTAATTATAAAAATAAATAACACAGAAGGCCCTGGAGCTCCTGACAAATAAAACTGTCTAGAGGCTAGAGTAGGAAATTTCCCCTTCTAGTCTCCATTCAGCAGTCTGTTATTAAGACCTGGTGATGCTACACAGAGTATGTATATATATATA
>CM047984.1:4254710-4271979 GCA_026261665.1 Melanotaenia duboulayi | reverse complement strand
ATGAAGAATGAAATCTTTTAATTATTTTCTAACTTTATGATTTACTGGTTAATTTCTTTATATTTACAGTTCATTTGTGCAATTATTTTATCTTTAGTTTATTATTGTACATTTATTTATTCATTTTTTTATTTAATAAAAACATTTTGTGTGATTATCCCCCAATCCCATTTTATAATGATATTGTGCTGAAAACATGTCATTTTTGGAGGGAATCAGTTTGATTTTCCTGATCTCAGAATGCTGTAACTGTAAAGTGTAATAAAATCAAATTTTATTTTTACTGTTTTATCACTTACATTGGAAGAATATAAGGAAAGGATACTTTCTGTAAAGTATAAGAATAATTTCAGACGAACATGCCTGAGGATCTGATCATGTCTTTGTTAGAAGATAGATGTTCATGAAAAATGTCAACCTGTCCTTTTAACACACACTAAAATCCACATTCCCCAAAGAATAAGCACCTCTCCAGTAAGATGCTCTCTAAGTGTTCAATCACTCTGAAAATTTCCCTACTTGGAAGGCAATAAATCAGTTGTCACATTGATTGAAGCCAGTTTGTCATCTGTCATTGGCCTCAATTAGTAAAATTATATCAGCAGTGATGGAGTCAGGCTGCACGTCATGGAGTCTGACAGCCATCAGTGTTTTGGCAAATGGAAATCGTTGGGCTTTGCTCTCCTTTGTTCATAGATTCACATCACTGAGGGGGTGTCTCATTGCAAGGGGGATCTGGCTGCTGCATTGTCTCATCCTGAATTTACAAAGACCACCTTTCCTCACTTTTTAACATTGAGTTGCTCATAGTTTCCCACATGTGCTTTAGCAAATGTTTTCTGGCAGATCAAGATGTAAGACAGTCAAATTGTTAAAGGGGGGGTTAAAGTTAACATACAGTCTGAGTTATCCACAATTAAACAAGTTTAGAATAAGAAAGAAGTATATTGATGCTACAGATGTCTACAGTTTGTGGAAATGAAGCTGCTCATAAACCAAAACTGAGCTTCAAGTGACAGAAAAATGAGGTGAGAGCTGAAACAGGGAATTAGAAGTTTATGGACACTGATTTTTATTCTATACACAGAACTTCTCAGCCCCTATTTGATAAAAAACATTTCTGAGATGTGGTAATAAACCACACATATACACATTATTACTTATTCTTTTTAAAATGCTTCTAAAGGGCTGATGCAGGAACCTGTTTTGTTCTGATGGGGGCAGTGTCTTACTGAATCATGGTATATGTGGGATTCAGGGATTTTTCACCAAAGTCAAGCTGCTTTGACATCTGTTGCGTCAATTTCCTGTCATGTGTTTCTAAAAATATATTTTGTGCAAGTTCCCAATTTATTTAACGCAACACCCAATAAATAAGTATAAAGGAAGGAGAACATTTTACACAAAGTAGTAGCTTCTTCTACACCTTGTAGCAGCAGCAGATGTTTAAGATGTGTATGGTGTGCTGCTGAGTACCTCTGGGAAACTGCTTCTCTGTGTCTGTGGTGTGGGCCTACAGTGCACCGTTTATGAAGCTCTTCTTCAAGTCTAGCAGCTTCAGCTACAACAATGGAAGGAGTGTGTCTGTCTGTGAGTTCAGACATCTTATCTCCCTCCAGTTTTAATGTTGTTTCTATGTCTTTTATCTGCTTGTCACTCTCTGCAGGAAAGCTGTGACCAGCTGATGCCACCAGGCGACTGGAAGGTAAGAGCTAGTACCTTTTCTTCTCTCTCTTACCTTTTTCTTACCTTTGTATTTTTTGTTTACTGGGGTCCTTAATTTTTTTTTGTCATCCCGTTGCGGTGGCTCCTGTGGATAAACAGTAATGTCTGTGTGAATTCAAAGATAGATTTATTATTTTAAGGCTAGATATAGCAGCCACAACATCAAGCTGTTGTCTTGACCATAAAAAAAGTAAATAAATTAATAAATGTGTTCTTGTAGTTCATTTAGCTAGCACTCCTACATTAGAGTTTTGAATTTCTCCCTGGGTGTATGTTACTAATCTGTACTGAAAAGTGTTTGAGGACATTACATTTTTTCTTATCAAAACTCACTCAAGTATAGTCCCTGCTTATGTGCAGATTTGCTGGATGTCTGTTTTTAAATGTTTGAGAGCTTATAAAGGTTTTCTGTGGTCCAAGTTAAATTCTTGCTGTACTTGACTATGCATCTGATTTAAGACTTTTGGATTACTGATGATGAGCTGATTAATTAGGACACAGATTATCTGAAGAGACTGGTCAGATTTGCATTTACAAAAGCATTTGTTGAAATGACAGTAATAAGTGATCATTTGCCCTGACTTTTAAAGATTTAATATACTCCTTAAATCAAGGGTGCCCAACAATGACTCCTCTTTGTAGTTTTAACCTTCAAAATGACAGTAATTGGGATGGTGAAAAAGAATGTGAAGAATTGTCCATTGTGTTCAGCAACCTGTGCATCATTCCTCTCTGGACAATCAGATCCAGAGTTGTTCCCAGCACAGAGCCAGCCTTCTCGATCGGTTTGTTTATCCTCTTTAAGTCTCTGATGATGCTGCCCCAGCAGGTGGCTGCAAACCTGATTGCACTTTTCATAACAGGCAACATTTTGGTGAAGACATTGAATGATCTTAGTTTCCTTAAGAAGTTGAGTCTGTCCGGTCCTTTCGTGTAGATGGCTTTGATGTTACATTTCTTGCCCGGCTGAGTTTCCTGGTATTTTTACTTCTCCAGCAGTGCTTGGCTTGTTCCCATTCCTCCTAGAATGCACAATCATATCATTTTTTGTGGTCATGTTCAAGACGAGTTGATTGTTTTCATGCAGTCACACAAAGGACTGGGCAGTTCTCTCTACTAGTACTAGTTTCTTGTTCACAAAAATTGGGCAAACTGAGCTATCAGTTTGATCAATCATTTACAGTTAAACCCTAATAACTGTTAGACTCCAGAAACTTAACTAATTAGAGCAGAAGTGCCACTTATTTTAAACTTTCTTGAATTGTTATACAATTTGTTTCACAAGACCTCATCAGATCTTCACACTTTTAACATCATGTGCTGACAGGAGCAGTGACTTACTTCTCATGAAACACCTCTCTTTCACCTCTTTTTACACTTCAGCCTGACACACGTCTCACATGATAACACAGTGTTGTTTCTCAGCTTCATGTGGGATACAGTATTACTAAACTCTCATAATGGTAAAGAACTGAAAATCTTTAATTATCTGCTCTAAAATAGGAGATTGTTATGGTGTGAATAAAAAACTTGCTTCAGGAAAAATATTCCATCGCTAATTAAGTTTTTTATATGATTTATTTTCTCTTGTTCTTGTTCGCGTTCTTCTGGTGAAAGACATCTCACACCTTCTAGACAGGTGATTTCAGACATTCATGAAGCAGCACACACTCACCAGATGAAAAGAGTTTTTCTGTGATTACACCATCTCACGTTGCTCATCTTTTCCCTGTGAGAGTCGCAGTTTGTTAATAAGCATTAACATTTTTGTTAGGAGCCATTTGATCTATACAAGGCCCCGGCCCTCCAGTATAATTATCACAATTAATAAATGTGTTAAGGGAACCTTTCCTGGCAAGTTTTTATAGATATTATCATTTTGCTAAACGTTTTGTAATTTTATGCATCTTTTCCCCATCTTTTTATGTCTGTAGAATTTTTTTTATGTCTTTAAAGTTGTTTTCTGTAGTTTTTTAGAGTGTTTGCATAAATGTTTACGGTTGTTTTGCATATTCTTTTGTGCATCTTTGCAGTTTTTTTGTCTTGTTCTGCAGGCATCTTAAATCTCTTTGACGATACTTTCCATCATTCCTATTAATTGTGCATCTTTTTTCCCCTCACCATTCCATCTTTCTGTGGTGTGTTACATTCCTTTCTGATCGTTATGCATCATTTTTCCATTTTCCATGTTTAATTTTCTTTTTGTCTTTTTGCAGTTGTGTGATGTGACAAATAAATATGTATTTTACTCAGTCTATCTTTCAAGTACATGTCATAAAACCATTGGAAAGTTTACATTTTTTNTAAGTACATGTTATAAAACCATTGGAAAGTTTACATTTTTTAGATTTAAATGATGTACCAATCTAGGCTACACTCATAACTGTGGATTTAGTAAACACTTATTTCTGACCATTGGACCAGTGGAATTTATCTTTGAAGCCATACTGTGCTCCAGTAGCAGATGATACTGCAACAAAAATGATCCTCTTACATCAGCAGGGGTCCAGTAAAGATTGTCCTGTAAAATAGTTGGTCCACAACAAGTCTTTTATCCATAAAATCCTATTTTAGGCAACAATGAAAGGATTTTAAGGGGTTAAAGGAATCTGTACTCGGCATCGGCAGATACCTAAACCCAGGTATTGGAATCGGTATTGGACAGAAAAAAATGGGATCGGAACATCCGTAGTTATCTCTAATGTCTGTAATGTGAGAGTTAACAGATTTAACAATCTCCATCCAGCCACAATCTGTTAGACTGATGCAGTTCACACGTGGTTCTTTTAAAATGTTTTGTTCTATGAAAACATAATTTCTAAGAGATTTTGTTTGACTATAAAGTAGAAACAGTCATGAGTGTTATTTTGTGTTACACACAATAAGAAAATGGGTACTATGGGAAACCTAACAAGCCAAGAAACCATGTTTTGCTTTTTAAAATTCAAAATATGATGTATCATGAAAGAAACATACATGACTGAGAGTCGTGATTGCAAGTGTTGTGGTGCATACGTTTAAAAAGATGGAAATGGATGAGTTACAAGCAGATACTGTAAAATGCACAAAAAGAAAAAGACAGGTGAAAAGAAATTCCAGCTCATATTTTAACCCTCCATTTAGTCTACGCTTCAGTTTCCGTCCTGCACATCCAGTGCAGACTGTATGTTTAAAGCAGATGGGGCGCTGCCGAGTCAGCAGGGAGAGAGTTAATCTCCAGCGTGGAGGGGAAAGGAGGACAAAGTCAAAGCAATGAGTGCATTTCAGTCAGCATGCCGAGTGTTCTGTCAGCAGGAAAGGGGGATAGATCGGGTGAGAAAAGAGGAGATAGAGGGAGAGAAAAGGGGGATGGGGTTGTAGAGGTAGGACAAAGGGGTGGGTGATAAATGACAACACAGAGCAGAGAGGAGAGTCTGCAGTCAGCAGACACCATCATAGCCATGTGGATGTGCACGTACGCTTTTTACTCTCCACATTAATATTGTATCTTTTTCCAACTGGAGCTGTACAGCATGAATTCACTTAGCATCCCTGAAGATCCTATAAAACCACAAAATGGGTTTGTGTCATCTTAAAGAGAGATGTTTGTCAGCAGACTTTAGGTTTTGACTTTTTTTTAATTACCTCACCTTCAGCTCAGCTGGCAACCATCTTCCAGAGTGCTTTTATTCAGGTCTTATTTTTATGATATTTTTGTGTACGGATATAAAAGCAAACATAAAAAATGTCAAATACACTTAGATTATTCAGCTAGAGCTCCAGAACCCTCAAAAACAAAAGGTTTAGCTAACAGAAACTGCTTATGGGGTTACATTTTTAATTTCTTTGTCACAAACACAAGTAAATGGTTGCTTAACAGCCAGAATGAATCCACATATTCTCCTCCCAATGTAACCGTGAGGGACTTATCATTCTGAAGTCATCAGTGCTCACTGCCCTTGGTACCACTTTGCAGCATATACTGTACGATACTGCTGTCCTGGCAAGGTTTTCTAATTGTCCCTTAACCTCCCTTAAATATGTTTCATGAGACTGCTGTCACCATCACAGGATGCAGTAATGACAAAAATAATGGAGATGCTTGTTGCAAACAGCAACTGATTCATAAAATGTAAGCAATCAAAACAAAAGTGAAAAAGTCCCACATAGATTTTAAATTTCATCCAAACAAGTCAAATACATCCTGAATAATAAAATAAAAATAATAATAACCTAAAAATATGTGTATAATAAATAGATCAAATTTTATTTTCAGAGTGCCTCTTTAAGAGAGAACAATTGCCCCATTGCCCGTTTTGGGTTCTTTTTCAAGTTGTACATTATTTTTCCCAGTGAAATATTTAAGATGAGTTCAATCAGTCACAAATAGAAACATGGAGGTGCAACACTTTTCCATTTCAATGCATTACGCCGTCCCATTTTGCATCAAGGGCAAAATGCTGAGAGCTCGGTGTTCATTTTTTTTAGAAACTGTGGTGTATAGTAACCTTGATGAATCAATTTAAAATATTGCAGTCTATGGTGACTGTTAAAAGAAAATGTCTGACTCTTTTGACAAAATACTTTCCAGTGTTCATCTTTAAATTCAACCCTGAGTTCTTCCTCCCATTTAAACTTTGCACCTACTGGGCCACACAGAAAACTTCAGAAACATTTGGTAGATAGTTGAAACTAATTTCTTTAAATTTTTACCCACTATATAATTGTCCAAGTCCAAAGGGTATAAAGACAGTAGTTTACCTCCTTGCTGAACTAAATACTTGGAATCCAGGTAGTATTTTCATCTTAACTGTTAAAAGGATAATAACAACCCTACTCGGTGAATCTGTGGGCTCAGTCATACTCCAATGGCTTGTGGTTCGATTACCAACGCAAAAAGAAGAAGCAAGAGGGGGCATCCTTGCTGTGTTCCTCTTGTCAATGAAACCGAGAAGAGATAGAATTAATGAGAAATGCTGCCATTGGATATTGATAAAGGGTTTTGGTCATCGTCACAAATCTGGGACCATAATTCATTTTCCAGAAAATGAACATATAACTGTTGACTGGAAGTTTGTTTTGTTTGTTTTTTTTAAGTTAACATGCAGACTTTGTTTTTAAGTATTTACCATGAAAGGCCCTACAGGCCAAAAACCACAGGATGTGACAAGGTAGTGATGAGAGGGTTTTGTAAGTGCAGCCAGTATTAGTTTAAAATATCAAGACAAGTATAAAATTTTATAATTTAACATTTTCTCACTTTGTTTCCACTTTGATGATAGATCATCAGTGATCAGCATTTTACATGAACTTTATACTTCCTGCTGCTGTTGTTTTGACCACAAACAGTCACAATACGTGAGAACAAGAAGGCACGGGGGGCTAATTTGCAGGCAAACAGGTTGTTAGCTTAAAACTAGTCCTATAGAATGCTGTCTACCTTTATTCCTGCTTGCATATCTTACTATTTTGTTGCACTCATCTGATTAAGTTTACGAGTTAAAAGCACCTAGTTAGGGTTTAAGTACTCCACATGGTACAAAAAGCTACATACTGTAGGTACATTTTACTATTCATATGTCGCTTAAATTCTCGCATCAATTCCCCTTGTGTTGTGGACCCTGCCCTGCAGACAAACAAATAACCACCTTGGAATAGATAACTATTTCCCAATGTATAGCCATTTTTTACAAGTGGATAAAGACAACTGTTTCACATTTTCAGGATAAACTAGGCTGCTATTTTACTGTCAAGATGTCTAAATGGCTTAAAGTTGTGTTTAGCATTAATATTAACAGTAAGAATAGAGACTTGCACTTGCATTTGCTTTTACGGTATGTGCCTATTCTGCTGGCATGAAATGCTTGTCAGACTTTGCGAATTTAAGAAATACAAATGCATCTCAGCATCATAATTCATGAGATCAGAGTTGTGCATTTTGTGTAAACTGTGCATGTTAGGCTTATAGGAAGTTGACTGTAAAGTAATGTTTGCAGAGTGTAGTTAAGTAGGTCAATGACACCTAAGGCGTATTTGTGTTTCCGGACTTCAAATAGTAATGTTCCTTTGGGATCTTCTTACACACTGACAAACACTTTGCTTTACTGACGCAACATACCTGCTCAATGCACTGTTCCATTCACGCACTAATAAATCACGTGGATTACCGTGCCTTTTTGTATTTGCATTACTCAGTTGTTGTGTTTGCTTTCAAAAGTACAATGAAGAAAACTCTTATTAAATCTGAAATTATTGGTAATTAACTGTATAATTCTGATAAGTCTTCCTGATATTAAATGTTTGGCCTAATTCCCAAACAGCTGGAACAAGGTTGTTAAGGAAAGTAGGGGAAAAACAGCACCAAATCCAAACCAGAGCAGTGGTGCTGATGAGAGAGCTGCTAAAGAGTGATGGGAGAGTCGACCAATCACGGGTTGAGGAGTCAGTGCTCTGAGCCTGTTGTCTCCAACCAGCCCTTCAGGCACAGTGTGAGAAAAGGGGAGGGATGTTATGAGGAAGATGAGAAGGGGGAGGGGGAAGGCAGCAGCACGTAGCATAAGAGTGTGGTCGAAGCAGAGCAGAGCAGACAAAGACAGCAGCTTGCAGCATCTTCTTCCAGCTCTCCATCATACAGTGCGTGCTCACCAAGACCTAGTCCCTTAAAACAGGAGAGGTCTGGCTGCTCGCCTGCCTGTCTGCTCCCTCCTCTTTTTCATCGGCTCAGACTACAGATACTGGAACCATGCCTGAGTGCTGGGACGGGGTGAGTAATAAGGGTTGTTTACACAGATTACTATCATAAACATCACATTAGATCCTTTGGATTTTGAGATTTCTTAGATTTGTAGATGCTTCTGTTTGTGTCTTGATGTTGATGTCTAACATGTTGTGGTAGCCTGTGTTTTCCTCTCGATCTCATTCAGAGGGAGAAACTGCAGAGTCAGTCTCAGCTGATGGGTCAGTCTCTGACTTTGGCCCACTGACACACATAAGGTTGCTAACACAGATGCCGTGCAATGCACCGATGCTCATTCCTCTGCAAAGAAGAATTAGTGGAGGAAAAAAAGAGCAGTCTTGCTAAAGAGGATTAAAATGTGTGCGTTGCATGCATGTCTTGCAGCCGTGCATGCACGATGTTTAATCTTTTGCCTTTCTCATAGTAATAAACAAAAAATCATGTAAATGTATTGCTGTGACCCTGAATTATGCTTCATTGTATTTTAAAACTGGGCTTTCATTGCCATTAAAAATATGTAAATAGACCTGACTGTGGTTTCCTGTTGGTTGTGTGAAGGTCACAGGGAGCTCATGTGTTTGTGAAATGTCACCGAAGCATTAACTGCCTCAAATTAGAATGCTGATAACACTGATATGAATGCTGAAATAATAGTGAGATAATCTGTCTGGATTAACTGATAACTGTTGGCTGCTTGACTATCTGCTGCTAGAGGGGATTGTAGTGAATATCTGCTCTGTTTTCATGGTGCAGTGAGTCATTTGGGAGATGTTTAAATAGCTGCAATGTGGATGTGTGCTAAGTTTCAAATAACAGGTGAATGTTGAGAGAGGCTGGAGACTGACAGCAGCAGGTTGAGGATTTTCACTCAGATGTTTGCAAGGTTTTAATATCTCGAGGTGTGAGAATATGCAAAGAAGAGCACAATAATGTTGATGTGTCATGTGTATTTTGGTCTCTGTTTGCTTTAGAGTGAAGAATACAGATAGGAGAGTCAGCAGCATCAGTAGAGGCTTCGGTGTAGGTTAAAGCCTGAACCAGGCATAATGACGCTAAAACTCCACCCTGCTTGTGTGTGTGTGTGTGTGTGTGCATATGTGTACGTGTCTAGAGTGTGCAGCTCATAAAAACACTTTCCTCGTACCTCCATTTTGAGTTTGGCAAGCAGTGACCAGCAAACGCTGACAAAATGTGGGTCACAACATTAGATCTTTGGTTATAAAGCATAACATGATGCTGTTTCTACCCCTTTTTTATTACATCTCTATTAGTCTTACAAATCTGGATTCAGTGCATTGTATTGTTTTTTATTTAAACATCACAGAAGAATAAGATTATTTTATCGTTTCTGTGGTGCACTCAGATTTCTGTTGGTTAAACACACGGGGGATTATTGAAAATGATCAACTGCTTAAGAATTAGAAGTTATTCCTTCTTGTATTTGCTATAATATTTTATTAAACATCTCATTTTGCATTTTTATATCAAAGAACGTTCTGATTATTGTGCATTTGTGTGATCATCACCACAGTCATTGTGGGCAAAAGCATTCATAATATGTTGCTGCAATATTTGTAAAAACCATGGAGAGAATTTAAAAAAATGTACGATCAAGCAAATTTTTCAGTTTTCCATTTTCTATTCAGTTTTCCACCCAAAACAGGAGGCGAAGAACGTTTAATAGACAAAAATCTAGAAAACAGTTAATGACACGTTGATTTTTACAGCTGACATCACATCAGTATTTAATCATATTTGTATTAATAGCTTAAAATTAATATTTAATTCTTTTAATATCACGATTATTGTCAATTGTTGTTGATAGAGGAACTTCATTTATTAACTAAACTAACTGAAGGTAAATATCTAAGTTTAATTTGCCACCATGTGCTGATCTGTATCCAGTATACTTCTTTCTAAAGTTTAGTCTTTAACAAGGTGACCTGTTTTCCAAATACCAGACTTACCCTATGGTTCTCATGTGAATGAGGAAAAATATGATAAATATTCAAAATAACATGCAGTATAATGCCTTTTCTTTCTCTAAAGTCCACATCAGTAACCGTAAATAGATCTGTGACTTTGATCATGTCTGAGATTTTATTCTTCCAGTCCACCATTAATAAAACAGTTGCTTTATCCACTCAACTATGTTGCCCACACACCACAAATAATTAACTATATTATGTAATTTGAGTGAAATTCTGCTGCTTTCTATTTAGAATGACTCCATATTGGCTTTAGTTGCAGTTTCCTGAAACGCTCGACCCTTTAACGTTATCCATCCCTAATTATTTTGTGCAAAAGTTCCACTAATTACTGCCCCACTTACTATATAAAACTGAGACCTGACATTCCTGTTCTAGAAGATTAATGGGTGTGATCTGACTGTTAGCGACTCAAGAGGGAGTTCAGTAAAAGCCAGACGAACTTAAGTGTTTAAGACCCACAAATGTGTCAAATCACAACAACAAAAAAAAAACTCTTGAGAAAATGAATTGATGTGGATGTCCATTTAGCCCTCGAGGGGCCATTTGCTGTTTGTGTGTTAATCACCAGGTGGGTGTATGTTTTTGTGTGTTTCACAGGAACATGATGTTGAGACCCCTTATGGGATGTTGCATGTGGTGATCCGAGGGGCACCTAAAGGAAACAAGCCTGCTATTCTCACCTACCACGATGTGGGGCTGAATCGTGAGTATCTACCCTGAAATGTGTGTGTTACCACAGATCTTCCACTTCTGGCACTTATCTGAGGTGATAATTGGCCTGTTTGTTCAAGTATAACTTTCTTGTTTCACTGGGCTAAAACAAACACACACACACACACACACAAACACTGCGTTCTGTTACTGGAATAAGAATTAGGCCACTACACCAGCACCTTTTTTAGCTTATCCTTTAGTCATTGTTTAGGTTTCACATAAGTTTTAGAGGCAAAAAATACATTCTAGAGACAGTTACTATTTCCTAAAGAAATGACCGTTGTTGATGGTCATTTGATCTAGTTTATAGTTTTGCCCCCCCCCCTTTTACTTAACATGAAACCCATTTGTATATTCTGTTTCTGGTAGAGAGTTAGCACTCCAGCCTCAAAGAAAATAAATCAGCATCTTGTTTACACAGTGTCAATCCAAATCAATCAGCTCATCAATCAGAGTGAACTGGACCTGTTGGCACAAGGCCTAAAGAGACTCCAGAACACTTCAGACAGAAGGGTGAAGCAGCAATGTCATCTGTGTGAGAAGCAGGGCTTTTTTATATTGGGGCAGAATTTAAAAATGACGTTTTCTGTTCAAGTTAAGTTTATTTTGGAACACATTTAAGGCACATGCTGCTTTTTCTAAATGTAAAAAAACAGAAATAGCCCAATTTTATTACTGTAAATTTCAAGCCAGTGGAATAAGAAAATCAATACGCTCTAAAAAAACACACAAACAAATTTAAAACCAATAAAAAGGCTTAGCAAGCAACACACACACACACAACAAAAACAGGATTATGACACTTGTCAGCGGAGGGAAAAACAATAGACTGAAGACCTCACTTACTTATATCTATTATATCTATATCTATTTTATGAGAGGTTTATTTATCTTTAATGAAGGAAATAAAAGATTCATTCATCCTAAAATAGACATTACGGCTTTCTTGCTGCTTCAAAATCACAGCAAGCTCTGTGTCAAGTTCTAACAGCTGTCACCGTGTTCATGTCATCATGCAAAGTCACCACATGCGCTACAGGCCAGCACTTAATGCATGTTGAGAAGTCCTTCATTAAATAGAACACATGCGTAGGTGTAGACGGACATAAGCAACAAGGAAAATAATGAGGGACACAAAAGCTTTTGAAGGGGAGTTTGTCCTATAATGTCCCGATGAAAATAGAAAATAGGAGGGGATGAAAGAGTGAGCGCGAGAGGCATCAATAAAATGTAGGTCAGAAAAACATCCCTATCCTGCAGGGAGAGGAGGGGCGGGGCTGGCCAGCAGCAATGCGGCGCTGCTTTGAAGGGCTGAGGTGGATAAGGAGGATATCGTGGTGGGGGGTTGGGAGCGGTATGCTGGTATGACTGCAGTTATGAGGCTGTTTGCTCTTGTTTGCTGTCTCCATCTCCGAAAAATAACATAAAATCAGTACCAACCTTTGGAAGCACTATAACAAAAGAGATATGGGGGGGTTATTGTATAACAACAAGCAGAAATAATTCAACACAAAATAGAAGCTGTTTTCTGCTTCATTTCTAATGCAGCAGAGCTACACAGCTTTTAGTATTTATAGCTTGTCATTAAATCACTTGACTTCAGCACACAGTCATAGAGGATGGAGGAAAGCAAAGGATGAAAGGAGCCCCCCATTACAGGAAATTGGTGGAGGGTTTATTTTCTTTCACTGAAATGACTCCTGCAGATGGCATGGAAATCTGCCAGGCCCTCAGTTAAAAAATCACGAGACAGCAAGAGAAGAGGGGTGGGAAAAATAGAAAAGTAATGAGAAGAAGAGAGAAGATTTGATGTGAGAAAGCAGACGATCGATTTAAGAAGAAAAAAATAGGTCATGCAGGAGGAATCATGGCAGAGCAGCAAAACCCAAGAATTAAATCTGACTGCTGAGGAAACGCATGAGGAGAAGAAGAAAGAGAGGTGTGATTGAACAAGAAGCTCTCATGGAGAGTGGTATAAAGACAACGCAAAGGGAGAAAGTAGGTCATGGAGTCTGTGGGAGTACAAACTTAAAGCACAGACCGATGATTCAGCATGTTCGTGATGAGAAACTTCTCACCTCAGTGACCATGTAGCATCAGTATTTTTATAAACTAACACAGTGGAGCCACGGATGCATCCACCTTTCCCTGCCTCCCTTACATTTCATCCCTAGCCCAGTTGTCATGTTAATTGGTCCGTCTAATTAACGCCGTTCAGTCAGAGCCTGAGGAGGAAACAATGCTGCTGCATGCTTTCACAGAGTCTGACACATATGGACTGAAAGTAGGCCAACTGCAGAGCCAGTGGGAGGAGGGCAGCATAGGAGCTGACACTATAGATGAAGCTATTTTAGAGATTAATGTTCTGGATTTTCCATAGTGCTCCAGGAAACACAGCTCTGAATTTGAGAATAATCCTAAGTGAGTCACTTTCAAAACAAATCAGCTTGTCTTGCCAACATCAACAAAATAGCAACAAAATAGATCTTTCCATTTTAAGAGATGTTTATTATTATAATCTCCATTCTTATAAAATCACCTCGGTGACAGACAGCCAAACACCGCACTCAGACTGTAACATAAAGCCTTAAACCCTTACAAACCTCTTCTGGCCTTTATTTATTGTATTTCTTTTTATCTAATAAATTTATTTAATTAATTTCTTTGTTTGCATTCACTCTTATTTATATATGTATTTCTATATTATTTATTTACTCTTTATCTTTATTAATTGTTATTGATTTATTTAGTCTTTAATTGAATTTTATTATATTCCATTATATTTTTTTCTTAATCTTTTTTTCTGTATTCATGGGGTTTTTATGTAATTGTGAATAAATTTAAGCATTATGGAGTGCCTGATCAATTAGCTGACCCACGTAGCATCCCAATGCTAGTTTTTAACCATTGTTAAAAAGGGGGCTGTATGAACCGAACCTGTTGTTTGTGTCTTATAGTTATAAAGTTATTTCACACTTAGATGTTTCCTGACTACTCATTTAAATCTTTTGCTGAACTAAATCATTTCTGATTCAGCAGAGGAATACGATTAATTAGCAGTTAGCTTTAGCGTATGCTAACTTTGTGAACACACGTACCAATAACCATGAACACTTTCTTTTATTATATTTTATTTTAAGATGATGCTTTGTGCTCCTTTCATTTATTTTGAGGTTATTTATAATTGAATCCATATTTCTCTGTTAAAAATAAGACGAATAAAGGCTTTATGTCAGATAGGCTATTTCACGTGGAGTGTTTGCCCTCCATGCTGGCACAGGATCAGGTGTACAGATTGCCAGCTTCAGGACCCTCTGAGCGTTCTGCATATTTAATGTGATGACATTCCTCTGCTCGCATACCTCCATCCTCTCACTCCATGGTGCCTGTGCTTATTTCCTCTCCTCCCTCGCTCTCTTCCAGACAAGCTGTGCTTCAACACTTTCTTCAATAATGAGGACATGCAGGAGATCACTAAGCACTTTGTGGTTTGTCACGTCGATGCCCCAGGACAGCAGATCGGAGCTTCACAGTTACCACAAGGGTATAAAACACACACTTTTAAACCTACTTGAGTAAAAAAAACACGTTTTTCTACCCCTTTATGCCATGTATGCTTATTGCACTTGCATTGAATCATTATCAGCTTATTTCTCTTCTGTAAAGCACTTTTATTTGCTTTATCCCAGCGATTCCTAAAAGAGGGGCACCTAAAAGATCAGCTCACACGATGTTTAAAGATCAGCTTTTATAATTTGATCCAAAAAGAAAAAATTAGTGTGAATGTAGAAATCAAAAGCCCATGAAAACTATTAAGGTCAGATGGTTTAACAACAGCAGATAAATGGTTAAATAGTGAGCTTATTACTGGATAAGTGAACAGTATACAATAAATATATTTATGTGGACTACATCCGACCAAAGGGAGAAGAAAGAGAAAAAAGCTGAAATTACAAACAGAGCTGAGCAAATAAAGCTTTTGCTGTTTTTTGTTTTTTTTTTTTTTTTTTAACTGATCCTGAATTGTCATGAAGTATTTTAATTTTAATTTAGAAGCTTTGTTCTTTCTCACCACAGGTACCAGTACCCCACCATGGACCAGCTGGCTGGAATGCTGCCCACTGTCGTGCAGCACTTTGGGTTGGTGCTGTTTTCTTTTTAGATTCACATACTTCCAGTGGCTCTACATGTCTAATTTTATATCTTCTGCTCCTCACAATTCTGTGTAAATGATCACAAAACACTTTACAGTCTAATGAAAGTTTATCATTAGACTGTTGCCATTGGGATGTAATTCAAGCTGGAACACAGCAGCAGGTGAAATGTGCAACACTTGGCATCTAACAGATCAATTATGTTGCTTAGATTCAAGAGCATCGTTGGGATTGGAGTTGGAGCTGGAGCTTATATTCTGGCCAAGTTTGCAGTAAGTCTAAATCATGTTTTGTTCTGAAACTGTCCAGGAGGGAAGAAGTTCTGCTTCTATGTGTTTCCTACTGCTGGAACCACTAGATTTGAATGTTTTCTGCAGCTGAAGCTTCTGTTTGATCCTTAATAATTTTTCACGCCAAACTCAAGGACACATAGACTATTTAATTTTATTTATTTATCTGCATTAAATATTATAGTAGTATTATCTGCAGCATAGTACTGGCATTAAATCAACTGGAAACTGTTTGTAGTTGAAAATAATAATAATTAAAAATAGAGCATTGAATGAGTTTTCTAAATGTCTCAAGATTTTTTTACATGATGCATTTGGTTCTGTTAACTGAGCAAAAACTGTATTTTACCAAATAACACATTTAGTTAAATGGAAATGAAAAAAAAAGATGAAATCTAAACAGAAATTTGCAGATGGAAATATTTATATGCTGCAATTAGGTAATAATTTAGAAAACTATGCTTTCACAACTAAAATGCTGGGTTAGGCTCCAGCTTCCCTGCGACCCGTAATGGACAAGGCGGTACAGATAATGGATGGATGGATGCTTTCATAACTTTTAGTTTTAGTTAATAATCAGCTTGTTTCCCATGCAAACTAACATCCACACACCAGTGGATGGTGCAAAAAGAGGTTTAATATATGTCTTCTGCTCCCAGCTGATTTTCCCCGACCTGGTGGAGGGTTTGGTTCTGCTAAACATTGACCCCAATGGCAAAGGATGGATCGACTGGGCTGCCACCAAGGTGCCTGTCTTTTCATAAATTCATAACTGCTTTTTGATTTCTTGCTCTAATAGCAGTCTCCCTGTCATTTCCTCAGCTGTCAGGTCTGACCAGCACCATCCCAGATGTCGTTCTGCCGCATCTTTTTAGCCAGGTAGGCTCAGATTCAGTTCAGCTTCATTTGTAGAGCTCCAATTCACAGCAGTCATCTCATGGCACTTTACAGACATAATCAAGCCAAGACAATTCATTGTGTTCCAATTAAAACAAATTCTCATCACTGCAGTTTATAATTACTCTGTTCAGGCCAATTTCAAGAAAATAAAAGCCTATCTGGGAAAGCATTGGATTGCATTCAGTCTATGATTTATTACAAATCTCTGGGCAACTACATTATTTTCAGTTTCTTGCTATTTTTTCCTCGCTACATGGTTTAACAGAAGGTAAAAGATAAGCAAAGAAAAGCAGTATATAGCAGTAATTATATAGTAATATAGCATCTTGCAAAAGATGCTGACTGTATGTCAAACAAAGACGCATGTAGGGTTTAAAGTTGAAGTTCTAGAGACTAAAACATTAAAGAAATAAAATTAAAAATTTAAATAAATTCAAATTAAACAAAATAACTGTTTTTCTCATTACACTTTTACAACTGGACTCAAGTATTCTTTGATATTATTAGTTATTATTATAACTAAGTTCTTAGCTGGCTCTTAAATTGGGACCAATTAAAGTTACGTTTGATATATATTGTTATAAATGGAATTACACAGAAATCATTCATACTTCGATCAGTGTGTCATTTATGCGCCGGTACGTCTGCAGGAGGAGCTGGTGAGCAACACAGAGCTGGTGCAGAGCTACCGGCAACAGATCAACAACAATATCAACCATTTCAACCTGCAGCTCTTCTGGAACATGTACAACAGGTGGAGACACACACACACACACACAC
>CM047984.1:4242149-4254573 GCA_026261665.1 Melanotaenia duboulayi | reverse complement strand
AGAGGACACTTAGCATGTTAGCATGACCTCAAAGCTAAAATGCCATAAACTTTCATTATGTTTTTTTTTCTTTTTAATCATCAGGAAATACAAATAAACTCACATTATATTTATTATTCTTCCATCTTTCAGTCGGAGGGACCTGGAGATGAACCGTACAGGGACGGTGCTCAACGCCAAGACCATAAAGTGAGTGTTCAGATTTATTTTTTTTTACCATGCACAATGTAAGACCAGACAGACTTTCATGTTAAATAAAATCCATTAATGAACTCATGAGCACAAGAGAAACCCTTTTGTTTATTTTTTTGCTGCATTCATTCTCTGAGTTGTAACATTACATTTATTTTTTAAAGTACTTATTTTTTTATTTATTTATTTAATTATCATCAAATGGAAATACTGATCCAACAATCATGTTGGTACACATGTAAAATATTGTATGAAACAATTCACAACAAATGTGGGTGGATTCTGTAGGTGTCCTGTGATGCTGGTTGTGGGAGACAACGCCCCTGCTGAGGAGGGAGTGGTGAGTTTAACATCATACTTTCAATTTCTAAAAACTTGTTTGTTTGAACTCAAAAATCTCCACTCAAAAATATTACTTTATAGTCACACAGGTAGATCAAATGAACCATCCAGCTCTCTGTCCTGTTAGTTCGGTTGGTGGAACTGGCTTAGTCTGTAATCCTGTTCTAATGCTAACAGGGACAAAAACCAAAAATCCTAAAGGAATAAAAACAACTTATTTCTCACTTTGATGTTGATCACTTGATTAATCAAAAGAGATCACCATCGTGAGCCCAAAGATATTATCAATCCTAAAGTACTTAAAGAAAACCTTGAAGTTTGTGTCAACAATTCATTTTCCAGGCCAAAACATCACATCTTCAGTTAGTTAGCAGAACACCTGTTTTCAGTCACACACACCAAATGTCCAAAAATCATCTCATGGGTCATTTTAATCCACGTGAAATGTCAAACATGCTGTATGTACAAAACTTTTAGCAAAGAACACTAGGCCAAAAAAGGCAACAAATATGTGGACTTGTACTGATAATCAATGCTAACATGAGAAATGTTTGAAAATTTATTTAGAGAATGAAAGAAAAAAGAAGAGCACCAGATACTGTATCTGTCCGTCTGTGTGCCGTGGATCAGTTTCTGTCTTCCTTCTGTAGCTCGGCCTGCTGAGATGACGCCTCCATCTAGAGTAAATAAATGTTAGTCCAACTGAGGCTCCAACCAGCAGAGCCAGCTCTCTTTCCTCCCACGTGCTCGTGTTCTGTTCAGTGTTTTGTTCTTGGCATGTAAATGATGTTTTCATTCAGGTAAACAGAAACAGGTCAGCCAGCAGGGACCTGGTTCTGTCTCTCCTCCTGCTCCTCCAGGGACTCTGTATCTGTCCATCTGTGTGTGTCTGTGTGTCATCCATGTGTTTGATACAATGTATGTGTATGTGTGCGGATGTGTGTGTGTGTGTTCTCCAGGGGACAGATGGCCTCTCTGTCTCTGGGGTTTCCTAGTTTGAAGTGGCCCAGATATGTATGCTTCTGCACCAGTTAATCTGCCTCATGCACAAATTTAAATTAAATCACAATCATGGAAGTGGAGGAAGTGGACAGGAAGGGGATGCTATAAAACCGCCTGAAAAAAGAGAGCGGGAGATGGAAAGTAGCACAGAGAGGAGGAGTAAGAGGAAGAGATGAAAACAGTGGTTGTTTTATTGAATGTGACAGATGGAGGTCATGTAAATATTTTATTTTTGCAGACATGATCCGCTGATGCTGCACAGATATAAGTTCTGCCAGAGAGAGGAATAACAATGTTCAGAGATTAATTAGAGACCTTCATTTTAAATTACAGCTAAACATTTGCAACTATTGTAAATTTGCACAACTTTTATCTGACAGAAGAAAACTTTTCATAACCAACTCTCAGTAATAACTATATGTGCACATGACTGGGATTTTAGTGCCTTTTTTTGCTTGCTTATTGCAGAAAACTGTGCTATTTAGCAGTCTAGCCTATAAAGGATTAAAGAGGAAATGTAGCAGGGAGCGAAATGCTGTCAAATGCATGATGGTCTGTCTATGCGGTTATGCATTATGTGGGAATATCAGTGCACATCTGTTTGATATGTCCATGTGCACTCTGCGGCTGAGTCTCAGCCTGCTGGAGTGACTCATCTCTGCAGCACACTGCAGTATCTGGGTCAGTCACATGCACACAGCTTGATGTCGTCTCCATGTGCATATTAGTCAAACTAACTTTCCTTCAGGCCCTGACCAACTGCAACTGCACGGAATTTATTTTTATAGTCTTTAAAGCTGACATATTTTGCTCTTTTTTTCCCACAAGCTGACACAATTTTCTGAAGTCGTTATGAAATATCTGTAAGATGCTTTGAGTAAAGCACTCTAGATATACAATAAAAAACAGCTCTTTTCAATTAGACTATGTCTTAATTAAGTTTATCTTAATTAAAATTTCATCAGTTTCCAGCTAGCTTGTAAATGCAAATTTGGACACAAATTAGACCTAAAAAGTCTAAAAACGTGTCATTGCTGGACATGAGCATACATGAAGTAGCCTGAAAGTTTACACTAGCACACGCAGCAATCTGAGCGCAGACATCAAAACAAGCTGATGGGAAAATACTAGTTATCATCACATTTCCTGGGTTTGCAGTAATTATGAGTCAGTGTAGAGTTGTACAAATCCATTTAATGTACTGACTTCTTGTTTTGATCACGGACTTACTGGGTTGATTGCATTAAAGCTGCTAAATGAACTAGAAATTCATGCATTAGTGTTTCCTCATCTGATGATGGCATTCAGTCATTACACTAAATTTCTCTAAATCTGGGCCTTTCAGCTTCATTTCATTTAGTTTAAAAATGTCAATTTGCATCTGCTGCAAAACCAGCAATGTGTGATTACATCAGTGTAGGTGTGGAGATTCATTCTTGCTCTGGTAATACAATCACAGGATGGTTTGTGTAAAATGTAACAGCTCAAGGCAGTTTTTGTTTAATGTTGTTGTTACTGCATCATTTCTCTTTACTCATTTAACTCTAAGAACCGTTTTGTTTTTAAGGTTGAGTGCAACTCCAAGCTGGATCCAACCAACACCACTTTCCTTAAGGTAAATTTCGGCCTTCTTCTCACCTGCAGCTGCTGCTGAAGACTTAGCTGATGAAATATGAGCTTGGTCATCCACAAAAACATAGATTCATTTTTAAATCACTTTCCAATTAGTTTTCATAAACTGGTAAACCAAATATATTCAGCCTTTTTGTGTATTATAGATAGAAGACATAGCTATTCCTCTGGTTGAACTGGAAAATCCCCAACCCAATATATTTACTGTAAAACACACAGAATTTAATACTTTAAGAAACACTCCTACTTGGATACTTAACCTGAGATAAAAACATTTTGCACTTTTTGGTCTTTAGTTTAATGTTTTACTATGAAGGCCGGCAGTTCTAAATCTGGTCACTGAATTAGATGACACTCACAGATTTTTAGAATATTTTGTTTGATAAAACAAATTTAAATGACTAAACAGAAATGAATGCATACATACTGGAACGAGATCCAACAGTACAGCCCAAAGAGAAGCATTATTAAGACACAAAACAAAGAGAAACAACGCAAAAACAGTGCAAAGCATGATAACAACATCAGAAAGCTGCAGAATGAAACTTACAATCAAGAGACAGAAAAAAAACCAAACATTACAAATAAATACAAAATGGCCAATATGAAAACAAAAACAGCCACAGAAAAGATGCAAATTGCAGCAAAGTGTGACAAATAACCACAAAAAGACCCACAAAAACATGCACAACAACTACAGAGATCAGATAATCAGCAAGCCAAAAAAGTACAAATAGAAGTAAACACAGAGACAAAAACTAATCCTGAAAAGATGCAAAACAACCATGAAAAGATGTCAAAAGGTTAATAAATATGTAAACAAAAGTAAACATAATATATGAGAAATACATCATTTCATGCAAAAGTACACAAAAAGAAGAAAACATGTTAAAAGAGATTAAATACAACCACATAGACAGAGACAATGTTATGGGAAAAGGAAAGAGAGTGAATGTAAGATCTATTTTAAAAACACACTTTTACTCTCTGGCTTTCAACCCAGTGTGAATTGTTTTGTTTTGTCATTTTTACTTTGTGTGTCTACACTTTTATTACGAATTTATATAAAGTCTTTGGGCTAATATGTGTTTCTTTATTTCCATTTAAATTCTACATTTATGCTGTTTTAGCTTCTTTTCTTCTCTCTCTTGCATTTATTGTAGAGCACTTTGATCAGCTGTTAATTTTAAAAGGCTTTAGAAATAAAATAAATAAATAAAATAAAAGGGGGGTTGGTATGGTTATGGTGTGGTTAGTATGGCAGCAGTTGGGTTAATGGCTGATCTACTCTTGTGGCAGATGGCTGACTCTGGTGGACTTCCCCAGCTCACACAGGTAACTCTTTCACAATTAATTGATTACCAATAAACCAGCAAAATAATTAAGAATTTCCATGCAGACCATGAATGCATCATTCACAAAGTGAAAAAGTGAAAATCTGACATGTTGTCTTCCAGCCCGGCAAGCTGACTGAAGCCTTCAAGTATTTCCTGCAGGGAATGGGCTACAGTAAGTATCCAGTGATGGTTTCTGAGTGGATGCAATAGCACAATGTTTGTGTTTTGTAGTAATTTCTTATTGAGTATTGTGGAAGGAATGAGTGAGTGATGTATTTAATGCAGAGGGACATGTGTTAATCTTGCCCTCTGTCTATCTTGCCCCGTTCTCTCAGTCGCTTATGTGAAGGATCGGAGGTTGAGTGGAGGGACAGGTACTTCCTCCTCCCCGTTCACCTCTGACCTCTTATTGCTGCCCTGTTTGATGGCATTTTACAATTTCTTTTTATTTCTCTCCGTTCATTATTTTTGTTTCTGAACAAAAATTTTGGGCTGTGATGATTTGTTTTACTTTTGCTCTCATTTCTGGTGGTTTATCCCGTTTACCCTGAGGACATTAAACCCCTTTGTTCTTTTATCAACACATTTTTTTTCCTCCAGAGGAAAAATATACTGCCTTCACTTCCCATCACTCCCCATCCTTTCACTGTTGCATCACCAGAATTGCTCTTTGCATGGCGTTCTGCTAGCTTTGAGCAAAGCCTTATAGCCTCAAAAAATACCCCAAATTTTTCATAAGTAATAAACCATTCAATAATCTTTTAAAGCACCAACACTAAAATCTGAGCTCTCTAGCTTAAGGCTTTAGTTCCCCATTGAAGAAAGACTTTGCAATAAAATGATCTGTATAAAACAAACAGTTTAAAAAGTGGAATATTTAGCAGAATATTTTTATCTGAAACTTTACAGACGCACGACATACCATGAGACAGTCGGCTGCAGGGAGCATCAGTAAATGTCTGTTGCCCTTATTTGACTCGCAGTTTTAGACCCCAACAGATCTGTCCATGAGATTAATCCTATGGGCTATGTAGTGTAGCAAATGGTTCCTTAGCCAGGAAGTGGAAGTAATGACAGTAGGCAAACTATGAAGTCACAATGGTACACACAAGCTTCTTAAATTTGACCTTTCTCCAAATCTACACACCTTTCAGTTCTTGTCTGTGCTGGATGTAAGATGACCAATGTGAAAGAAACGCTCAGATGTGTCTGATCGTTGGTAAATATGGTAGACCTACATCACACAGTGATAGCAGTTCAAAGCTGCTGATGTCACAGTTACACAACCAAACGATGATCATCCTGCAGGTCCTTGTAGGAACATTAATAAAAACTTTCACCAACAAAACAGATTTATTGAAGAATACTGAATAAACAATATAATATAATTCAAACGGAGGAACCAAGCTTCTTATAACACCAACTGAGCTCTGAATGCATGATGCTGTACGATGTGTTTCTGTGCAGACACATTAGCAGCTTTAAATAACAACCCCAACCATTCATGGCTCTTCTCTGGGTCAGTCAACTGCCTTATTCACCAGCTACAAAGAGGGATGTTCTTCAGTTGTCCATATTAGCATGTACTCCCTCCATCTCCCCAACATCAAGTGATTACACTCGTTCTCTATAGAATATAGTGCTAATATTTTATGTTTTTCTACACCTTCTTCCTAGTGCCCTCAGCCAGCATGACTCGCCTGGCTCGCTCCAGGACGGCCTCCCTGACCAGCGCCGGCTCCATGGAGGGGAACCGTTCTCGGGCTTGCACTAACTCCGACAGCAGCGAGGGAGTCGGCGCCGTCACCCAAACCATGGAGGTGTCGTGCTGAAGAGTGAAAAGAAAAGAAATAGCGGAGGGGGTTAGAGGGGATGGAGAGGGAAAGCGAGACATACAAAAAGGGAAGATGAGTGTGAGGATTGACAGTCGAGAGGAAACATTGTGCTTGATGAAGGATGAAAGGTGACAGCTCTCTCCGTCTTCATCTTTCTTCTCCAGATCCTTTTGTCTGCCATCTGTAAAATACCATACGTATAGTCACTAACTCACCAAACTCACCTTTGAATATTCATCTCGACTGCCCTTTGCCAAACACTTTAAGATTTAAGCAGCTGGTTTTGTTCTTGAAATGTCATTCTTGTGTTTGCTAAGTGTTTCCTCTTTTTTTGCCTGCACCGTCCCCCCCCACACACACACACACACACCCCCAAAGAAAAGGGAAAGAATAAAAAACTAGACATACACACACACAGAAATAATACATAACCCTTTTTTTTTCAGTCCACATGACAAAATGTCATTAAACAGCTGCTGTTAACATCTGAGGCGGAAATGGAAACTTTTCTGGGTTCCAAGACAAAAAATAGATAAAGTGTTATGCTTGTGTATCTTTAAAGTAGTTCATATTTTGGGGAAAATGTAAGGATCTCTCTCTGTGAAGTTTGTAAGGATTGTGGTCTCTCCGTGGGTAACAGGTGATAAGAAAGGTGGTGTGTCCAGAGTCCAACAGACAGCAGAACACCGTCTTATCGTAGCCGAGTATGCCTGTAGTGTTTAGAGAGGAACTGTTAGCTTGTTTTAGAGCATAGTTTTTAAAACAGCACACTTCTTTAAAACTGCACTTAGGAAAACTAAAATATCAGCATACATGTTCTCCAACCTGGGCCTGAACTTTTTTTTTTTTGTCCAATCAAACTTTATACAACTAGGAGGAATCGTTTGAGGTGCTTTGAGGTTTTATTACCTTAAAGCACGAAGTTGAACACCAGCCAGTCATAAGCGCACTAATCCTATGACCCGTAAGCCTTGTCTCTTTTATTTCCATGATGGCGTGAATACGGCTGTTGTGTTTAACTCATCTTTATTTTGCGAAAGATGACAATCTGGAGCTGTATATTGTTGCAAGAAATGTGCAATTGCTGAAGAAATTGTGTGTGATTGCTACTGCACCTCATGTCAGTCAACACAGGCACTGGTTGCAGGTTGAACTGGCTGACTGGTGCAGCATTTTAAAAGTAAACCATGTTTTATATACTTTACACAACAGGAGAAGTAGTGATTTTTAAAGACCGTCTTTCGATTTTAGTGCATCCTAGTAGCAAAAATGCATGAAATAAAGCTTGTTTGTGGTGTTGGTTTGTATTCAAGAGCCAGATTTTTAGATCAGTACACTAGAGCATCAGAGAAGTAAATTGGATATGATTTGACAATAACAACAACAAAAAAAAAACATTCGCCAATCAGACGGAAACAATACATTAGATTTTTAACTGATAAAATGTCTTCTGGGTCACATTAAACATTATAGTACCAAATATAGTATATATGTATAGATGTGGCCTATCTGCAGCATCATCCAATGAATGCTGGATACACAAATGATAGCAACCAACTGATATAATGATAACAAATATACAGTAATAATAGTCTAATTACTGTATATTTGTATTGTATATTACATATTTTATCATATAACAATAAATTGATGACTTCAGTGAGAAGACAGCATCCCATCACATGACCTACAGACATCCTGATAAATATCTTTTGTTTATAGTATGGAGAGATTATTAGATGAAAGATTTTGGATTCTTTTTAGACTGTAGTTGGAAGTGTTAGTCTGTTTGAATTAGACTTAGAGAGCACCTGGCCTGTCTGCACATTTTGCAGACTAATGTGATTTAGCTGTGCATGTTAGGCAGACTCAGAAAAAATGGAAAACAAATCCATTCTTTTTGTTGAACCAAAGGCTGGATTCAGTCTGCAGTGTCTGGTCCTCTGAATGGACCACTAACAAATATACATGTGTGGCCTGTGTTGAAACCACATTTCATTTGTGGAAATGTGCAATTGATCTTTTCGCTGTGTATTTTGTATTTCTGTGTGTCTAGCTGAGCATGAAAATGTGTTGCATGTTTTCAGACTAATCATGAATGATAATAAGGTTGAAGCTAAAACACTGAGGAGCTCAGAGGGCAGTAGTAGCATGCAGCTGCCGCTGCGCTGAGTGAGAGCATCGCATTGACTTTCCCATCAGCTAAGATTTAGATAAATATGGGTGTTTTAAGAGAAAAGGCTTGTGGCCATATTTTAATATCCTGGAGTAGTTTGTGGGTGATTTTGAACATTTCTGGAATATTTATATCTTGTTTTTTGTTTTTTTAAATCCACACTAGATTTTACTGGGTCGCACAGATCTCATGAGCTACACATAATTTAGTATTTTGAATCTTGAATGGTCTCTTTGACTGCGCGTTTGCAAGAACATTAGGGTAATAATGTTTAGTATGAATAAATGTTTAAAAACTCATATATTTATGAAAGTTATAGCATACATCTCTTAGCTTTTAGAGCCATCTTTGGAGCTGAAAGTGTGTGGGACTGCTTACATTGAAGAAAAGCAGACACAATGGGTAATCACTAGTAAAGATAATGGATGACTAATTGCAACATATTAGCATGCAGAAAATATTTTCTATCAATATGTAATCCAGTTGGTATGAAATATGTTTAACTGCTTGAAAGGTTTGAGCTTTTATGTGTAACGTTAGCATGCATGCATGGACATCTGTTATATTTGTCTAAATGTTTTTCTCCTTCGGACGTGACAAATCAAGGCCAAATTGTCTACTGCTTTTTTAAAATTCTTATTTATGACATGTGATGTTGACCAAAACATCACAGATCGGCCCGACTGGTGAACACTTCTTTGCTGAGGTTGTGTTAGAAAATATGGTCACTGAAATCCAACAGGCTTTAGTAACCGCATTGTGTAACTGAGTGCAGCTTTAAGCTCTGTGTTATTTCACATTTTAAGACAAGTTACAACATTAATGTATTATAGAAGTATTTAGTAACACGTATTTGCATGTAACTGTAAAAGTGATAGACCATTCTAGTATGAGTAGTATCCATCACGAGGCCGTTCGTTAGCAGCTTCCACGTGGCTAGTGGAATAGAGCCATAGATGCAACCACTTTCATTTGTTGTAGCTCCATTGCATGAACGTGGGTCTGTAGGTAGTCGGACTCTTTGTGGTCTCTAACTTAACTCGACAATCACACTTTGATCCAAACCAAACCAGACCGGTGGGAACCGGGCCGGGACCAGGCTGACCTAGCTAGCTATCCTTCCTTTACAGCACCCAGCCTCTTTGCGTGAATATACCAAAGCAACCTACCCACACAAACAAACACACATTATTCACATACACACATTTTCACACATGTACTGAAAGGAAAGCTGCGTGGGCTGAGTTTTGTAATGGAAACTATGCCAAAGAAAAAACAGAAATACACAAAAACATAATTAAGGATTCCATCGCTAGACGGTCACTTGGTGTTTTGATGTGCTATGTAACCATAAACTCATCAGTATAGTGCTTTTTAGTGCATATATACAGTAAGTGTAGATTTAGACTAGAGAAGCAGTGTGCTGTTGTCTGCTGTAATCCTGGACCGCCTATAATCAGATCAGACACGGCGTCCCCTGGTTATTTTTTTCCTCTTTTAGGGTGCATCAGCGTGCAGTCTTCAGGTGCCATCACTTCACTTCCTCCTGCTTTCAGTTGTAGAAACAAAAACTCTTCAGTCCTATTTCAGAAGGGACATGGCTTCCAATTGCTGAGGTGTGCGTTGTCTGAGGCCGCCTGTTAGGGGCGGGGCTTTTTTGGCGCCATTTGGGCTCCAAGCTCAGAATGTAGGGCAACTCCCAGCCACCTTAAAAGTAACCCTCTCCCCCTTAAAAAAAAAAAAAAAAAAAAATCTCACAAGGTGCCCCGGCTCTCACAGGCAAACCTAGTCGCACCCTAAAGGGCTATCAGCTGAAGTCACTTTTTAAGACGTTTTCATACTTCTAACCATCAGGGGGCGCTAGAGACCAACAGGCTGGAAATGATCAGAGTTTTCTTTTTTGGATGCAAAGACAAAAAAGTTTGATGAAAACAGAGAGAGATGCTGACCTGAAATATAGCTGAATGAATGTTAAAAAGAAAAAGAATGTGAATTTGTCAAAGCATGAGAGATTAATTGTTGTTTCAACTATCCAATAAGCTAAATGTTTTAAAGATGTAGATGGGGAGATTATGAGGCCAGATCAAACACCTTGACGTAATGATTTTTTTTTTACAAACACTCAAGGCTGCATTTGTGGAGTTTGTGCATGACCATCATTCAGTGTTTCTTCTCTTCACTAAGCTATTTTCTGCCAACTACACTTCGGTTTCCTCCTACACGACTTCTACCCACACTGCCCGGGGGGGCTCCTGAATGTATCTTGTCCCTTTTGAAGTGCTGTACGGTATTGTCAACCTACACCTCATTCTCACCATGGTTTGCACTTCTTATCTATGCCCCCACTTCTCTGACATTTAACGCTTTACACCCAGTTCATTTCTCAGCTCTCCTCTTTAAAACGTCTTTTAATAGTAAGGTCGACTTCTGAAAGTCCGCAGCTCCTATAAGCTGGCACCGGATCGGTTTGTACAGACCTTGGTCCTCCTTCGTCTTGTAGATACTTTTTATTTATAGAGCAGGTTACCTGAACCAAACACTAATGCTACTGTAACGTGAGAAAATGTATTTCTGTTTCTCTTCCCTCTGAGTTTTTTTTATAGGCAAATGTAGGATGTAACCTCATCTTGATTTCATGATCTTGTTTTATATGTTACTACTACTCTTATGCTTCTTCTTACTGCCTACTACATTATGATTGATTTGTATGAAGCAATAAGTTTTTTTTGTTTTGTTTTGTTTTTTTTCTTTGGATTGTTTCATATTGTGGGAGTCTTCCCTATTAGCTTGTTTCTATTCACAACAGTAGAACGACTCTTACCTGCTTGGTTGTCATTCAGATGTGTACTGTAAAATTTTAATATATAAATATATACATTATAAATAAAAATTACAATGTTAGATGTCTCTGTCCATGTACTGATCAAGTAACAAGTAAGAAATAAAAGCTTAATGTGAGAATTTGATGAGTCAGGTGTCTTTTTTTTTCTTTGCATTAAAACCTGAAAAAATAAGCAGTGAGTGACTGATGAACCCCTCTATCAAGCCTCATATACTTTCAAATATACAACCTATTAAGGAAAGAATTTCATGCACCACCAAAGGATTCTTAGACACTGCTTCTGCAAGGCCAATATTGATGCAGAGGGTGTGACATACACAAAGAAGAGCTCATAATAATGTGTTGATGTAATGCTCTGCAGAGCCAATTGCATGATGCATGATGGTCATGAAGCAATGCATACTGGTTAGAAATTTGGTCAGGCACCTGAAAATTTCCAATTATCGTGAGGTTTAATCCTTGCTGAAATGGGCTAACTGAAAACAAGGCAGACTCTGCAGCAGCTACAGCTGCCTGGATTAGTTAAAGGTTTTATTGATGTGGAGGATATGCAACAAGTTTTATGCTCAGTTCTCTTTTTTTTGACTGAATAGAATGATAAAACTAAAGTTATGAAAATGTATGTGTATATTATGCCTGCTTGTGGTTTAATAGTCCTAAAATCTCTGAGAAATATTTGTGATGTACAGAGGGCATAAAGAAAGAGGACAAGGTTTGAACATGCAGTACATTCAAATAGCTTAGTTTGTCTCCTGTTACAGTCTCACAAATGCTTGGGACACAGCTGTGGAGGCATGGAAGGGGGAAAGCTTAAACTTATTTAAAACAAAAATAAAGGCACTGACAAACCATAGCGGCCAAAATATCTTAAATATCAAATCACGGTCACAAGCAAGGCAGAAAAACATAAATTTGTCAGGAGATCTAACACAAAGCAGAGCAAGAACAAGCTGTCCGGTTAAATAGTTTTTGCTAACTTGACCTGAAATAAAGGGAAACCTTCAGTTTTTTTACTGAAAAGGAATGGAAACTAGAACAAGATAATATAATATAATATAATATAATA
>CM047984.1:4204327-4224442 GCA_026261665.1 Melanotaenia duboulayi | reverse complement strand
GAATGGGGCCTTCTTCTACCTCTAGCTCAGTGAATCTTGGTCATATCGAGATGAAACTTCCGGCTGTGGAATCTGTGAGATGTGAGATTTCAGTATGTTCTTGTGTTTACATATTTACATACTTCAGTACCTACCCATGACTGGTCATGTCTTTTAATGCAAACTCCAGAGAGATGTTAAGTTTAAGCCATTAGATCTTTTGGTAACATACTGAAAGCAAACAGCAACTTTATCAGTGTTATAGCTTTTACAGCTGATACAATGTGAAGCTACTTTTATTGTTTAATATTTTGTTGTACTTGCACAGCTGTAGGTTTCTGACTTAGTTGGAAAACTGAATCTTCTTTTAATATGTTTGAGCATTTGCTTATATGACAAAATATCTGGTGTCTAATGTCTGCAAGTTTTAACAGTGTGATTCTTGGAAGCAGCCTGTAGATGGAGTCACAGCACTTATATTTGCATGCACTTGTTCACACAAAGCCAACACTGTAGTATATTTTTACAATAGAAGCGCACAGATTTTTTTCTACAGTTGTAAAAACAAATTTATTATTTTAACAGAAACAGATTATTAATCCTATCCAATCCAGTTTATTTAGAAATCACAATTTTAAATGTCTCCAAAGTGCTACACACCAGCAATCAACAATATTGATTAATAATATAAAAATAAATGAATAAATAAATAAATAAAAATTTAAGTTTACGTTTTACCTATTCCTACCCCTTTTCAGACATGTTGATTGGTACAAATATACTACTAGATGTCTGTATGTATGTTTTTGGTAAGGAAGTGACCAGTCTGAAATAAACAAAAATAAATAAATGTAAACAAGTATATAAATAAAAACAAGTAAAAATATAAAATAAATTAAGTGAAAAGATAGACAAGACTTTAGACAAGACTTAAAGCTCTCCACTATCCGGGCAGATCGGACACGGAGGTGCAAAGTATTCCAGAGTCTGGGGCCGATTACAGAGAAGGCCCCGTCCCCTCCATTTTTAAGTCTTGTCAGAGGCACCACAAGCTAGGATTAGGACGATATTCTGAGTTTTGTGAGCCATGTGTTAGGAGCTTTATAGGTCTAGGTGATCACTACGGAAGCCTCGGAGAATCATAAATGTGAAAATATCAACATCTTGCAGAAATTCAAGTGTCCCGTCAGGTGATGAGGTACAGAACGATAGCTCAGTTTTTTTTTACTTATTTTATTTTTATGCCAATTGGTTACAAGCACGCCCTCCGCGTATTTGGTACCAAGCTACTGCTAATAGCTAATGTTATCGTGTGAAATCATTTTTTGAGACTTGCAGACTCAGACATCCTCTGATTAAGGGAGAGAAGGAGGGAGTCAAAGCAGGAGCATTGGTCCTGTCGGCGCTGTAACATTACTCTGTGTTTAATAACATGTATTTTAGCTGATTTATTAAGGGAGGTGGGCGACATATTGATTAGAAATCAGTATTATCTGAGAGATATTATTGCGTTAGAATGCTGCGGTTCTAGTGATTAAATCACAATGAGAACCGGGTGTTACTTTGGTATATTTTGTCTGACTAGGAGGAGGATAACTGGCTCCACCCCACTGACAAATGAGCTGAAATAAATTATGAAAAATAAACTTTACTGTTAAATTGAATTAACTTACTTATCCAGCAGAAAGCCAGCAACCTCTGCACCAGTTATAAGTCCCTCTCCTTCATCACTTGCCTCCATCTGGTAAATGCTTCACCGATGTACACTCTCATTTGTTTCCGGTTATTATTTCTTTTTCTTTTCTTGGCGATGTTTTCCTCTGTCTTGCGGGGCAAAGAGAATGGATGGTAAACTGGCAAACTGAATGAGCTGCAGTGAGCCCTGAGGTGGTGGCCCTGAGCAAGACACTGAACCCCAAAATGCTCCTGATGGGTCGCGGTTGAGCGCCTTAAATCAGTGTGTGAATGGGTGAATGTGATGTATATTGTGAAGCGCTTTGGGTAAAAGTGTTATATAAATACAGACCATTTACCATTGGCCCCTTCTAGTGTATGACTTTACTATGTCTACAGTTGAAGGTTTAGACCAAAAGATTAGTCAGTAACTTTCTAGGTGGTAGGTGGGTAGGGCAACCCCCGGAGCCTGAGCAGTATTGCTTTGTATGGTCAGAAGAACAAGCTCACACTCTCTTTCAACAGCATCAAGGAGGAGTTCATGATCACCCGTACAAGAGAAGTACTGCAGTACAGAGAATCAGGGACAAGGTATCTAGCATGTTGATTGTGCTGAAGACAGGCAGGAAGTGGATCCTCCAGGTCGCTGTGGAGCAGACAGTGATGATGAAGCTTTCTTTGGACAAACAAGTAAAAAAAACATCACAAAAAAGGTGACTTAATGAAAAGATAATATTTTTGCTCTTTGACGTACCTACTTTGTTACCTACCTCAGCTCGGTTCCTACCTCAGATAGTTAATAATTCCTCATTAAAAAAAAAAAAAAAACATTCAAGAAAGTTTTTCCCCATGTTTTTATACTGAAGGAGTAAAAGCTGAAGCTGGCTATGATCGTGGACTGAATGGGTGGAAACAATAGGAAAACTCCAGTATTCTGAGAGTAATAGCTCACAGCAACATACTGGGAAAAAATAACTATAAAGTAGTTCATTTTTAGAACTGTGAACTTAGTCAAAAATTTTGTATTATCTATAAACTGAACTAGTTCATTTTAAAATGTGTGAACTGAACTTTGAAGTAGTTCATGTAGAAATTGAATTTTCCCAAAACTGGTCCTCCTGTCAGAAAGATCAAGGCAGGTGGGGATTCTGGAACTGAGAGTCCCTTGAGAAGACCGGCTAGAGGAGGCATCGGCAAGGAAGAGGGCGAAATACACTGACCTGACAGAGGATTGCTGCAGACAGGGATGGAAGACATGGTGCCTGCCTATTGAGGTCGGCTGCAGAGGGTTCGCAGGGTGGTCCCTCGGCAGTGCCTACCACCTTCTGGGCATCATTGGTGCCCACAGAAAGCAGACCATCAAACACAGCACTGAGGCAGCAGAAAAAGCATCAAGGTGTGGATGAGGAGGAAGGAGCCATGGAAGAAAGATGCTCAGTCACAAGTTGGAGCCTGATCAACTCTGGCTGGGTCACCCAGGTGAGGGTGTATGATGTTTCGACCCGATGCACCTGATGATGGGAAACATCACTGATGATATGTCTGAGTGCATCGGAAGGAGTATTTTATACACTACACGGTGGTTATTGTTTGGATTTGTTGTTTGTAATAGGTTTGAACTTTGGAGTCTTCTTGATCATGTCTCCATGATTAAATGCATTGAGTTGCTCCCATGAGATTGGCTGATAAGTAATTTGTGTTAACAACTGAATAGGTTTATCAAAGAAAGTGGCCAGTGAGTGTATGGAGATGTTAGACACTGCCATCTTGAGCCAAGCAGTACACTGAGATGTGATTTATTTTCACCATCTATAAAGCAGATGCCACTAAAGAAAGACACAAGTATGTTATTCATTTTTCATATCATTGTTTTAGTAATGACATAAATGTTTACTTTTTGTGATTGAAATTCATCACAGAAAGTACACGATACAAATGCATTTGCATGAGTTTATTACCAAAGAAATATTCATGAAGTGACTGAACATGCCTGAACTTCACACTTTCATTCTCAGTTCAGAAACATGAACGCCCTATACATCTTGCTTCCACACACACTTTGTGTGGAGTCATAGCTGCTTCACAAGGTCTAGTGGACTTATTCTCAGCAGTCACATGAGCTGGTGAAGTCCAGCCCAATTTGCCCAATTTAACTCCTACAGAAAATCTACTCTGAACAGCACAGGCTTAACAACAAAAAGAAAGACATGTTCCTGGTTATCTAATTTAAATGCTTGTAGTTCAGCAGAATTCAGAGAAGAAATTCATTTATTGATTAAACAGAGGTGAAGAGAAGCAGAACGTCCATGATATGATGACCATTGAAATGATTGTGTGCATATTAATAGATGCAGATCTTCAAAGCTATTATTTGAAGACAGGCTTTCATGGACAATAAATACCAGTTTACCCAAACAAAACTTTGTAGGAGACCATTTTGGAGTCACAGTAGGAGTGCAGCATCTGGTCCACTGGACTGTAGTTGAGGGATTGAATGTTAGAAGACATCTTGTTGATTAAGATACCAAGGTTAAAATTCTCCTTCCCTGTTGAGGTGTCAAATGAATAAAAGATCTCTTCAGTGCTTTTACTGACATAGCGTGTAGCATAGAGGATGCCGCAGGCCATAAAGGTGTTGGTCGCACTCTGCTTGAACACTGAAGTATGCCAGGTTTGACCGAGCGTCGGCTGCTGACCCTCCACCACCTTAGACAGAACCAAGTTGCCAAAATCTTGGGTGGTGGTGTAGATCACCCAGACACCCGACTCATCTGTGGCCAGGTCCAGGTCGGTGTAAGAGTAGCATTCGTCAAGGCGGCAGAAGTTACCCTTCGAGTTATACCTGGCAGAAGACAGAGTCATCAGTGTTAGACTAAAAACTGGAAACAAGGTTTTAACCTCAAATAACATTTCAAATAAAACGTGACACGACAACACTGAGTGGCAAACCTTGTTCCTGCAGGTAGTTGCAAAGTGGTAACAGTTTTGCTGGTCAGGTTGAATCTGCAAACAGAGTCTTTGTTGTAGCAGTTGTAGTACAAAGCACCTCCATACAAAACCACGTTTGGACCCTGGATGGTGTTGGTGGTTGGATTAGAGGAGTGGATCTGGACATTACCTGATATGAAGACAAAGACAAAAGAAAAGGAGAAGAAACGATAAATATAATTTGTTTTTGATCATAGAAAATAATATATATGTAAAACTGTGGCTGCAGAATATATATTACATCAACACACACAGTTAACAGTTAGAATGAACTTCCTGGATTAATCAAGTGTTTTTAATTTGATTAAAAAAGAATGATAAATCTACTCCAAAGAGCACCGTTATGCCACTGAGGCTTTTACAAACAATATGAAAAAAAAAAAGGCAAGAAGACAGAAGGTCTTACCTGGAGTGCTCACTCCGATGATAAGAGCGCTGAGGCTGGAGTAAAGACGGACATAGTGGCCATATATATTGCTGGATGTCAACATTACCAGCCAATACCAGCTCTCTTTCCCTGCCTCTGGTTCGGGGTCCCGACCCCAAGCTCCATATGGGTACGAGCCAGGATACTCTCCTGCAGTGTAGACCCTCGGTCCTGTTACGTTCAGAAGGTGGCCATAGGGACAGGTTCCTAAAGGAAAACATAAACTGAAAAACAGGGAACAAATTCTGCAAATTCAAACACAATAACTAAGCTAGAAGCATTTGGAGCTCTCAGTCTTCTGCCAAGAAATTGTATTTTGTTTTTAGCCAATGATTGTTGGCATTATTTATGAGTTAGAAGCTCATATGGCACACTTATCACTATCTCCCCATAATACAGAATCCCTTACAAAATTCCTGGACCCAGGTGGTGTACCAGATCACTCCCAAAATCTAATCTTATTCCACTTCTGAGATTTCCTGAAAANTCCAAAATCTAATCTTATTCCACTCCTGAGATTTCCTGAAAATTAAATCAAAATCCGTCCATAACTTTGAGTTGTGTTGTTAACAGACAAACCAACACCACCAAATACATTACCTCCACCTTGGCGGAGGTANCACCACCGAATACATTACCTCCACCTTGGCGGAGGTAATGAAAACAGTCAATTGAGACCTCATTTGTTTCAAGGCTAGAGGTGCAAAATAGCCTCTGTAGGGCGGTGCTTTCAAAGCAGAGCCAAAGAAAAACAAACCTATAACTTAAATATTATATCTTTGTGTATCTTCCGATCAAGTTGCTACCATAAAATCTGAAAATTAATTTTTTTCTAAGAAAAATGCCAAGAAGATATAGAGAACAATACTATTATTAATTCCAGGGAAGAAAATGTATTTTAAAAAAGTGACTTACCTTGCGTCGGGTAGGTGGGTGCAACAGTGGAGTTGATTGCGGTCCTGCAGTCTTTTAGATCCGCCTTCAGATGCTTGTTGTCCTGTCGTCCCTTCACCACCTGCATGGAGTCAAACTCCTGCAGCTCATCCATGTCTTTTTTCAAGTCTTCCAACTGCGAGATGTAGTGATGTGTGATAAAAAGAGGCAGTTTGATTAGCTGACAGAACATTTCTTAAACAGAAAAAAAACTTGAATAAAGACAAGAAGAAAGTAACTGAGTGATGCCATGCCAACACAGACTGGACAAAATGTCACAATAATGCTTCCAGGATTTTATGTAACTTTTGATTTTAAAAACTGTTGTCTTATCTGATTTAACTATTAATGGCATTAAAATAAATGTTGAAGCCAGTCTCTACTAGCTCACTATAAAACCAAAAATGAAATGTCTTTGGTAACTAACCTTATAATTTCATTCTACTGTCTGTGTGTTAAAGTGTGCGTAACTGCTTCTTATTCATTTATTTGTTGTGGCATTGCTTTGTTTCAACCACTAGATGTTAGCAAACGCTCCTTTCTCATATGAAACCTGTGTTTAGATTTCCTTATTATTTTCTTGGTTGTTAAAGGTGTTTAACCTCACAACGGCCTGGTTTAATATAAGAGGTGAAACATCTTAAAAAGCATGGAAAAAATAAAAAAAAATCCAGTTGCCTTTACTCAATCTCACATGGTCAAACAAACAGCATAGCACATTCTCAGCAACTGTCAAAAGAATTATTTAATGCTTTGTATATAGGAGATTAAGTAGTTATTCACAAAAATATTTATTGTTAATGTCACTGAGGAATTAACACTGGCCTTACTGGTATAATTTATCATTTCATTGATTGCTATATAAATGTCCATCATTTACAATAATCTGCAATCAGACTTCTGTCCTAATATAATTGTATTAGTCTAAGAAATAATGACACAGCAAAACGCTTATTCTTGTGTCTGTGACATTTAGTGACTTTGAAAGCAATAAATCTCAGTATATAACAACAACCTTTAGAAGCAGTTTGTTTGATGTTGATTCAACAGTGTAGAAAAAAAAAAAAACTTTTACAGAATAACTGATAATTAGGATTAAGAGGTGGTGTGTGTGGTTGTGAATATACCTGAAGAAGGGTGTCAGCAGTTAGGTCTTGGTGTCCCAACGTGGTTGTGTTGAGTTTGTCCAGCAGCAGCTTTATCTCAGTCATCTCATTCTCAATGATGTACAAGCTGAGAACTCCGTACAGTTGTCCATCGTCTTCCGCCTCCAGGATCGACATGTCTGTGTGCAGCTGGTCGAGACGTCGCTCCAAACCCAACAGCAGACTCTCCAGCTCCAGGGTCTGCAGAGACAGTCGTGATTACAGGTTATTTTGCATGACTGGAGATATGTAGATGAGTGCAGGTGGTTGGATTTACAGGACTGGCTACCTTCTGAGGTGTGATGCGGCTGTTGCAGTCTGTGGCATTGCCTTCTGCTGTTTGGAGTTTGTCATGAGGAAAAACCCTCTGTGAGTGACTCAGCTCGCATATACACTTTTCCCTTGAAGGTGCCTGAAAGATAAATTTATAAATATTAATTTATGATAAAAGTTTGACCACTTTCTGTTTCAGTGTTTCTTACCTGCTGGCTGAGCGTGAACAGAACAGACAGGGTGAGCACGTACAAATTCATGATGGGTCAGAGAACAGAGCATAAAACTGTCTGAAATGACAATATCTCTGACTGCAGCTGCAGCTTCTGAGCCGTGAACACTCCCACTAATGAATATGGGTGAGTAAGTGTGGGTGTTTTGTGTGTTTGGTAAATCATGTTACTTTCCTGCTTGTGGTTGAGACTGCATGATCAGCTTGATGAGAAGAACTTCTCATTGACTGATTTGCTAACAGTTATGATCATTCAGTATTTTGTTCAGCCAAGCAGGCAACTTAAAAAACTCCCTGTTTAACACCAAATAATGAAGTCAAATCAGTTGTCATCAGTTAATGGACAAAAGCACCCTTTACTAAAATGTTTGAAATGGTATGTCTTCATTAAAAGAGTGTAGTTTAAACTGAACTGGGACACCAATCAAAAACTGGCCAAGAGTCATGGTCAGTATAAACTGGCCTGTAAGGACGGTCCTGGAACTGAGGTGTAAACTTTGTCCTATTTTCCAGAACAGACACAGACATACATAAATACATGAATAAAATTACGCAACTCAGACTCAACAGCTGAAGTCAAGATTCAATGCACTGTTGGTTTACTTAGCTAGGTTATTTTTAATGAACTGGTTTGTATGAATACTGATGGGATCACAATGAATAGTCTGTAAAGTGTCCTGAGATGACGTTGCTATGAATTGGCACATTACAAAAAAAGCTGAAGTGAAGAGACTAAATGAATAAATCACTTTGAATTTCTTAAGATGCACTCATTTTAGGCAGTTTTCTAAATTAAAACATCACCTTTTAACCTAAAATGAACTTTTAAAATGTGATAAGTTTGATTATGAAATAGGGAATTTCAGTATATAGGGAACGAGGTAAATAAGTTAAGTAAATTTAACCTGTTGGAGTCACCAGGGAGGAATTCTGACAGCTAAGCAAACAGCTTCCCAGAGCAGGACCATCAACAGCAACTAAAACTTTTCATTGTGGTTTGAATTAATGCTTTATTGTTGGATTTAACTCTGCATCACATTTATATACTTAGACATTCTGTGGTTAAGGAAAAGTGAAAAAGTGGCACTGTGTTATGTTGTAACAGTCTGGTGGGGATGGTGCAAAAATTGGTTTAATATTAACATTTATCACATTTAACATTTGTTTTTAACAGTATTTAACATTTAGCATCACATTTGAAGTCTGCATACGAGGGTTTGGTAGTGGAGCGCAGAGCTGTCAAGCTAAACATAAAAATTATACTGCTGTCACCTTCTGATTTCGAAATGTGATATTTTTTTTTTCATCATATTAGACTGGGTTGTATGCAAATTGTACTTTTTTGTTATCATTGTAATTTTTCCACTTGTCTACAAAAGTACATTATGAATAAGAAGGAGTTGCAGAAACTGTCAGGATTGAGGAACAGAAAACAGACACAGAGCACACGAGATCCACAAAATAAGACAACCTTAAGTCAAACGGGAAGATTTAAAAACACAGTTTAATTCTGTGGTCTGGTTTTATCCACATACCGTGATAAAAATGATTAATTTTTTGCATGCTAAGCGTTTAGATGCACACCATCTGTGCATGCGGCGAAATGAAGCAGACTAGCATCAGCAAAATGCATCTGATTCAAGCATGAAGAGCAAATATTCAAGAAATTATTTTATTGTAAGAAATGGTTAAAGACCAGATAACTTATTTTATCATTGCAATTTCTTTGTATTTGTTTTCTTATGTGTTTAAAACCAGGCTTTAAACTTGCCTAAATGTAAGTCTCTTTACAAGGTCCAGGCCAGTCCAGCTGCAACTTCAGATCTAAATATTGCAAAAGGTCATAAGCCCAACATTTGTGTTAATTTTACTATAATTTATTCACCAATCAGAACTTCCAGTCTCACATAACACAAATCTACCTTTGTAAAAGTCTCAGATGGCCTGCTGCAGAGTAAGGACATTTAGATTATTTTGGACTAAAACAAACCAAATGTTTCATTATTTTGAACAATCTCGGGGAACATGTTTGCATGTGGTTTACTTTAAATCAGATCTTTCTTTTTAAAAGGTGCAGACCTTCCTCTGCTTCTATTACTTGCGGAGTACCTCAAGGTTCTGTTTTAGTTAATCAAACTCTGCTGTGTGAAATATTTTCTCCTCCTAATGTGGCTCAACTGAAGTGATGCCGAAATAGTTTCCTCTACATTAATCACCTCAGGACATGATTATTGTAACTCTTTGTACTTGGATATCAATCATTCCCCTTTACATTGTCTTCATCTAACCTATCTCAACTGCCATCAGGCACGAGGTGTTATGGACCCTGGACAGATCCCTGGTCCATCTCAGATCATGGCTGAGGCTCGAACCAGGAACCTTCTTGTTATCTATAAACATTTTCAAGTTATTTGAATAAAGTACCAAAGGTTGATGCATAAATTGCATTGAAATATTGAAAATTATTTGCTAATTGATCTAAACAAAATAAAATGGTTTGAGAAACACCTCCCACACAGTGAAGTACTATTAAATATAAAACATTTAAGATTACACATGCTTACACCCCATGCTTACAGGAATTATCTTTATAATTTAAGTCTTCTAAAGAAAACTGCATGAAAGTTTTTGAAGGGGAAATAGCAAAAATCAATGTTTTATAATAAGCAAAGGAGGAAGTAGGAATTTCCAGACATTACCACAAATGTTCAAAGACACGGTTTAAAATTTTTCTTATGTCATTCATGCAAGTGGTTTTAACATCTGCAGTGACTCATCTGTGATAGGAAGCAAATCAGCTAATTGTGCATTTTTCATGACATGGGTGTCTTACAGAAATTGGAAGTGGAGCATTTGTGTCTGTGTTAATCCATTCCTCATTTCTTCAGCTCCAAACATGCTGCTGCTGCTGCTCCTGCTGCTGTCATCTACAGTGAGTTACACTTTGATTTATCTACACAGAAAATAGAGAAGAATCTCTACATTTTGTCTAGAGACTTTAGATTAAGTGCTTTCCTTACTGTGCCTGATACATTCCAATTATTTTACCTGCTGGATTAAAATGAATTGTTTGGTGTGTGGCTGCAGGATGATGGCCAGACTCAGCAGGTATCAGGTGTGAAGAAGTCTGGCGTTTGTGTGTGCGAGGTCAACTCCACCATGTGGTCGTTCCCTGCTGTGAAGTTTGAGGCTGTGCTGCAGCAGGTTCAGACCTGTGAGGGATCGTTGTACAACCTGCAGGAACAGGTACTGTAGGAACACCTGCCAACTCGGGATTTCTACGAGTTTTTCAGATCTGTTACTTAACTAAAACCACACTGTACAATTTACATGTGATAACGTAAGCATAATTTGTAGAATAGAACAAGGATTAATAAAAAAAAAATTAGATTTAACCATTGCAATCATTACAGAGGGGAAAATAAATGCATTTTAACAGAAATTGTCAGCTATTTATTTAATATATTTGTACAAGTTCACACTTAATCTGCTTGAAATCAGTGCCTATCATTAAAAAGTGATATTTGAGCAACACCTCAAGAAAATAAGTGTTTAAATCAGAGGTGTTTGATGTTGGTCCACCATCCTGTTATAGAGGTTTCACTGCTGTGACACACCGGATTTGAATCAAATAGATTAATTCGATCTTATTAACAACTTTTGCTGCCTACAAATTCTACCCACGCCTTAGTCTGAGTCAGGTGTTGAAACATGCTAATCCAAAACCTGCAGGACATCAGTCCTCAAAGGCTGGAGCTGGACATCCCTGGTTCAAACCATTTATCCAACAAAAGTTATAAATTCATCATTTTCTTTGGACAAAGTAGAACACTCTTGAGCTTGGAAGCTAACAGTTTTCTACGACTGTCTGCATGTTGGGCGATTTTCTTGAAGATCTTTGACAAAATCCCCCAACATGCAGAGTGGGATCCAAACTGGAATTCAGCTTCTTTCATCCCATAACTCAAAATATTTTTCACAGATATTTTATACTAAAATAGCAAGACAAGCTACGGTAGGTTTATTTACAAGGAACACCTCCGTAGATATTGCTGAAGCAACCTTGAACCCAACATTTCCAACACCATCTTACAGCCCTGTTTTAGCCTGCACTCAGCAGATTAAACGTCTTTCATCCCTTTAATCGCAGAGCTGCATTTAATCAATCAGTTTATTTCACCGTAGTCATCAAGAAAACTACTGCTGTGATAAAAACTGCTCAGCAATCAAAGCTTTTTCAAATTATGCAACAGAAGACAATAAATTTAGACTAATTATACTGAACTACATTTGGTATGTAACTTTACTAATGTTATGTAGAGCAGATATGAGTAGATATGTCAGTAAATATAAAGATTTGTGTAGTTTGTGATGGTGGAAGGAAATAGAAAAAGAAACATTTCTGAATATTTTCATTTTAACCAGCAATCCTAAAGAGGAAAGAAAGTTGTGGAGCTTATGTGTTTGTTTCCCTGTAGGTGATAATATCCAGCCAGCGTCTCCCTCAGATCCATCTTCAGGTTATGAATGTGACAGCCCGGCTGCAGCCTTACCAGTACCTGCATGATCAGGGCCTGTACACGGCGCTGTCCCTGCGTCAGCTGGGCCAGGAGCTCAGCCAGCTGGAAGCAGATGTTTCAACCGTCCACAGGCAGCTAAACAACGCCCAGACACGGAAACTCTCCAAAGAGGTTTGCCTAAAAACAGCATATGGCAACTTTATTTAACAAAAAAAATCATAATTACAACAGTTTATTAATTTAAACAGAAACAAATATGTTTAACACATTGTAGAAATATAATAAATTGATAATGAATTTTGTTATAGCTGCTGTCTTCTCTGAGTAAATGTATGTCCATGTTTATGTGTGTGTGTTAGATGGATAAACTACATAAAGATGTAACTAAGATGCAAAAATCTGACACAGTCAACATGAAGAGTGTCAAAGAGAAACTGCGCTACCTGAAGAACAACGTTGAGTCCTGCAAGTCAATCCCTAAAGACTTCAGAGGTAAATGTGTTTGTACTGACACTAAAAAACCAAGACGCACCTGTTATCCTGGGATATTGCAGCAAAGGTGGGAGACTGGGACAAAAATATTAGGCCATTTTGGTCACCATGAATCTCTATGCTGGCTATTTGGACAGATGAATTACTGAGGCACAGTGACCAAAGCCAAAGGGATGGTGTTTAAAAAGTTTGGGTGGGTCGGTCCAGTGTTAGTTGGACCACCAATCCAAAGACACAGTTTATTTAATGGTCTAACTGGTGCAGGTCGCCAGTTAGACCAATAAATAACCTGTGTCAACCCAAAAAACACAACAGCCCACCATGAAAATGCTGGGTGTGCCCAGCGGCTAGTTCATCCCTGGCAACAACAGATGACTGCAGCCATTCTATATCATCATTATCTTCTGTTCTTTATAGCCGTAGCTGGAATAAACTAGCAGATCGTGTTAGAATAACTGTTTGCGCACTGTGCTCCTCTGTGTCAAATCTGACTACTGCAGTTTGAATCTCGTCATCTTGTTGCATCTATTTCTTCTGAGAACAAAGAAAAATACAGACCAACAATATTGTTTCATCTCAAACTTCCCACATTTGAACAATTGCATATTTGTGCTGATATACGCATATATTTAGCTGCAAAGCCAAACCTCACAACCGCGACACATTTTGGTTTTCAACAGCAGAAAAAAGGAGAAACGAATATCTGTCCAACACAATACAATAATATACGGTACAATACAATACGATACAAAACTATACAACTTTGTTTTAGAAACGGGTCTAAAATGTTTTGTGTCACGCCAGCAATGTACAAATAGCAGCAGAACCATTTTAGGACATTAAAAATATGGAAATAAATTGATGAACTCTTATAAATATTTGGATTTCTGTGTTTGACCTACTCTGATAAGTTTGATATTTTTCCTTCCAAATGCTCTGTGATGCTGTGTTTATTACTAACTAGTAAGTAAATTTATATCAAAACCTATTTTTCCAGTTGCCCAGTTTGTTCTTTTTGTTCAGGATCTCTCGAAAATTCACAAACCGTACCATCGTTTTCCAAGATGTTGGAATTGTCTTTCCATGGGCCCACTATATTTTTATTGTTACCAAGTAGTGAGGAACCGATGAGCTGTTTTCAATTTAAACTCCTCAGTGAGAAATTGTTACTAAAACATGCTCCATTAAGCCTTTGTCAGCTAACAGTTGCTTTTGCATTTCCAGACTGTAACTCTGTTCTAATAAAATTGTGAAGAACTGAAGCAGCACCTGACAAAAATCGGTGCAGTGAATTCAGTTACTTACATGATGATTTCCCACAGAGATGGTTAGAGAAGTGACAGAAATCTCTTGAACTGCATCACAGTATTAAACATATTTCAGTCAATATCTTGATTACCTTCCTGTGGGGACAGTTGGAATAAAAACGAGAGTCACCATGAGAGTAACCGTCCTCTGGATGATCTTTGTTTGCTGTAATAATTTCTATCTTACAGGCCATAGAATCACAATGCATCCTGGAAAATATGCTGTGTTTTACTTTCGGTGAGCACTCTACTTCAAAGATGACAACGTGACTGGAAGGATGCAAATATAGATCAGAATCATCCTCAAAGCAAAACATTTTACAAAAAACTATTGAAAGTGTAATTGCCAAAAAGTTCTAGAAATTCCGGTTTGCAAGACTTTAGGTGGTAAAATGATATTTGAGACAGTATCAGCAAATATGGAAGTCCAAACTAAAACATCATCCAAAACTCAGTTTTGCATGCATTCTCACTTCTGTTTGCAGGCCAGACTCGGCACTGCTTCAAGGGCCTGATCACCAACATCAGTGATCCCATAACAACTAATGTCAACCCTCAGGGAAAGAGCTACATCTCTGGGTCATGGGGCAAACAAGCGCAGATTGACAGCGAGGAGGAGAAGAACAGCTACTGGGTTCAGCCTCTGCTCAGCAGCCACATCTATGGAAACACCGTGCGTGTTTACAAGAACTATGAAGACTTCATGGCCTCTACTAACCATAAAGAGTATACTGTGGCATCATCCTACAGTGATTCCAAAACAATTGAAGGTCCTAGTGCTGTCCTGTATGGTGAAGCTCTGTATTACCACTGCTACCTCTCTGCAGATGTCTGTCGCTATGACCTGAAAACCAATGGCGTCAAACGGGTGACGCTTCCAGGCACAGGAGTGGGTTTCAACAACAAGTTCCCCTACTGTTACTATGACTGCCGCCCTAATAGTGATGTTGACCTGGAGGCAGATGAAACAGGGTTGTGGGCGCTTTATGCTACCATCGGTAACCACGGTAATCTTGTGGTCAGCAAGCTGCTTTGGGACGATGAAGCTCAGACTCTGAATGTGACGCAAACGTGGGAGACGAGGCTGTTCAAGAAGGCGGTGAGCAATGCGTTCATGGTGTGTGGTGTGATGTATGCCACCCGATACGTGGACGAATACCACGAAGAAGTGTTCTATGCTTTTGACACAGCTACGGGGAAAGAGGACAACTCACTTGCACTGCGGCTGGAGAAGGTAGCCAAAGGAGTGGCCAGTCTGAGCTACAACCCCACCGACAAGCAGCTCTACATGTACAATGATGGATATCTGCTGGCTTATCAGGCCTATTTCTGATTAAAAGCTTTAATAAATGGCTATTTATTGTCAACTATGTTTGCGTAGCACACAAACAGGTTAAAGTAATTTCTAACAGAAGCTTTATAATTTGGCCAGTGCATCTAATAAAACCCTTTCTATTTAAAAGCTTTTTTACTGCCTAGTGGACAGAGTTAGTATTGCAGCTTTTAAAAATTGTTTTGCTCAGGACTTTCCGGTCAGGATTGCATGCACATGCTACAGGTCGATCATATATCTATTGATAAATGTCTCTTTAAGCTTGAATGTATTATAGCTGAAAATTTTGTGAGAACCACAATAAAGACTGTGTTAACAGTAAGAGTTAAATCATTGTATTGTTGCTTATTTATTATTAAAAGCTTATTTCTTTTTACCAAAAATAAAATACAGTAAATACAATTTTCTAAACCTTAACAATCAAACACAGTATAAATATTATTGTCAAATAAAACACATTTTATAAATGGCAGAGCCAAAGAAATTAGACTGAAGCTTTTTTGTGTTAGTAAACAATATAACATCAGCAATAGAATAATTAATTTGTTCGCTTTTATCACAAACAATTGTTTGTGATAATTAAGTCAACAGTGCAAATTGTCTAAACAAAATTAAAATCTACTTCTAGTAGGCTCTCATTCACATTCTTTGATTTTTGACTTTAAAGCACTTTGCAAGAAAAATATCGATCTCATCATCCTGGTATCGATCGATACATATACGAGCCTTGATATTGATATTATTGATGTTTGGATCAATCAGCCAAGTCCTATTTTAAATGAATGTTTCAGGAAACTGAGTCATTGTGATTCAGTCTTTATGTGAAAGAACTAAACAATTTGCATTAAGAGTTAGTGCAAACAACTAGGGGGTATAAAGAAAATTGATTAAGTAAACTAATGGCTTTCAGTAAAGACTAATGGCCACCCATGTTGATACAACTTAACCTCATAAGTTTCAGCATTCACATAAACTAAAGTGGGTCAGGGGAACAGTTTTCCATACAAATTTCTAGTAAAATGAACTAATCTGGGATTGCAGGGTGCTTTACTTGAACTTACGTATTTTATCAGTGATGCTGGAGTAAAACCTGCTACACTTCAGACAAATATTTTATTCAAACTGGCTCTGAATCCAACTTGCATGTCATACCAGAAGCAGTGCTGTCATATGAAATTATATTTGACACAAGCTAATGAAGACTGACACTAGTGGATGCATTTTCTCTTGTGCTTCTTCCATGATAAAGATCAATCTTACACTGATGGCAATTTCTTGCATTTCTGTCATTTCACTTACATATGAGCCTCTCAGCGCACTTCCTGCTGGCAAGAAGTCTCATTCCTGCTTTCTGGTGAAGCCTCATGGGCGGTGAGTCATTGTGTGTGATCTCAGAAATGCACACATTAAGCTGTGGTTCAAACTAAATGTGATAATATGAGAGTATAGGCTGGGACATACTTGCTGTAAACGCAAGCGTACAAGTAAACCTTCCGCTACGTTTGTGTATATACTTGCTGCAAACAATGGCAGCACGGTTCTGCAAAAGAGTTCAGTACTAGAAGTCACTGCAGTGATTGTAGTCTGATATATCAGTGATTTTTTTAATTTAATTAAATTTTTTTGTTTAATTATTTTTTACATGTCCAGAGTTTAAGTCAGAATAAACAAAGTGCAGAGCTAATTTACTGTACTACTGAACTTGCAGGAGGCAGTTTGTAGTTGCCCACAGCAGGTGGCGGTGTGATCACACAGAGATGTGGTGGAGGACAGATGTTTCCAGTGCTGTGGCCTGGTTTTCTGTTTCTGGCTGGCTGCATCTCGGGCACACCCAAAGCCCTGCTCACATAATGACAGACATGCTAGGCTGCAGATTTAAAGAACCCCAAGCAGCAGCCGGCTGGCTCAGCACAAAACTTCGTGGTGTGCTCTGTAACGTGTTTGCGGTCAGCAGATTCCATGTTTCTGTGCAAGGACAACAGGCTTGGGAGGGTCCTCATGCTCTGTAATAACATGCTGGGACGCTGTAACATTTTAGTAACCTTCAGACCTTTGTAGTTTTCCCTGTCATCATTCCACCCAAATTTTCATGAAGGTTCTATATAACATGGAAAGTTAGTAGGACGTTTTTCACTTCTGGGTCAAATAAACTCTCTAAGGGGCCATAAGGCAAAAATACGGCCTTTATGCACAGAACATAACTTAATGTGATGCTAATGTGGGTTAAAACTGAGTTTATACACTGCAGTCATGTTTGTTTTTCCCCTTCAAGTGGGACGAGCTGTAGGATTGCAATGTGATCCTGAAAGTCTTGTAGGACTTAAATACTAAACTTAAAATTTAATAAACTTAAATCTCTAGACTTGGTGGTTTTATTGTTCTTTCAGTAACAATAGTTGCAAAAACCAGTTTAAGTGCTTTCTTAGCTTTAAACACAATAATGAAACCACCAAATGAAGCTGAGAAGCAGAGAAAAGTGGGACAAATAAGAGTTGAGTCTTACTTTTGACAGTTTCCCTTGGTGTGAACAAAATGTTAGCAGGCACAAAAATCAATGCAACTAATGTGTGAATGTGTGGAAGCAGGCTGTAATGATCAGAAACCAGTGGAAAGAACGGCGTGGATTATGGTAAAATTTTGTGTAAATGGTTTTTGGGGAAAGATGTCTAAAATATTTGGGTCGTCCAACTTGAGTATTCAGATTTCTCCAATTTTCTATTTCTCCACCAGCGAATTCATGCTGTTGATTCAGTTTGTCGATTCACTATAAGGAGAAATTAAAAACTCATGAACATATTTCTATGGAAATTGAGCCACAGGTTTGACATGACCTGATTTGAAATGGACAGTCTCAAGTCCCAAGCAAGTTTAAACCAGTGTTAAAACTTATAAAGTATCAAAATATAATGACAAGAAACAGATTAACTTGATCAGATTGTTGATTTTTGAGTGGCCTGACCCCTAAAAAAGTCATGATCTGTGGATTTGGATTCTGCTTTCCTTCTTTAATTCTTCCTGTATTTTAGTTTCGCTTCCTGTCCTCACACCTGGTTCTCAGTTGCCATCACCTGCTCCCAATTTCAAATTTTCTTCCTCAGTTTCTACGCTTCAGGTTGACCTTTGCTCGTTGCCAGATCCTCATCTATCCTGTCCTGGTTTGTATCTTTGTCTTCCTTGTTTTAATTAATGAGTTTATCTTGCCAGTTATGGTCAGTTGAGAGTTTTGATATTTTTAGTTTTGGTTGAAGAACTTGTTAATCCTGCTTTTGCAACACCTTAAGTTTATTTTCTTAAATCCTACATCCGCTTGCTGGAGGCCTTGTAGTCCTGCATTTGGATTCTTAATCCTTGTCTCTGACCATAGCTCATGAAAAATAAATTTAAAAAAATCTTGTTAACCAACACTGAAAGCTTAAAATGTTGTTAATTAAATAAAAAAATAATCTCTGGATGGTTGGTTTTGATTAAATGAAACTGACAAACATAACTGAATGCAACAGAATAAACAACTATTTCATCCCAGGGATGCCTTCAGAGAGGCAGTCCAGCAATTCCATGAAGTGTATTCTTTCATGTAATGCCAAACAGCAAGGAGCAGGACAGTATTCAAGATGAACACAGTAATTTAACTCGATCGAATGCTGGATGTCCTTTTATAGTTTCCCTCTTGTTCCAGTATAAAGGAGAGCTGCTGTTGGTCTTAGTCTTCACATGATTGCAAACTGCAGAGAAACAGTGGACACAGGCTGATGCAAAAAATAACACGAAGAGAGAAAAAAATTCTTTTTTTTTTACAAGTGGTCAAGCTTTATTAACCACTTATGCCAGGAAGTCCATCCTGTTTTGCACTTAAGGCATGATGATTACTTGACAACAACTGTTCACATTACCAAGCCAGCCTTTCCTATAAATATGTAATGGTCACATTACAGAGTCCATCTGATGTTCACAGCCATTATCACTTGCTGCCGGTATTAAGAACAGAGGATTACTGTAATGACTGGCATCAGCTGAACCTGCTGTGACCTGTCAGCCCATCTTCCTGATGGCCTCACCGGGCTGGGTTTTCATCTGAGAAAGTGCCCATTTCACACATTGACTGTACATTTGTCTTTTTAGTTTCCTTTGGACAAATGTCATTGATTTAAAGAACGTAAGGTCGGTGTTGTTTACTGAATCTGGCTGCACTTTTGGGATATTGAGTTTAAATCCTAGACTTTTCTCCATTTAAAAAAGAATTCTTAAATACTCCACAGTATCGGTTTGCCCGACCCCGGCTAAGAGCAATAAATCCAAACAAACACTGGCCAGAGATCAGTTTCACGTGTGCACACATCAGCAGTGTGGAGGCATCCTGTTTCACAAAAGATTCTTTTGACTTGCAAATAGCTGATAAATTTCCATATCTTACAGGACTCTTTTATAGCCATGCATAGGCTGCAAGTAAATCCTGAGTCTGTGTTAATTGGTGAGCCTTTATATTGCATATTAGGTTGAATTACACTTTTTATATTGCTTTGCATTTTCACTAGTTGATGACTATAATGTTAGTTTAGTCTTTTTGAGGTTGCATAGGGGCACATTGGGAATGAAAATATGCTTTGTGAAAAAAAAAATCTACTTTCAGGACTCAAGATTTACATTTACACATACAAAGCCTATTATCTAGAGCTGTGAATGTTCCTGTATTTCTAAGATAGATTGTAATGCAAACATCCATGACCCTGCATTGATACAGTGGCATAACCCAGTTTGCAGCCTGGACAAAGTCTTTCTACTGACCCCTGAAAAAAACAAACAAACAAACAAACA
>CM047984.1:4145542-4156846 GCA_026261665.1 Melanotaenia duboulayi | reverse complement strand
ATAGATTTTAAAACTCTTCTGATTGTTTATCCCAGAATGGTTTAGGCCTTTCTTTTCTCATGTGCTTATGCATGAAATCTGCACGGTAACTTTTTAATGTATCTTGCTTTTAATCATTTTATTGTAATTTATGATTTTATTGTGATTCTTACTATTTGTTGCTGCCTTTTACTATTTCTTAATATCTGTAATGCTTTTGTTTTATGTAAAGCACTTACATGTACAGGAATGGTCCTGTACATGAAATGTGCTATACAAATAAAACTGCCTTGCCTAGTAATGTCTGGAAAAATGCATTTAATTGCATTTCAATTCAAAACAGTTAAAAAAAAATCCCTGGCCCAAAGAATGAACAGATGAGTCAACGTGCCATTTTAAGCACTTTAACTAACAACTCTGGCTGTTCTATAGTTAAGATAAACATGTCACAGTACTTTATTATTATTATTATACTTTATTAATCCCAAGCTGGAAAATTCTTTCTCTGCATTTAACCCATCCTAGTTGTTAGGACCAGTGGGCTCCCAGATTCCAGCGCCTGGGGAGCAATTGCGGGTTGAGGGCCTTGCTCTCGCTACTCGCCAAATATAGAGCCAAAGAAGTTAAATTAGCAGCACTGATTGTGACACCTCAAAGGCAGCTCTGACGTGTCCATCAGTTTAATTAGTGTGCCATACTCGTACATTAATATTCCACTTGTTTGGAAAGCAAACTGTGATTTAATGCGTTTAAATAAAAAGCATTATTTTGATTAACTAATCGTAATTAACATGTTAAAGTCCCACTCCTATTATATATATATATTAGGGGTGGGACTTTAACACGTTAATGTATATGGGCAGCATGGTGGTGTGGTGGTTAGCACTGCAGCCTCACAGCAAGAAGGTCGCGTGGGTTCTTTTCAGGTACTCCTCCCAACATGTTGCAGTCAGTTGTAGTTTTAAACCTAACATGCATGTCCAAAGACGCAGGCTACAGTGTCCACCGTAGTCTACACACTGGACAGCATACCTAGTCAACAAGAATTTTCCATAGCAACAACACAGGACGCTGAATCACTTAAATCTCTGAAATTACTTATAGGATTCGCCACCACCTTGTGCGCAATGAATTCTGGGAGAAAAGAGGCTGCGAAGGATGCATCACCAGCAGCCTTTGTTTGAGGCCAAATGAAGTGCGGATTAGAAGGGTGGGTTTGGAGGGTCCTTCAAATTCTGTTAATTGGGACAGTACTTTACGCACCCCGATGACGTATGTGGCCAATGAATCCACACTTCGAAGTGTGCAGACCCTGAATTGGGACAAACCTATCTAAATCATCTCTATCATGTTCTAGATTATAAATCAGAATTCGTATATCATCATCTCACCAGCTGTCTCCATGCTAATAGTATCTGTTATAAAACCATCAGATGTGAAGTTAAACAACCAACATTGATGAAGAAACTCTGATACAGCTGATAGCCTGGATAAAAAGAACAACAAAAACTTTCATAATTGAATTATACCATGGTCTGGGTGAATACTCAATTCTGACTGGCTGGAGGGTGTCCATTAAAAAGTGATAATGGACACCTATGAAAGAAGTTCAGGCCAAATAGCCTTATTGCTGTAAATTATTGCGCTGACAAACGGTAGTTGGTAGCCATGGCAACAGAAACTCAGACGCCGGGCTGCAGATGCGCCAGATCAGAGCAGCCTGCAGGCTCATTGAACAGGTAGGAAACTATTTGTGGAATTTGACTGTTTAAAACAAAATGTCGCATCATCCTCTGGACACACACAAGCTGTAAGAGCTTCACCCTCCCTCTGAAATGTTTGTGTCACGTAACTGCGGCCGACCAAGCTGCAGGTTCTGTGTCAGAGCCGGTAACCTTGGCAATGCATCACAATGAAATAGTCCACTTAGCTACTTCTTGTGAAAAACTTACGATTTTAGGGGCAAAAAACACCATTAATGCTTAATAATTCATTTAATATTTTTTTCTTTCTTAATGGACCATGGTATAAGTGGGATAATGCCCACAATGCCCATAAATTAATGGACTTCGCGGAGGCAACCGTCCGATGTCCTTCGCATCAGGCATGGATTTATGATAATGGCCACCTCGGAGGGCATTATCCCTTATGTGTAGGTGTTTGTGCAGCAGTGATAAAAGTCCTACAGCAGCATCACCTAAAGTAAACACCTGTTGATAAAATAGATTATTGGCTGTTTGTTTTTTTTCAAAGTTTTTTTTTCACTTTTTTACATTAGATGATCCCTTTAGTTGTAATAATCAGTTCAAAATTTCATTAAATCCAGACCTAAAAAAAAGGTCTCATTTGGGCCCCCTTTTTCCTGGTCACCACCACCACCACATAGCTGAAGTATAAACCCTGTCTACCACCAGCCAACTACTGTGTTTAAGAAGGTCCTGCCAAAAACAATACATTGAGGTAAATATGTGCCAGTGTGAACCATGATCTAGATTCCTTTGTCTCAGCTGAACCATAAACACATGCAACAAGAGAGAAAAGCCGATCAGCTGATCACCAACAGCCGTCATGATTCCCGGAACAACATGAGAGGAGAGGGAAGAAGCATTTGCTGCACAAAGAGAGACAACTAGAGAGCCACTAGAGGATTGGTGCAAACTGGTGGAATAAAAAAAAAATGTAGGAAAAGTGCAGGTGTGGCTCATCTTTTCCACCTCGCCTCTCTACCCATGTCCTCCACCCCATCATATACATCTTTTTTGTCTGACATCATTAAAACACACATAAATGGTGCATTAATTATTGATAAAATGCACAAGACAGCAAACACTGAAATTGAAATACATCAAACACACCTATAATGACTAACAAGTTCATATTGATCCATCAGAACCCCCCAACTGTGACTCACAAGGAAGGTGTAATTTCTGGGAAATATGCATCATCCATCTGCTGTTTTTTTCTGATCTCCTTAGCATCTCTTTGCTTCACATTTTATTTTAAGCTTTGTCTTTCATCACTGTAAGGAGAACAGCTACCGAGAGGATGGCTAGAAGGATTATTTCTAAATAAAAATAAGAGGAAGTATCTGGGTTTATTTAGATGAAAGCTTTCAGACATGTGGGTACAGCAACATACTCATTTATGTATGTAATTCATGCACCATAGTCAAAGTTGTCTCCAGTATGACCCAATTTCTGAAAAGACAGTCAGAGCTTTCATTAGAAGCAAATTTTAAGGGTTTATTTTGAAGAGGTGAAAGAAAAGCGTACACATGCTGGACATGTTTAACTTCTGGAAAGGATCTTATTGTGTGATTGTGCATATGTTTGGAAAAAAATGTAGCTTTCGTTTAACTACAGTATATTATTCAATAAGCTTTATTCTCTAATCTCATCATTCTCCTTATCTTACTCATAATGAGCCTCATTATTTTATACTTATTTTTTAATTTACTTTTGAAAATATTAAAGAATTTCTTTTCTCTCTTTTTTTCCTTCTCTTGGCAAATGTTTGTAGTAATCTTTGCTTGAACCTATCTGAAATAATGAGCAACTGCTAGCAAAATGCCCAAGTATCAAGTAGCACTGTGGGTAATGAAAGTATTGTGTAAAGTACAGCTCCAACATTTTTGGTTCTGCTAACCTTATCTTTTTACTGGAATGTAAAAAGATCAGTTCTAGTGGTGTCTTACCACCTCATTAAAAGCTTATAACTATTTCTTAAGTTAGTGTTTAGGATTGGTTCCACCTAAAATTAAACTCACTATGCTCATGTATAGATAAAATAACCAGGATTGATGGTTTCAATTCTCATACCTTTACATACATCCCTGACTTTATTTAGAGTTTGAGATTGAATATTTTTTTTATTTAAAAGAGAAGAGCCTTAAAAAGAGGAAGGGAGAAAAAATCCTGAAAAGTTGTGATTTTCTAAAGTATAAAAAACTGACTTTTGTATTTTTTATATTCTAATTAGTAAAACATCCAAGAGAATTCATTTGGTGTTTTTACTGACCAACGTGATTACATTTAGAATAACAGATCTGAAAGCTAATGCAGAAAAACACAGAAAGGTTGGGAGAGAAGCAAATAATGACAAAAACGTTTACAGAATATAAAAGTACCACATCTGTAAGACTACTGTCACACCCGCACCAGTCCCTGACATCCTCTGCTCAGCTATTCCCCAGTTCATATTCCCCTGATCATCCACACCTGTCCCTGATCATCTCAACCTATCACATTCACTCCAGTCCTGCACTACAGCCAATCACTCCCTGGATCCCTAACCAGTAATACCTGTCTCTCATTTGCTCACCAGCCCTTATATACCCCAGCACCATTTTCACTCCCTGTCGGACCTTAACCTACGCACCTACATGGACTAATTTTCTTCCCCAGCCTGTTACATGCTAGGAAATTTGCCAACATTTCTGCAATAGGGGTTCTGAAAGAATATTATTTTGCTGAGCGGATGAGCACACATGTATGTGATCAGATGTCTATGCAGGTATAGAAGCGTGTGTGTGTGTTTGGGTGTGTACATATTTAAAAAGGTTCCATGGATCTGCTGATTACCATTTATACATGTATATTTCCGGGCTATTGCTGACAAGCTGATATTGCTTTTACATTTTATGTTTATACATTCTTGAAACACAATTTAAAAATTAAAAGTATTAAAAGAACATCATTCCATTGGCATGTAGCCTAATGTTTCCTATATTGAAGGAGAAAAACTCATATGCAGTAAAACGTTTAAAAAGATTGTGTCTGTAAGCTTTTGAGACATATAATTTAATGTTTTCACATATACAGCTTTAAATTTTGCACTCTGTCATTTTTAAATTGATGGGCAACCTGAGTCATTTGTTATGAAATTGTAAACAACAGCACCTTCACACCATGTGGTGTTGCAGAAAGAGAACAATTTTTTACCTTAATAAAAAAACACATTTTTGTAAGGCAATGTGATTGTCACAATAAGTATTTTGGTGCAAGTGAATGCAGCAGGACATCTGAAGAAGCATCAATACCAGCCTAACGGATGGTGAACACTGCCTCACAGTCTGCAGGAAGATCATACTTACTGTCACTGGAGTGGAAAGCAAGCGCTTTGGAAGAGTTGTTGGCTTTTTTGTCTTCTGTGTGTTCACTATTTCTACTTCAAGAAGTGTGCAAGATTTTGACCAGGTAGACAAACAAAAAAAATAAAAGATTCAGTTCAGTGATATGACGATGAAAATAATACTGAACAAAATGAGAAAGATTTATTGATCTTAAAGGACAAAAAGACACTTTCAAAAACTTTACAGGAGAGCTTTTCAATGCTGTTCTGTCTCTGTCAATACTCATCACTGCTGCATTTAGACTTTTAGAAATAGAAGAAATAATTCTGTAACAGAAACTGATTTCCTTCCTTCAGTGTTTATCCCACATATTGCATGTAATGCTTGAAAGCTCATTCACTTATCAGTGAAACTCCAAATTCATCAAGGATACAGATCAGGGACCAAGGTTTGCTAAAATAATCAAATCTAACAAGAACAGAAAATATCATAAATAAAGCAAACATCTTGAAATGATTATGTGTTTTTAGTGATTATGTGTAAGCTACTCATCACAGTTTGTAGCAACACCAAAGGTATTACACAAGGACTTCATAAAAAGTCTTATTTGTTGTCAGTGAACACACTCAAACTCCAAAATAAGCTTTAAATGACTGTTTAATTAACATTCACCTTTCGTATACAAATTACTGCAAATAAACAGTAAATTATAGCTGTGATGCATAAAAAAGGAGTAATCCTTTTAAACACTGAAGACAAAGGAATCAGGGACCAGAACCACACATGTTCAAATGTCCATTTTCAGGACTTCAAAATGTAATGGAGATTTTTTTAAACTGTAATAAAACAGTTAAAACTGTGATATACTAAAAATGTGGCGTCAAGTAGAGGTTGGTGCGAAAATATAGAGCTTAATATATGATGTAATGTGAGAGCATTAACCACATTAAGATTTTGAAACTATTGCACATTAATAACGGTCAATGTCAATCACTGCTGCTTAAGAAAAAGGTCAATGACCCCATTTGATTTAGTATTAAATTAATTAGTAGTAATTCAGTTAAAGTAATTTAATTCAGGTTTAAAGGGAAAAAATTGTTTTAACTCCACTGCGTCTCTGTGTAAAGCGAGGCACCTCTGGGTTTAGTAGTCTAGTGTGAAATGTTGGTAGACCACTTAACAAAAAGAAGGAAACCTTCTTTTTAGTAGATTTAATAAAATGACTAAGGAGAATGTACGTAAAAATTAAAAAATCACTTCAATGGCTGAAACTTCTTCACAACAGATTATGATATAAGGACCCCAGCCTCCTCTCTCAGAGGTGGTCGCTAGGGGCGTGGCGTCGTAGCTAGGCAGTGACGTCAGCGAGAGCTGTTCAAAGTGCGGTGGTGCTGAAGAGACAACTCTGCTCGCCGCTCAGTCAGACAGCCAGCGGCTCGCTCGCTCGTTCGCTCGGTGGTTTGCTTTGCTTGCTCCGCGGCCGCCAGCTGGTCCGTGAACGCTGGATTTCACCGCCCTGAAGATTGTTTCTCAGCACCGGAGGACGTTGAAGAAGCCCATGTGGAAGAGATTTCCACAAAGTAAGCCGCGTCTTTTCTCGCCACCTCTCTGTGTTATGTGTCGGGAAATCAGCAGCAGGGATGGATAATCTAGGCTACATCATAACTGGATTAGAAACGGGAGTAAATAAGAAGTGATGCTTTTTTCCCCCTTTTTTTCCCTGACTGAATTACTCTCAGTTGTGTAAAATCAGCCACATATTTGTGTAGTCCCTGCTGTCTCTATCAGCCCATGTGTGTCTCGCAGCCGCACCTAAATCTTACCTTGTGCCTGCTGGGGTAAAACATTTGACTCATATTTGCATGATCCAATAGTCCGACATGCTCGCTCTTTCCCCCTCTCGCTTTCATTGCTTTCTCTCTCTCTCTCTCAAATGCGCGCGCACACACAGAGGCAGACAAACTGTTGTCTTTGCACGAGCGCCTGAAAATTGGTTCACTGCAACTGAATGAGACTAAAATGTGTCACTTTGACATTTTCCAGTGTGATGAACCCACTCTTTGCATGTAGTGGTTGTTTGGGTTGGCGGGTTTTACCCATCATGAAACACCCTGGGAGAACTGGTTAGTTATGGTGTTCAGGCTTGTTGTTGTTTTTTCTGATAGCTGGCATAGAATCACAGTTTGTGGCAGAAAGTGCCGAGAATCTGTTAAGAAGTATTTCCCCCACCCCGCTCCATCTTTAACATTTAGGTGTGGCCCTGCTGGCTTCTCATCTCCTCTCTTCCCTTGTTACCCTCTATTTTTCTCATCCTCCTCTTTTATCCTTCTCTTCTTCGTTCTTTAATGCACTTTATTTTCTTCCCTGTTATTTCCTCCTCCTGTTTACCCCACCCCTTCACCCCATCTTTTATCTTATATCTCAGCCTCTCCCTTTGTCTCTTGTTTCCTGCTTATTATCCCCCTCCTTCTGTTACTTCTTTCAGATTTTTCCCTTTCCGTGTTACACCCCTCTATTTCTCTTTTATTGCTTTGGCTGATGTTGTGAAAAAGAGTCCAGCCCGAGCTATAAAACTGTCTCTCTTTTCCTTCTGTACGCATCTAAAGCAAAGCAGCTAGTAATCAATTTTTCTGTCTTTGATTTTGTTCTCAGCTCAACTTGAACACTAACAAATGTGGTAGTGATACTTGAAGTAACTGACTCAGTGGAATCTACTTTTTCTAGTGACTTTTGTCCACTTCTAGTTTGCTTTTTTTCCGCCCTTGTCTCAACAGATAAAAGAAAAAGTTGTTAGCTGTGCTGATGCTTTCTTCTAAAAACAGACTCCAGTTATCCCTCCTATCTTCTTCATCACCTCACCAGCAATTAATTAATCAGGAACAATTTATCTATTGTAAAATATTTCCTATTTAAATTAGTTTGTAATTCTAGAGATGCTTAAACTCATAATAAAAGTATTTCTGTCTGCGGTAAACCTGGATTATGGTTCATTTGCTGTAAGGAAGTATTGGAAGGAAGTAGTGTTTGACAGGCATGACTCTGCTTGACAGTTTGTTTTTTATGCTTTTTATATTAAATTTGAAGTAGTTGCTTTGATTACAACCCTTTCATGGCATTGACATGTGCAGAAAGAGGTAGAAGCTATCTGCCTCTGTCACTTTTACTGAAAAAATAAAATAAAAATCCAATGGAGTTTCTGTTTATACACATATGGTCAGTGTAGAATAGGTTAAGCAGTCCCCCCCCATCAGATGTTCTGCAAGCAATCATAATGTCTTATTTAAGCCATTACCGTGGCTTTTGGGGAAATCAGCATGATGATAAATAATAACTGACATTAGGAGAGGGCTGCAAAAATATCTAAATATACTGTAAAGAACAGCCATGTAGCCCAGCTCTTCTTACATTATCCCAATTATCTCTTTAGTGAAATGTTCCCACTCATTTGGAGAAAAAAAAAACACCCTGTTTCCCTTTGATTCTGTGGCTTATTCAGTATAATTCTTGGCTTTAGACCAGCTTGTCAGAGCAGCAGAAGTCTTCGCAATATGCCGACATCCTTAAACAGAATCTAGAGACTAACCTTTTCAGTCTGGCTGGCAGGATGTGTCGCCGTTTACCAGTTTGATTGTTTAAACCACCTTCTGTTTTAAATATTTTTAATTTCAAGCTGTTAGTCAGAAGCTTCTGATTGGCTTCCGAATTGTTGGAGTTTGGTTTTTTTTATTGTGACTCTTAAATCTGTAATCTTTTAAGTGACTGGCTTCATTAAACACAGTAGAGGCTCAAAGCTTCAATGATTTATATCTCAGAATTAGATGGAAGGAAGAATTAGTGCTATTGATTGGCTGCTTTGAATTCTTGTCATGATTTGGGTTCAAAATTWTACAAGAAAACTATATAAACTAGGTCTCTCTGCACACACATTTTTAACTTTTCTTTCTGTCATGGAAAAAAGTAAGCAGGGGGAGGTCAACTGTCCTCTTCATCCTCCTCCTCCTTTATGCTATCCCAATCCACCAATGGAGGCTCTGTGTGTGTCCAGCAGACAGAGCAGGCAGGTGGTTGAGTGGAGCTGGCAGGTCGATAGGGCAAGCAGGTGGGGGCTGCGGCTCAGGTGACACCTGATAGTGGCGGATCTGGTTTCTCTACCTGTAAGCAGGTGGAGAGATGTCAGTAAAATTAACTGTGTATAATGTGGAGCAATGTTTGTTTCTGAAATGTTCAAAGGAACAGACTTAAAGTTGTTTCTCTCAAAGCAATATTTTATAGTCATCTCATCCATCTGAACCTAACTGACACAAAACATCCTGACAAATTTCCTGTGAGAGCACAGTTCACTTAGTTCTTTTTATATTTGCTCCCGAAGGAGATATTCTGTTGTTCTGCTCCACAGGTGCAGGACACTTCAATAAGATGGATGTTTGTCATTAATGGTGCTTGGACCCAGGCTGGTTTATTGCAACTAGTTAACCAGATGTGGAAGCAACAGTGATTCTCAGACCTCCATCTTCCTCGCCTTCATCAGCTCTTCCAGAGGAACTCTGAGGCACTACCAAACACCCAAAAGAGATAAAAGCCTATTCTCAAATTCTTCTTCTTGAACATACTTCTTAGCCCTACCTACTCCCCCCTTTTAGCAGAGGTAAGGTTTCCCTTTTCTTTTAGGGATCAAGGAATAGTGGTCATTTATGCATCCCAAAGCCCCCATTAAAGGGTTTGATTACTTCTCCTCAAGTCCTAAAAGAAAGGGACACTTTATGTCTGAAAAACAGAGGCATTTCAAAGTGAGGAATTGGGAATGAGCCACAATCTCTTTACCCGGTACTGGTTCTTCTCTGAGTCCTCAACCCTGTGAGATGCCTGAACCCCTTCAGCTGGCCTCCGTTAATGTGAAAGAACAGCAAATCTGCTCTAAACCTGTATCTGGACTCGTGGTATTCTTAAGTGTGAACCCTGACATCCATGTTTTGCCCATGGACCAGCAGCTTTTTATTTAGTATGACAAATCCGTACAACGTCTGTATCACTGAAGATGATCCACTTCTCCACTTGATGCAGCCCATTATTCATAACCTTGATTAAATAATCCACCCTTTTCCAACTGAGGAAGCTGGATTCTGATAATGCGATAATGAGCGGTGCTGATATTTTAGGGACGTCTGTAAATCTGTAACATGTAATCGATGGATGAGGATTGATGAATGGAAAGAGAGAAAAGCAGTGTATTGAAAAATCAAACAAAAGATTATTTGATGATTAGAATAATTAGCTGCTGCTAGCTTTTGTCCTTCTCTTTCAAAGAGTCCCCCAGGGTTTACCCCCCAGTTTCAGATCTCTGCCAGTAAGAATAAGTGTCCCATCACTCTTTTGCTTCTTCCTGATGCAAAATTATTCTTTGTTTGTAAGCTGATATTTCACAGTGAAGTACATCACACTACCAGCCCTTTCCTTTTATTGGTGCCCTCACACACAACCAGAATTGTTTATTCTCACAACTGCAGCAGATTCATAGTCAGACAAAAAACTTGATTCAAAGAAACCACATGAAGGTAATGCAAGCTGCAGGAAATATTCTTTTTTGTTTTTATTGTGTGTATCTGCTCTGTGCAGCAGCGATTGGTCTGCAACAGAGATGAGAGGCTTGTTGTGGACAGTTGAGTGGAGGCCTGCTGTTATTTGAATCAGAAACTGCAAACCTTCAAGGATGTGTGATGTCTGTTGGCTTATGTTGTTAATTTCAAACCATGAGGATACAAACATGGTGTGAAATATGACCGTCATGGCTGACTATTTAAAAAACAGAGATGTAACTGGCTCCAGTACAGATATTTTCTCAATCGGAGAGTCGATTCCACGCTGTAATGATTCTCTCATTAACAATAATTTACAGCTTTCTTTGTCCAGGAGGGCATTATGCTCACATAAATCTATTTCATACTGATTTTATTTTCCTGTTATTTTACTTAATCTTGCTATAAAATGCAACTTCATTTCTTAAAACATTTGAAATACCATTACTTTAGTATATGTAACTCATAAAGTGTTCAAGTTTATGCAAATTTGTGTTATGCAAAATTATGTCATTTTTTACATTTCTAATTGATGAAAATCACTAAATCCAATCTATTTTTATTATTCTTAATTATCCATTAGACTGTGATGGACTGGTGACCTGTCCAGGGTGTACCCTGCCTCTCACCTAATGCTGGGTTGGGCTCCAGCTTCCTGGAGCCTTACTGGACAAAGCGGTA
>CM047984.1:4128965-4145331 GCA_026261665.1 Melanotaenia duboulayi | reverse complement strand
GATGGATGGATGGATGGATGGATGCACATTAGAAAAGAGACATGAATATGTTCAGTCAATTCAGTTAAAAGTAATTGTGTTTAAGAACTGCCTGTTTAACAATCAGACATAAAAAGCAATTATTTCTTAATAAGGAAAAGTCTCCATTCTGATCTCATGGGGTAGTATGTTTTCACAATTTAATCACAAATAAAGAAATGTGTCTATTCCACTTAGAAAAGGAAAGAGTTGCCACAACTTCTAAAACACTGCTGGATGAGTTATAATGTATTTAGTGTGAGTTCTTCCCACTGTTGCAAGTAATAACTTTTGTGTCTACTTTTACATCAGTCCTGCTGCCACTGATTTTCAGTCCAGTTGTTGTGTCATTTAGCATACTAAATACNCAGTCCAGTTCTTGTGTCATTTAGCATACTAAATAATTCAACCTTGGATGGATGAACTTATGGTCCAGATGCATCTTCCAACTCTTCTGCCATCACATTCTTTAAGGACCCGCTGCATACCATGCAGCTTAGTATGCCGAACTAGAGAAGTGGGAATGAAGTCTTCTTTGTTTCAAACTGATAGCTGCAAAGTGTCTAAAGATACCATTTAAAATGTATTCTTTGTTAAGCTGTCTGTAATGTGTAGACAACACTGGTTCATCACTTGAGTTGGGCTATTTTTATGTGTGTATAGATGACTCATAGATCAGTAAAAACACTAAAACTAAAGACACGTTTCTACAAAAATGTTTAGGTGCAAACTTTGAAAGACCTCCAGAAAGGTTGGAAAACTATTGTCCAACACTAATTTAAAGAATGAGTTAAATAAAATATAAAATTAGTGAGAAATCTCAGGAGTTCTTATTATTAAGAGGTGAGGTGAGTGTCAGTAACAACCTGTATATGAAGCTTTTCATGCATCTTCATAAATGAAACTCTGACATCATATTTTTAAGAATAGAAAAAAGAATCATAAAGAATAAGAATAAAAATCTTTTTCTCTCTCTCTGCTCTTGCTGGCTGACTGTGATCACTGTCAGGATTTACAAGGTTTTGACAGTCCAGTGGAACGTCAGCAGCATCAGCATTAAAACCATTTTAAGTCACCTCAACTGTAACTTAAAATGAAACTGGCCATTTTCTTCTTAGTCAGACTTTCATCTCCTTTCAGCTCAGCAGCAGACATCCACACATAAATCAATGAAGACACACCTATGAGTCAGGTAAGCGGGGCAGTAAGTGGGTGAAACAGGACAGAGGTGTGTTTTATTGTCCAGTTAGTTTTTCAGCCTCAGACACGGGGAGGCATTTACTTAGCTTCTCATTCTTGGAAGTCCAGAGTCAGACATGTCAGACAGCAGCTGTAATTCCTCTTTATGTGACATTTGGAACTTATGAGTGCAATAAGTAAAGCAGATTTTCAAACTGCAGGTTCTCTGATGTCAGGCTGTTGCTGCCTGCCGAATGTACCGTGGATCGATGGTGACATGACGTCTGTAGAATCCAGCCTGAAGCAGGTCAGCCAGGCAGCTACTGAAAGCCTGTAGGATCAGCTAGGATTGTCACCCTGATCCTGTATGTTTGGTCAGGTTGGCCTAGTTACGGCCACATCTGGTCAGCCTGATGTTGTTAATGAGATATGAAAAATGATAAGTTTCTAAAATAAAATGATGGAAAATAGAGAAGTTTTAATTTAAAATAACAACATGACTGTTTCTTATTTTGATCCCTTTTGTTGAATCTCTTTTGAGCAGAAAATGCTTTTTGTGGTTTATGGGTTTTGGTTCTGCTCTGTTTTTAGTATTGTTGTTTGTTTTTTGTTGTTTTTCTTTTTTTTTTTTTTTTTAAAAATCTAAGTCCTGTCATTGGATTTCTGCTTTTCTTTATTGCCTGTTACCCCCTGTTTCAGATTAGTATTCTTATTAACTCCCATGTAACCACCCAAGCACTCATACATGCACTTTGTGGTTGTTTGTTTCTTCCATAATTGCCTCAGCATCCCCAGTCTTTGGTTTCCCACAGCTGGATAACCTGGGTTTTTTTGGCTTTGTGTTTTGAATAGAAGTTTATTTGCTTTTACACTTGTTTCCAGCATTTTAAGTTTTGCCTTAACAGCATGAGCAAATACTTTAGCACAAGATTGTTAGAAATAATGAGTTCAATTTGCCTCACATTTTAAACTTAAATAACCAGTTTTTTTCATGCTCTGTAACATATATATTTATGATTTTTGTCGTGACAAGTGTGCAGTGCAAATCTGATACCATGACATTGCTAACTCCACTTATTGCCAGAGATGAGTAATTCCTGTATATCAGTAAAGATCCTTGCTTTTCCCTTGTGGATATCCACCACAGTTGTTAGTGATGATGCCACTTTTCCTCCTTTTTGTTTCTGATTAGGACAGCCACTACCTCTACTAAATTGCAACCACAAATAACCTAGCATATACCAGCACCCTCCTGCAACGCAAGGTACCCTTATTTTTTTGCTTCAAACCAGTTCATGGAAATGAGCTGGTCTCAAATTACATTTTAAAATTTATTCAAAAGAGCGCTTCTGCTTGTTTGCTTGTAAATTGAAATGAGCATGTAAAAAGTCTGTCTGGTACCACTGTGACTGAGATGGCTGTAGCATTGTTATGCTTACTGTTTGCGTTGATGTCAAGTTATAAATCTGACTATATAGAATTATTGTCACGGACTCATTGTCACATACGATATGATTTACTTTCTAATTTAGATGTCTGTTTTGATTAGGTTGAAGTTATTTTTGCTGCATAATTTCAGATCTTTCTTTCTAGTCTAGTGAGAGAGACTGCCTGCATTTTAAATTGCCCCCAGTGTCTATTTTTCATGCAGCCCAAGGTTGTTCAGTTTGGCCTCACAGTTGTAGAGCTGTTTCTGACTGAATGCTTTTTCATGCAGAAATCTTAAAAATAGCCCGAGGCTTCGGGGCTTTATAAAGCGTACCTCAAGGTCGATGAGTAAAACCACCCTGAGCCAAAATATGTAGGTGGTGTTCAACAGGCAGCATATACATTATACTTATGGCACATGAGAAGGACTTATACGATTGCAGCTCTAGTTACCCTGGAGAGCTGATTAGAGACCTGCCTTTCCTCCGCCCTCTGCTCCTGGTTTTCATCTTTTCACTCTGCCGCCTTGTTCTTTACATCTCTGTCTCTCTTTCCTGCATCCCTCTTGTGTGCTTGCCATCATCCCCCTCTTCTGTGTATCCTCCATCTGTCTATCTGTTCCTGACATCCATGCTGGAAGGTGTGTGTGCCAGCATGGCAGCATGGTCAGATGTCTGCTAAACTCCTCTGCTCTTGCTTGTATATTGTCCAGAAAGAAGCAATATATTGATTTTTGAGTGATGGATGCAGGTTAAAACATTGTTGCCGTTCTTTTTATCTACTTATTTTGTTCCAAATATCCCAAAGAAATTTTGAAGTTCCTACAGCCCCTTTTTTTGTAGGAACTTGCAAAACATTTTATTCATTCATTGCTCAGTGCTTTAATCCAGTTAAGATTTAACAAATTTGAAATAGAAAAACCAATTCAGCAAGTCGGTTTTATTTATGAGTATTCTGTTAATGTGATTAGAACATGCTTGCTTGATAATATCCATCTGGGTCATGAGTGGTTCAGAAATGAAAATGTCACACATGGATTTAGAGGCTTTGATGGTTTGACATCTTACTGATACTTTCACATTTGAAAATAGGAGCCACAAAACAACACTTCTCTCCTTCTGATCCTCTAACTGTATTAAGCTAACAGATTCCACATTCATGATGTCAGTGTATCAGGGTGCAGTGCAGGTGAGGACCCAAACACAGGACTCAGAGGCAGACAGAACACAGGAACAAATGTTTTAATCCAAACTCAGGAGTCACAGAAACCACACGGCAGGCAAAACCCACAAGGATCTGGCGAAGGAAACTGAAAACCAAGTGTTATAAATACACTGAGGGACTAACAAGGAACAGGTGAGGTGAATCAGCTTAATCAAACCAGGTGCACTAATGACAGAAGCAAACTAGAACTAACAAGGGAAGGAACTGCAAAATTTAAACAGGAAACCAAGCATGACTGACAGATATTCTTTAATTCTTTATTTTCACATTGCTGTTTCCTTTCCCCATTTACACATTAAACACTGATAATTTTAAGGCAAAAAAACTATCAAGTTAGGGTTAGGAATCATTATTTATGTCATTTCTGTTGTTGAAAGACAATAAAATTGATCAAAAGGTTTCTTGTGACATCAGAAAATTATGATAAAGGTGAATCCTGTGCATTGAAAATAATAAGGTGCACACATAAAAATTACATTCAAGTCTGCCGTTAGTTACAAGGCGACTGGAAACATCCAGGAAGGAGCCAGGATATCTGTGTCTGGTGCAGACATGGATGTTCGGGCTTGTGGAGAAAGGGACGACAAGCAGCAGCTCAGAAGTTGTGTGTTTATAATGAAGCGAGCTGGTTAGGGAAGCAGGTTGAGCTGCATCCCATGTGATCTGCTTTAAATATTCATGCTTCATATGAAGCATACCCATCCAATCTGGGTGGTCCATTTAAGCTGCACACTTCCTCCCTTGTTATTTGCTTGCTTTTTGTTTTGAGACCCTCCACCACATTACAACATTATTTAGTATTCACTTTAATATTTAATAAATGTAAAACATATACACACAAGGACTGATGGGGTTGGAGCCTTACCACCAAACTACAGTTCTCAATAATGCTCTCATTCATCAACTCATGAGTTATATTACTGCAATATCCTCATGGTAGGACAGCAGTTCAGAAGCTTTGACCCATCCAGGAGCTGCACCTGTATGACGAGCGCTTCCAGGTCTGCTTCAGGCAGAGTAAGGAGTCGTTTAATGACCTGTTAATTGCACCATGATAAGACTGGGCTTAGATTTAGATCTATTGTAAAATTCTGGGTCTCCATTATTTTAGATTTTTTTTTATTATTACTATAACAAGCATGCTGTGTCAAGTGCAGCATCACCTCAAATCCAGCTGTATTTGTTTGAGACAAAATCAAATCCAGAAAATGAAGGTGAACAACTCAATGATGGGCCAGATCAAAGGCTGGAACCGGATATCTCTGTTTGGTTTTTATGCTAATTACCTGCAATTCTGCAACAAATATGAATTATGTCCTTTTTAGTTCCTCACTGTATATAAATTTTCTGTAGTCTCATGTGTCCAGATGTGGGATAATAAATATTTTTCTAAATGCGCCATTGATAACTGAGGGGTTAGATGCTAAAGACTTTTCCCTATACACACAATGTAAAGTGCATGTCGGGGTTCATAAATGCAAACTATGGTTGCTTGAGTGAGGGGCTGCAGAAGCAGCAAATAGATCATTTTGGTCACTCAGTAGTTAAAGATATGAACATCAAGCACTGTCAGTTCTGTTAGCTGTCTTGGTGTACCCATGTTGTTTGTAGTAAAATATGTTCATAAGCCTCATGCCAACACAGCACAGACATCAGAAACTGTTTCACTGGTTCGAACTCAGCTTCAGACTCTTGCAGAGCAAGCAATGAACTGGCTCTTGAAGTGTAGAGTTCAACATGTTTTTACATGCTGGTCAGGAAAAACATGATAGACTGCTGGGTCTTTAGGAACACTAGCAATGGTCAACCTGCTCCTCATATCTAAAATTGGATATTTTTGGAGGTATTTCTGAAAGAGTGGTGTGATAGTGGTGTGATATTGACTAGGACTACTGGGCCACTTCAGGTCTTGCCTGAAAAACAATATGAAGCGGGATGTGATCGGAGAAGTCAGCCAACACCTCTGTTTCATCAAACGCTCTTCATATCTTACATCTTCCCCACTGTTCAGAGGGATTAACATCCCATCATATACACCATTAAGGGAAATTTAAGTTGCATTAAGAGGCTCTAAGGAATAAATTCCAGACAACCTATTCAAGGTCATCTGTCTGCTGCAGGGACGATGACTTAACACACATTCATACACACTCTCCCATCACAGATACACATTAACCTCACTTGTGCTCTATGACACATAGAGGGGATTATATAAATCTGCTCATGCGTCATACATAGAACCACACACTCACACGTTTCTTCTTTGTCTATTACAAATGGCTCTGCTGTGATGATCCAAAATCCAATTGGGGAGCAAAGTGGAGAGCAGAAACGGTTCTGTGACCGTGGGTTGAAGTGGTGTCCTTCCTTGTTTCTGTGCTGCCTTTTAACACCCTGTCATGTTGTCCCTGAACATCTTTCACAATGTATCACCTCAAAAATCTGGTTTTTAGACTGTTGTTATGACAACATACAAACAGTGGACGTCTAGTATTACATCTGATACTTTATCATCAGTAGATGGGTTTTCCCACTGAGCTTAAGTTTACACAGTTCTTCTTTTTATTTATGTTTTTTATTTATCAAACCAGATAATTTGCATTACAGAACATGATGGCTGAAAAGATGCAGGCGTTTTCAACAAGAGGAAACTTATTTTTCCACCACTTTATCCCAACTGGGTCCAGTTTCGATCTTGTGTTTTAGACACGTAATGTGGCAATGTGTTTATATTAGTGCATTACATACAGAAGAAATAGAAAATAAAGATCTCATGACATAAAGGACAAATAATGCTAAAAAAATAGCTCATGAAACGGTTTCCATAGCTTTGTAAACAAATGTCGCTAATTCATTAGGACTGAAATTATACAAACATCCCATTTTGTTGCATTTGATTTATATGAACCTCTTAAAGCAATACTGCATAACTTTCTGGTTTTAAAACTCTGTGCTTCTGACTTATTTTATGGTGCAGTGATGGTCATTATGCACAGCCCTGGGGCCGTCTTTGTTCTGCAGCACCCCAAGAAACAGCACTTCACAACATTTTTTCTCCAGCCCAGCGCATCACTGTACAGCTGTACTTTGCTTTGCATCACCGTGTCCCTCACCAGCAAGCAGTTATCTGCACACTAGCCATTTTGAAGATGCAAAATAGTTGATTCAGAAAAGAATGCAAGAGGATGTTATCTAAGGAAGACAGGAAAAGAACGAGAGAAAGGCACAGAGAAAGAGATAAAACAACATTAACATCAGACTGACTTTTACTGGCTTGAGAGATCGCAGAGAAGAGATATTATGCAAGATTGATGCCAAATTAGTCTTAACTAGTGGATGCCAAAGTGCAAACATCTACCACAATTTAGTAGTGTTGCTTTAAATGTTAATATACACTCACCCAAAGTAAATAAAGGTTGCTTTTGTTATTATACATGAGTAAATTGCAATAAAACATCAAAGAAATGTGAAATTTGACAGAGGACAGCACCATGCACGCAGATGCATTGATCACCTTCAGCAACAGTAACATTTGCAAATAAACATCACTGTTTTGTTTTATTACTTCTTTCATTATTAATAGTAGCTGATTATGCCTGTCATTTTTCCAGCCCTTGTAAGAGCCGATGGAGTTTAAAGGGGTTTAAATATTCTTTGATTTTGAACAGACTTCTTGTGTATTTCATAGTCAATAAAGGACAATAAAGAGGACAACCTGATTTAGTCTCAGTCTCATCTGCTAACTTTCATGGGGGATTTCTTTAATACGGTTAGGAATTAAAATCGACAGTTAAAAGTAAAACTAGGGAAATGTTTTAGTGTAGTGGTCTGTGGTTGTTTTATAGAAATATAAATTATTCACCTCCTTCCAAATAATATTGATATATAATTAATATTTCCCAAGAACATTTAAAGAAAGTTGGTTGGAATTACTTTTCCTTCAAAACATACTTCCTGTCCCACTTAAGTTGTCTAGCATTATAGGCCACTGAGCATAATAGGATTTATGGTTGCTCCAAACCACTACAGTGGTGCCTGTAGCATAATAAGCAGGTCATACAGNCAGTGGTGCCTGTAGCATAATAAGCAGGTAATATAATGTGACTGGTTTGCAAAAATAATTCATGTGGATGTCATTAGCAAAGACACCATTTTTTCCAAAAGGTAAATGGAAAATTTAGACTCTGAGGACAAGTCTGCTTAGGGAAAAATTAAAAATAAAAGTATTTATATGATTATATAATTAAGCCATACTTCTAAAATATGATAGGTAGAAATCTTGACTTCATCAACAATTGTTCTACATAGCTAACTTTTTTATTTTTGACCTGACTTTTTTGACATCACAGTTTTGGTAACGTCACTTTTGTTAATGCAAACTGACCAATTCAAAGATTATTTAGATTGCATCAACATGTTCAAATTGGGTCTTTTAGAAGAAGGATTTGGGAAAAAAGGGGACAGTTCCTCTTTGTAATCCATCTGAATGAGATTGGCTGAATGATGTTTACTCTGGATTATACTCTATTTGCTGAAATATGTGCATGCCACTGAAGCATCATTTAGAGTGGACAGCTGTGCAGTGGATAGTGAGTGCGTGGAGGTAATAAAGAGGGTTGGTTGTCTGTTGTTGTCAGCAGGTCAGCGTGAACTGATTCTGGGAACATGGAGAGATTATGTTTCCACCACTGGTTACCTCTGTTAAGAAGATGCAGGGAGTAGGATTTGGGTTTTGTGAGTTAATCTTTTAGTCTGAGGTTTATATTTGGAAACTGTACAAATGAGTGGGCGCTGTCAGTCATGATTGCTGTTAACTGATGAGATGACAGACTCCCACATCATTCAGAGACTAAGCTGTGTTGACTGATAATCGCAATTCTTATTCATTCTGTAGGAACAACAAGGCGTCATGTTAGCTGCAGCTGGAGCTGTGATGCCGCTCTGTCTGCCCTAAGAGTGCCCTCCGCTTCCCAAAGGCTCTAATCTACTTGTGTGAGGTTGGAAAAAAGTGATTTGGGTGGAGCTGTGTGTGTGTGTGTGTGTGTCAGATGTGGTTTAGTTGAACCATATGGTTTATAAATGCATGGAGAAAAGGCTGCACACTGATTACCGAGGGAGCAAAATGAGAGCTTGTGTGGCAGCTACATACACAGTCTCTCATTACCTGCATGGACTACAGGCCATGTTATGACCTCAATGAAGGCATCTGTGCATGTGAGTGAGGTAGGGAGGAGTCGGATGCAGATGAGAGACAGCCCTGTTTGGTAATTAGTGAGGTGATGAGGTTAAAGATGACATGAACGCTGGGTGGGCTGTACTGAATGTTAACTTAATTTCAACTTCCTCCACATTCTCTTTTCTATTTGTAGCTTCCTCTCTGATGAGTTGAAGTTTTTTGTTTGTTTTTGGGCTAAATTCAGGTTCAGATTTAACATTACAGACTCAACCTGTGCATCTGGTGTATTGGTTTACTTGGTAAAAATAGACTGAGCCTCAATCATTGGAAGAAAACAAAACAGAGTGTAAGTGGACATGGTTTTGTTTGGTCACAGCCTGTCAGGCTACATACTCTGCTTTGTTAGGACTGCTTAGATTCATTCTGTGAAGCTAAAGCTGTAAAAGGACAAAAACACATTTCTAAAGAACATTTTCAGAGCTAAGCATTTAATAGCTTTTCTTTTAAAATAATTTGCTCGTTGTTTTATTTGACACAAGAGTTTTATAAAACCCTGCAATGGATAAACTGATAATAAAGTGCAGGTGAGACCTGCAATATTTACCTCAGTTCTATTTAGGCCACTGTCTGTTTACATAGTATGAGCTGTGGATTTTTTATTCTTCAACCCACTCACTATTTCTATCAAAATTATTATGAGAAAGTAAATAGCAATTCAGCTGGAGACTTTCTTTAGTTCTTTGAGGCATGGCCCATGCATTGGCCCTTAAAAATATTTTAGAGACTGATGGTTGAACATGACTTGGAATGTGGATTTTAAACTGCCTTTAAGTGCTGTATTTACTACAATTCTAGCCTTTTAGCAACCAGGGCTTAAAGTAGTTCTCTACAGCTTCTTATCCAGCTCTGCACCAGCCTCTTGAGTGTTGCCGAAAGGCAACATCTAAACCCTTCAGGACCTGGCCCAAGCGGTCTGGAAATGGTGATCCCTGCTCCATGAGCTCTACTCTGCCCTCTTATCAAAGGCGCTAATCTTTTTAAAGTAGCATTATGTAACTTTCTAACCTTAAAAATGTGTTTTTGACACATTTTGATTGCACAGTGACATTAATTATGTACATTCCTAAAACGGTCATTGTCCTGAAGCATCTTGAGGCTGAGAAAATGCATTTCATAATTCTTCTTTCCACCCTGGAACATTTTGTTACAGCTGAGTTTCGCTTCATGCACCATGTCACATGCTAGCACCTGGATATCAACCCACTGGCCGTTTTGAATGCACACCTTGGTTGATTCGGCAAAGAAATACAGGAAACATTATCAGAGGAAGAAAGGACAAGAAAGACAGAAAGGGACAGAGCAAAATATAAGACAAGAGTCGACCTCAGATTGACTTTTACTCTCTAGAGAGTGTTCAGAGTACAGTTAGAGTGCACGATGCCCAATTAGCCGGCGATTAGGGGGGGCCTCACTGAGACAATTAGTCAAAATTGAGAAGTATATAGATAACAAAAATAACTGAAAAATATTATCTGTGTATATGTTATCTGCTACAAAGTGTTCCACAAAAACCAATAAAATTATTGAAGGTACAAGTATGAATAAGATATCTTAATAATTTAAAAAATATCTCAAACAGACCTGCCACCCTGCTAATGAAGAAAATGATGTAGCTGTAAGCTAGCTGTGGATAAACGAAGGGAATAAATTGCTCCACCAGCTCTTCAAATACAGGCTTATGTATCATACTCTATATGTTGAAAAATGCTTAAGCAGTCATCAGAAAATTAAAATGTGACACAAATATGTTTTATGAATCTCTGCAAGGTCAAATGGTGGACATAAAGTTAGCAAACAAACAAGCTAACATTGTCTAGAAGAATTAGTGTTGAAGGTAATATTTACATGGTTCTGTCTGTTGTGTTTGATGTGCACAACTTTAAAGGATGATATAATCTCAGTGTTTGTAAATAACTTGTCTCACCACTAGTACATGCTAGTATCATTACATGCTAGTTCACCAGCTCTCTATTAAGCTTTAGTTGTACATGGTGGTGTGAACATGGGCAAATATAGCTGTTGAGTTTGTATGTGGATAAATTACTGCGGACAACTTTGAGAAAGAGGAGCTGAAGAATTAAGAAAAACATTTTACTAAACCAAAGACTTATAGCTGCCTGATGCTAAGTGGTTGAAAATGTGAGCTGCACCACCTCCCAGCCTCACTCTCTCTCTTAGTACCTAATATAACACACATGTAAACAATCATGTGGGACCCTGATACATACAGGGCACTGAGCAGTAAATCACAGGCACAACCAACAGGATTATATGTTATATAAACTCTGACAATTTCAGCCTGTCATCCAAAGCATTCAATTGGAATCAGCCAAACCTAAACACATTTTTTTATTTACATGTTCATCCTTCTTGAGGCATGGGCATAAAATAAAAGCCATTTCAAGGTAAAACTGTTTTGCAAATGGTCAAATAATGCATGTTATTAAAGGTCAGGAATTAACCATCAATAAATCCAAGTACTAGATTAGCGTTTTATGCCTTTAACTATAAAAAAAGGACCTCATGCAGTGGGACCTCCAGTCACTATTAGTGACAGCCTCTGTCTTGACGTAAAGCCAAGTATTGGTCTGTCAGTCATAGTCTAATCAAGCTGCCAGCTTCACAAAGAAATAGGCTAAATGCTGAGTGTGTGCTTTAGGATATGCTGTCATCTTGCAAAACTGCAACAAATCACAGTTCACAGTTTTTTATTAATTTAATTTAATTTTTATTTTTTTCTGAGGACAGTGGCATGTGCACATGACCAAAAGGGAAATCCACACATAATGCAGTAGCCTATAAAACCGTACCATACAGCCTAAGCTTAATAGCATGACTTAAAACTGTTCTTATTTTTCTGTTAAAAGGCCTTTGGGAGCTTTTATCTTCCTTCGGGCAGACCACAATCAGTCCCACCATTCCCATTAGGTAATACGGTGTAGGTGATCTAACAGAGAGGCTAATGCTGCCAAAGACAATTTGTGGATCGATGTTGGTGACTTTTTGCGGTTGAATTTGTATGAACTGATGGATCTTTAATAATGATATATGGGATGTTAGAGGGAGAGTTGTGTCCTAGCTGACTGTTAATTAAAGCTAATAACTTGATGAACTTCATGAATCATGAAGTATTCAGAACTTGCCCAGGTATGATCAAACTTTGAAGTTGGTGTTGGGGAACTTTATGTTCTGATCATTTTCATTAATGCTAAGGTTAAGTTTTATCTGAGAGTAGTGACCGACAGATTGCTCTCATATAGTATGTTCATGAAGACGCCGCAGAATCCAGTCTAGCTCCAGGCAAAGGTTAGTTTGGGCTACAGTCCGACTCCAGCTGCAGTCTTAGATGATTTATTTTAGACTACTTTGAACTGTTTTCATGCACGCACTGTCCACATGCTCAGCACTCACAGGACTGGCTGAGAGGGGTCTGAGCCAAGGCCGTGAGTAGAGTAGAAATGCTCTTGGAGGAAGATAACAACTTTTGCAGACCCCTGTTCTTTGTTGAACCTTTTGCAGCATAATAAATGACATGAGAAACAACAGGAGATTTATGGGTTTATTTCTCACCAGTGATTTTTCCTTGATATTGGTATCATCGTTTTTAGACTGACTCAATTCATTCCAATCAGGAACTATTAATAGCATATTTCTGATGCTGTTAATGGCATAAATTTGATTAAATATGAAAATATAATGGTTCATAGTTTATATATAGTTATAGTATATAACATATAGTTCTTATTTTATTGCATTTTTATTTAATATTTGTATTTTATATTTCGTTAATCTGCTTTTCTTTGTTTTTTTGTAGCTGAGCTGTAGTTTTAACATTTCGCCATTTTAAAGGGGGAATAAGTTTTATCTTATCATAAAGAACAACAGAACCTGTCTTTAGCTGATATTACAGTAGTCCACATTGAGCTTGGGGGTGGGTTTTATAGTAGTCCCGTATATGGGATTTAATTTGTTTTCACCTCTTGACAAAACAAAATTAGCAAATTTCTTCTTTTTTTTTTGGTGTGTGCCATTTTAATTATTTTTTAAAAAGCATGTAGGCTACTAATAATTACAGTTACACAATTCTCCAAAAATACTGAAACAGACCCTTTAGTTGCAGAGATTTACTCATTACATTTTGCATATGCAATTTTCAAGAAGAGGCCTAAAGACAGACACAGGGCAAAGTTCAACATCCTTGAGCAACACACAATGATTCCCAACTTGCCATATGAAGTTGCTGACAATGAGCCCCTTGCACCGGCTTTTGATGCATGGGATACCCCTTCACTCCCACTTTCTGACACATCAGGAAATGCTTTACTGCTGCATTATTGCCAGTTATCCCTCTGCAGCTTTAGAAGAAAAGCAAGAACATATCATTCAATAGTGCCTTCATTCCTTGTCTTTGACATTAGTTCAAGTTTAAGGTGAGGTGTTAAATGGTTAAGGTTAGGAAAACATTGTGTTCTCACTGAGAATATGCATATGTTCCTCAGTAATCCGGAAATGGTGAAGAAAAAATATCACATCAGTTAAAATGCATTGATGGAGGAGCATGTCTCTGTTAAGCAATATCCAAATCCACAACGCCGACAATTTCCCATCTGGTCTAATTTCTAAAACATGTGCAATATTACAGACGAAAAAGATTTTAAAGAATGAATACATTGATTCTCAGCTGCATACAAGTCCATTAATCTGTTGGTGATTTGAAGGGCCCTTCCCCCACAACTCCTGTTAACATCTCTGCAATTTCCTGCAAGGATTACAGAGCATTCCAGGATTCATAATTCAAGATGACTTCATGGAAACACATGGAACATTGTATTGAAAATAAAGCGAGCACATAAAAATTAAACAGCTGTAGTGCTTCAGTAGTCTCAGCTTCACGTGGAGCCGCAGATGCAACATTTAGATCAAGAAAGACTCTGACTTTGACACAATCAGAAGCCATGAATGTCCTTTTCATAGAGATGAGGTCTGTCGCATAGGTGCTGATTAACGTTAGCGCAGGTGAATTCTTTTCAAAAGATACCAGTTATTGAATTGGAGAAGTTTTGCTTTTAATTAAAGGAATAGCCCAACATTTAGAAAATGCTTACAAACCTTCTTGTTGGGAGTCAGAAACTTGGCAGTATCGTTTTGTCCTTGATAGGCCATGAAGCAAACGTAGCAAAGCATAAATACTAGAAGTGTGGACAAACAATGTTCTCTTTAAAATTCATTATCACTCAACTAAAAGTAGAGCAAGAAGTATGAATGTAAAATCACAACAATTGTGTTTCCTTTCCCAAGATCAAGGCTGCTGTTTCTTACATAAATGTGAAGCTAAAAAAAGGGGCAATCTTGTTTTATACTTTAGTGCATAGCATTTATATATAGTGCATGTTATGGGATTATGATGTCACCTGAACTAAATATATATATTCAAAATTATATTCAGGTGTTAAGTGAATAAATGCTGGGAGATTTTGCTTGTGAAGTATCAGGAGAGATGCCTGGTTGTATTTCTTTAAGACAGTAAAAGGGCACCCGGAAAAGAGTTCCCTTAGGAAGTGAACAGTCTTTCCCCCTTCCCAAACAAACAGAATAAAAGGAAAGATGCCCCCATAATTGCCTGATAACTAATGTATGAAACTAGTTCCTTTTCGTTTCTTACTTTTGTCATTGCGGTTGTATTATGTCAGCTATTCTAATAGCATCAAAGAATATTTATAAAATACTGCCTATGTTTTATAATACTGCTAAAGTTTATTATCGCCTATTCCCTGGTATCTCCTGACTGTGACCAGCTGTAGTGTGCAGTCATGTAAAACATCCAACATGCTTTGTTTTCTGTAATGTGTACATATTTCTATGTGTATCATATCCTCCAGTGTTCACTAAATACTGTTCTACTGTCATTTGATATAATTTTCAAATAAGAAACATTAAAATGTGAATGTCTTGGATGAAATGATAATTCTTTCCACATCACTGGTGATAAATGAAAGTATTAACATGCATTTTATTTTCAGTCTTGTTTCCCCTCACTCGCGTACGCACTTACCTGTGTTTGCCACAGCCTGAACTTTGGGCTGTTTCCATAGCAACATTCATCACACTTGATGACGGCGACAGTATGCAGTCATTTGCTCTTGTCCTCTCTCAACATTTACTATCCTCTTCTCTTTCCTTTCTTTTATTTATTTGTTCTGAGCAACTTAATCTTCCCTGAGCATTTCTAAAGTGCACACACTCACCATGAAAATGATTTTGGACTTATACCTCTATCTGTCTTCCAGAGAGATTGAAGCACACTGAACAGAATATGACTTGACTGAGATATGGAGGATGCATTATGCACAAGGCAGGACTTGCTGTCACAAGTATGATAAATAATGAGTAGGACAGGAAGAGGTTTAGGCTGTCATGAGAAAGAGCTCAGCACAGGCAGTAAGTGCACCATGCAAGGAGGCAACAATATACTGCGGAACATCCAGTTCTTGCTTTAAAAAATGGGGTTACCAAAAATGCATGGATGTTTTGAAATGAAGAAAACAAACATGCAGATAATTCCATATATTAAAGCCTGTGTGCAGCAGCATTCAAACCCAGGTTGTTGTTTTAGGACTGCAGGGCTAAAATTGGAGCGAAATAATCTTGAGTCTGACAAAGTGCGTGAAAAATTTAAATTTGTTTGATTTTTGATGAATAAATTCTGAAACGTCTGGGCTGCCTGGCACGCATCATCTGTCATCCAGGAAGGAAATACATAGCTGTTGTTTTTCTGTTTGTTGGTGTTGGGGAGATTTTGTAGTTTTGTTTTCAGCAGTCAAAATGTTAAAGTTGTCGCCTGCAAAGCAAAACAAATTAGTTGAAAGATGTTCCAGAAGTAACAGAGATGAGGAAACAATAAATTTAGGCTGAACTTATTCCCCTTCGTAAGATATAATCCAGTACCAATTGCATCATTAAAACACACTTGTCTTTAGTATTACTGTGCACATATAAAAATGTCCTCAGGCAACCATGTGTAAGCTAACAAACACCTATCTGGAATTTCAGGAGGAGTAATCTGACCTTTGTTATTCTGCTTTTCAAAAATGTAAATTCTTTAATCCTGCATGTGTTGTGCCCTTAAAAAAGGGTGATAATGAGAGGAGTGAAGAAATGAAGAGCAGACACGCAGTTCTCTCGTTCACTCGTCTGTAATGAGTGAGGAGAAAGTAGCGTGACTCCCCCTAGCGGAACCCCGAGGTAACACCACAGACTAACACAGATAAAGTATACACAAGC
>CM047984.1:4113700-4125005 GCA_026261665.1 Melanotaenia duboulayi | reverse complement strand
TATATATATATATATATTAAGGCTACTTATTTATGTATGAGCTGAAATAAGAATAATCTTGAAGAATTTTCTTTGTTGTCCAGTTATAAACATCTTCATCTATTAAATTCTTCCCCACTTTTTGTTCTTGACTTTATACAATTTTAATATAGTACCTACTTTTTATTTCTAATGTTTGTAGAGGTTTAAACGGTCCGTGTTGTCAAGTTAAAATAAAAAAAAAAAGTGTGCAGGACTGTTTCTTTTTCCTGCTGCGTAACACCAAGCAGGCTGGTGCTACATTGACATCAATCAGTGTATTGATCCACTACAAACTAGCTGACCTGGATTACGCAGAACAAACATAGCAGCAGCTCTGCACATATTCACACATTCATGCTGATGTATACACAGGCAGAGGGCATGCGCACACAAACATACATTGTTGGTTTGAGCCCCACTGCTGCCTGCTCTAAACACATATTGTTGGCTGTATAAAGGACTTTGAGGTAAATCTGCTGCATGTGAAAGTAGCAGGGCAGGCCTGAATGGGCCTTTCTCCTCATCTTCACAAGTTCACCTCCTGAAAAATGAACCAAGCCAAGTGTTTATGCGCCTTTGTCAAAACAAAGGACTGAGGAGATGTTTTTGGTGGGCAGAATCTTCTGGCTCCCATGTAGTTCTCACAACAAAGGGGAGGAGATGGCTTTGGAAACAGGTTGCTGAAGGAAGGGGATGCAGAACATGACGGATGGTAACAGTCTTAAATAAAAACCTAAATCTTGATCTCAATTTACAAAGATTGTGAAAAAAGATACCATGTCCAAGAAGCTGCTGCTGAATGTTTATTTCATGATCTGTTTAAGTGAGGTAAAGAGCTCATCTTACTTATTATTCAACCACACCATTCCTTTATGTGAAGTCACGACTAGTACTAAAAGCTATGCTGCCATGTAGTTTGAAGATTGTTAACCTCTTTTTAACAAAGCCTATTTTTCTATCTCCTGTCAAAAATTACATACCAAAAATGAATGAAATATATCTTCACAACTACAGGGGTTGGATGTAAAATCTTGGCGTTAAAAGAAAGATGTGAGATTACTATGGGAGTGTCAGAATGTACACTCTGTTACTGTGTCGGAGTAAATTAATCTGGAATACAGTAGAAAATTGAAATGGTTAGCTTCAGGACTTCAGCAGCCCTGCAGCCTGGTCAGGCCTGGAGTTCTACATAAAGATCATTAAAATAACTGTCCGACAAACAGTCGCCATGCATGCGCAGAGATAAATGGTAGACTGTCTGAAGTCTAGCAACTAGCGTATAGAAAGCAGAATATCAATGTAAAATAACTCATTATAAGGCAATAAACCATTGTCACACTGGCAGTTCAAACGTGTTTATTTTACTATAAATACAAAGCAATGTATTATAAATAAATAAAGTATAATTTAGAGAGTTAGAAAAATGTATTTCCCTGATAAAATCTGTGCTTTCTATGTTTGCTAAATGTCATGTCTTTTTATAAATATCACTTGTGGCACCCGCCTACCGAAGCCCGGTGTTATGTGAAGCAGTTTGATGGCATTCAATTTTTTAGCCTCCAGTTTTATCATTTTGACTCATCTTCAGTCCTCTAATGGCAAAAAGGTTAAAAATCCAACTTTGCTACCTTGCTCAGCCTTAAACATCATCTAAGAAAACACGAGCCCCTCTCATGTGAATACAGATTAGCCACTTAAGAAACATCCATTTTGGTGTTGGTTTAGTTTAAAGTGGTGCTAAATCCAAATATATAAACATTTCGGGTTCATTGAAAAGGGTTATTATGATTAAGAAAATCTTGAATTTTATAAAACCTTCAATAGATCTGACACAATAAAAAAATTTGTGTGGTGTCATCCCTGCATGATCAATCAAGTTAACATCTTTTAAATTCCTATCCAACTCACAAGAACATCATCACCTGCATCTTTTCTTAACGCAGACTTATGCAGCTGATGGAAAAGTATTGTACTGATGAGTTAGTGACTATCTGTGAGAGATTGATTGTGACTGTTATTTTAAGGTCAACCTCTAGGAGTGAATACAGTAGTAAAAACACAGCAAAGGACCCTTTTATCCTCCTGCTGTGGTCAGTCAACGTGAAGCCTGAAAATGGGGTCCTGCACTAGTGGATGAGACAACACCCAGGGGGTGATAGGGGTATATAAAGATGTGTCCTGAGACTAGAAGTCAGTTCTAACATTGTCGGCTGGCCTGTGTTCAACTTGTCTCCTAGCTGTGTTGTGAACTCCTACAGTTGCAGTAAACAGCTGTGTCTTCTCATCGATCTGAGTGTCCGTCGTTCACTAAGAATTTTTCTAACATCAGTGTTTCCTCTTCTCATTGTATTAAACGGGGCCTAAAGGTCAAAATAATTCTGTGAATGTCAATCTAATGGAGTTAACACTATTTTAGTAAAAATCTAGTAACAAGCTAACATTTATACTGCTTTAGTTCAAAGCTCATTGCTAGCATAGATGCTAACAGTTAGTTTTCATATTCTTCAGGTGTGTTTCAAGATGACAGATAAAGTTGGATGTAGTGGATCCACCGTTGTGTATTTTTATATCACAGTCATAATAGTTTGTTGCTCTTTTATTGTTCCTTCTATTAAGTTTTTATACCCAAATGTTATAATGAAAGGTGCAGCAGGAACAGGTAGCTCTCTGGGGCAGCCATTTTTTAATTCTATGTGCATGTGAAATGTGTGTGTTTGTTTGACGCTGCGTCAGTGTTACGTCTGGGGAAATGAATCACACACAGCAGACATGAAATCAGACAGAGAGGAGGATTATGACGAAACCATTAAAAATAAAAGATTGTTTACAAATCTCAAGCCTGAGTCGAGTCTCAAGTCAGTGGAAATGCCTAGACTCCACTCCCATCTCTGGAAATATCATAGCATGAGCTAAAAGTGCTCAGTTGTACCAACATGTCGTGGCAGCTGTCATGCATGACTGATGACATACTGGTGCAGACCATAAATAAAAAGCGGGTTAATGGCGCTAATAGCAGCTTTTGTGATATGTAGAAGTGCAGAGTTGAGACTCTCCTGCCCTGTAGAGCAGTTTATTAGATCATGAATAAGAAACAGAGTAAATGTGGGAGAGCCAGAATGAGACATAAAGGAGAATATGACATGAAACAAAAGGTCATGAGGTTGGAATCAAAGAATGTCACTCAGTTAAAGGAGCATTGCAGCAAAGTTCAGTCTGATCTAATTCAGGTGATGTATACATGCTCCTCTGGCTGCTTCCATTTTTCTTTATTAACAGTGTTTTGCTAACATCATCCATCACAACCAGTATTACGCAGTTAAAGACTGGTGAATTTGGACATTCTTGTTGGAATATGTACAATTTATTTCCACATCATATGTCTGCAGACATCAAATGCCAATGTTTAGCAAACCTTCCTGCGCTCCCTCCTGCAGTGACTCAGCCTTGTCCAGCTCATTTGTTGTTATGAAAGCACCAATGTTGCTGGAGAGCAGGTGGCAGCAGGTCCTGACAGAATTATTGTGATGATTATATTGTGCCTCATAGTGATGGCATTATAGGCCTCCACTAACCCTGTTACATAACCACAACCACTCTGGTGGAGGGGACAGAAAAACCGAGAGGGCGGAGGAAGAGGAAGGTGTGATTTCTTGATTGCCCAAGCCACTCACAGGTACTTAAAGGATAAAAGATGCTGTAAATTAATTTGATGACAACACAGAGTGTGAGCGATAAATCTTTAAAACTAGTGTCAGAAACCGATAGTTACAGCTCTGTGCTAAAGTCTTGATCCAGCCCACATGTCTTTCTATTTTAAGTCCAAGCAGCCAGACTTTATTGTTACATTTCAAAGTGATTTTAAAGAAATAATTTTTTATGCTTTCTGGAGGAGTTTCAATGTACTTTTTTAAACAAATTTTCTGTATAGTCCTTGTGCATGATCATTTTCAGTAGTTTTTAATTTGTTTGTTTGTTTGTTTGTTTAGACCACTTAAACAATATTTCACGAGTCTGTAAAGCATGAAAAATGCCCTGCCTCAATAGGTAACCCACTGTTGTGTCTACACAACTAATGTCTGTCTACAAGTAACAGACAACTTTGCGAAGAGCAGATTTTTAGTTGTATCTTCTTATGGGCATAAACAGATGTGGTGTGCAAAGTGTACTTTAACATTTTGAGGAAACTGGACAAGTGATGGACAAAACAAGGGCCAGGCCTAAAATCAAACAAAAATAAACTCCACAGTAGATGAACAGTATATGAAAGTGATTCCATTAAGAAATACAAAAAAAACCAAACCTGACAGCTGTAGGTCAACCTATTGTTGGCTAATGACTTATAACAGATGACCTCCATTGAGAGNGTATATGAAAGTGATTCCATTAAGAAATAAAAAAAAAAAAACCTGACAGCTGTTGGTCAACCTATTGTTGGCTGACGACTTATAACAGATGATCTCCATTGAGTGGCTGTAAAGAAGTCCTTGTTAGCAAAGGAAAACAGGGAGAAAAGGTTGAAGTATGCCAAATGGCACAAGAACTGGGCTGAACATCAGTGGCAACAGGTCTGATGGAGTGAGGACCTCAACATTTTTGTAACTTTTTAAGAAGTGTGGGACAGAGAACAGAGCAAAAGGTTGACAACAACCAAAAGAAGAGCTTTGAAATGTCCTTCAACAAGCCTGGAAATCTGTTGCTGAAGACTCTTAAAGAAATTACAAAGAAGCTTATGTATGAGGGTGTGAATTGTACAAACTCTGTTTTTGCCTTATATACTGTATTTACATTTCTGTGTGCACATATTTCAGTAAATTACTCCACCTATTTCTATCAGTTTCTTGATGTTAATCTGAGACCAGGTCACATTGGCATTCCCCAGACATCCATTTCTCCTGTCACTTCCTCCATTTTCTCCAGAGGGACACCAGCTGAGCCAGCAAAGAGATAAAATCTCTGAGTGTCCTAATCTTCCCTGAGGCTTTCTTCCAGTGGGACATATTGGACACCTAAGTTGGTTCCTTTCCATGTGGTGAAGCAGATCCATGCTCTGAGCCCATATCTGAAAACTGAGCCTGACAATTTTCGGCAGAAACTACTCATATTAATGATCTGATTCTCTTGGTTTATATTCACAACCTGTAAGTGTTTGTGAGAATTAGATTATTGATCAAATGATACATCGACAGCTTCATCTTTCAACTTAGCTTTCTCTTTTCTGTGACAGGCCAGCACTGCATCTGTATCACTAGACTTTGTCCCAATCTAATCTTTTAAGAAAACCAATATCAAAAACCGTATGCCTGGTGGAGGGCTCTGCTTGATGTAGTCTACATCATGTGGATTTTGATTATTTTTTTAAGAGATGAGGCTTTTGAAGGAGTTCAAAGTGAGAAGACAGTACCCTATAAGTTGACATTACATACATTTCTGTTGTCACTTTAGACTTATTCGGTAGAATAGAATTTCCATGCTGGAAAAAGCTACACCCTCCAACAAAAACACAACTTTTGTACCATCATGTATATGAATTATCATACAAATTCCTTTGATGAGCTAAAAGGTTGCCACAAAATATTGAGGGTAATCAGCTGCCAGCTCTATTCAGGCTGATAATTTATATGACACTTTATCCAGTCCAGTTAAGACATCTAAGCACTCATGGGAGTTGTTTTTCCACCCAGCAGTTCCCACAGGCCTGTCTTCAGCTCAGATTGCGCTCTTGTTGATGGAAACATGAAGCAATAATTCTTAATTGATTGGAAAATAACCATCTAGGGAAGGACATGTGACATGGTTATCTCTTGCTGCTGTTACAGCCCGCCCTTGGACCATAAAACAGGAGCTACTGTAAATACCTGACATGCTTCATTGTAGCCCACGCAAAACACTCCACCTCATATAAAAACATTTTGTGTGTTTTAGAGAGCTGAACTACATCCTGAATGTGTGTGTGTGTGCGTGTGTTCCCTATACAGTGATGAGCAGCCACAGTAGTACAGTTACTAAGTGCATGTGACTAGGTCACCATGACAACAGCACTCCCTAGAGCATGCTGTGAGCGGTGTGACGTCACCGGTCTCTGCAGGCCTGTGTGTGTTCATGTGTGTACAGTGCATGTAGCTCTGCTGGTCCTGCAGAAGCTGCTCGGGTATGCTGACAGAAACAGATGAAGGGAATGAAAAGACATTAAAAAGGCAGAGAGGAAAGGGGAAACAAGTGGAGAAGCAGAAGCGAAGATGAGACAAAATACAGATTGTGGAAATTTAAAAGATTCATAGATTTTTAAAGGATGCGATTACTCTTATGTGAACTCCAGTACTATTCTAGTTTCTGCCAGATGGCCCTATTTTTTGTTTCGTCTCTGGCTCATCACAGATAACTGAGCTATGTGTGGTGGTTGTGTCGGTTTGTGCCGCTTGGCGTTCTTTCTCCTAAATAACAAAAGGTTATTGATCACTGTTATACTCCATATTGAGCCTCTGTGCTATGTCGTGCTGCCTGAAGCTCACAAAAAGATTATGAAACAACAGACCTCTAAACATTCATAAGTTGAAGGTTCCCCACATCTCCAGCAGAAGTGAGACGTAAAAGATAACATGCTGTTGATGTTGCAACAGCTTGGTTGCAAATATTGTGCTGTTGTGGTCATTTTTAACAAATGATTATCTTATAAAGCATCAACCCTTTTGTAATTACTTGTATTAAATACTGATCATTTTTTTCTACACAATGAAGAATTATTGGATGCCTTTTTCTTTTGATTTTGCCCCACTAGTTTCAGCTGTAATGTGATAATTTTGCACCTCTTTATGAGTGTTCAGTGGTTCATCTTGATTACTTTTGCATCTTTGGAGCTACTCTGTGTCCACTTTAGGTATTTTGTGTTGCATTTGGTTTGATTTTTGACTCATTCTGTGTATTATTTTATCTCTTCCATGTCCCATTTAAGACATATTGCATAAGGTTAACTCTCTCTAGCCTTTGTACTTTATGTCTCAGTGTGGTTGTTTCACTCTGAATTAATATGCACAGTGTGCATATTAATTCATTGCACACTATTCATACAAATATGCCAATTTTCACATACACTAATTTAACTAAACTTTTCAGATTGACACAGAAACACTTGTAGAATGTGAGTGCTCGCTTAAAGATGTTTTCTATTGTTTATCCAGACAGGTTCTATCGATTCAGTCTGAGGTGGAAATCCTCTGAGGCGCAAATACGTGCGAACTTTAATATAGTTCCTAAACCGACACAGTCATTTGTCACTGACTCCCTGAGTGTCAGTCGGTGCTGCGTAATGAGGTCCAAGGTACTATGAGGTGTGCATCCTCTCAGGTTGTTTATTTCATCTAGTTAGTGTTGTGACTGTATTTTTGTAGGTCCAAACTTTACTTCATATATTTATTACACTGCAAACACATACTGGCTTCATACATGAGAAATTAAGGAAATTTGCTCTTTATGTTGTTACTGTGAGGTTTTATTCCTCATCATGTGTCATTAGTTTCATTTAGCATTTTTTCTTGTTTTTTTCTTTAATTTTTTTCAACACGCATGCAAATTGTTCAAAAGTCATTTTGAAGTGTCATTGTTTTTTTGTCTAAATAGAAAGCAAACTCCTACACTGCTCTACGATTAAAGCACCACTTATAATGTACTCGAGTTGTACACTAGCTGCAAATGGGAGGAAAAAAAACAAACAAAAAAAAACAAGACAGGGATTCGTGAATAGCAGGAGGCACGACACCACAATATCTACTATTTAAAAAAAAACACTTCAGACAAGTGACTAAATTTGACTTCTGTGCACCTCTGAGAACTAACCAGCTGTTTAGGTTAAATGACTATTCTGATCATGATCAAGCATGCATGAACACTACTGCTTGCTCTGTACAGATTTAAAATTGTCCAACACTTTTCTTATCACTTCATTTGTCATTAATTGCCTTTATTGATGCTGCGTTGAAAGTCTTTTTAGCTAGATGCTGAGATCAAGGCCAGGGCCGAGTAATATGCTCAGCTGACCCAGATGCTGAAACAGCACTGATCCATAGTTTTGTGTGACTATTTTTAACATGAAATACAACTCACAATTAACTGTGCAGTTCCCATAGTCATGTCTCCTTTCTGGAACATTTAAGGTGTAATTACACATTTGAATAATTTTGCATGTCTTTGTTTGCCAACCTGTAATCAGCTGTATATAATTTAGGTGGTTTTATGTTGACTTTGGTTACTTTGTCATTGGTTGTTTTACATCTAATTGTATTTTTCTATTTTATCTTTCCCCCAGTGAATCTCTGTGGTTGTTTCTCATTCCCCTGTGTCTTACAATCTGTTGTATTGTGGTCATTATGTATCGTTTTATAGGTGTTTTGAGCCTTTTTAATCATTTTAGATGGAGGTATCTAATTTTTTTTAACAAAACATGTCATTCTAGCTAATGTCTCTTTTTACCTTCTGTAAGACCCTTATTCAACATTCAGTAAGATTGTGAAACAACTGGTTTGTAGCAAAATATCTATCCGAGAGACAAAAACTAAGATTATCTTTGTGAAGCTGTTTTAAGATGATAACATACATTTAATTGCTTATTTTCTGGAGTGTTTCATCATATAAACTCAAAAGTATTTGAACAGTTAACCCCCGAGAGTCTCTCCAACCAACACCAACAAACAAAAACTATTTTCATTTAACTGCCCGTTAAACGACTGATGATATTTTTCTGGTTCTTTCTTCAAGGCTGTACATTCCTGTCTCTCCTTGTAAGTGCATGCGTTTGGGTATGAATTATGCACAGCAGCGTTTCCTGTGATAAGGCCAAGATTGACAGTTGTGCTCACTGATAAATCAGCTGTGATTTATGGGTGTTTTGTTGTTGATGCTGTCTTTTTCTTAAATCCCTTCACAAGATCTGAGGGAAACATTCATACTGAAAAAGTGAAACCTTCATACACTGTGGGTCAAAGAATTTAACACTCTGGGGAACATAAAAGCAGCTAGCAATGATCAAAGCTTGTGGAGTGAAGCCTCTCTTCCCTCACAGTTGGCCAGTTTCACCCTCAGACACTTGACATTCTTCTTTCTCTGTGCCTTGAAACCAGCTTGAAGTGAGAAACACAAAAAATTTACAATATTCAAGGCAGCAGATCCCATATTCAGGCAATTTTTAATCAGTAATAGATTTAACTGCAAAAAATTAACTAATAGCTTATTTGGCAAATATAAGCTTAATAGTGGCTTACAGCCCACACTGTACCTATTACCATATATTTATTTATTTTATATGAAATCTAATTGTAAATAACTGTAAAATGATTAGATGTTGAAAAGTACAAGGCTCCAAATGTTCCTCTGTAATTAATGAATGCTATTATCACAGCAAGTAGCATTTAGCTTATCTTAGCATAAAGGTAAAGCCCAGATGGCAGACATGTTTGGCCGAATTCAGACTACTTGTGGCAGTTATAGCTCCGTTACAGAGTTGGCAAGTGTAGAGTGCAGTTACGTTCACAATTATTCAACATCATAAATCAAATTTNAGTGCAGTTACGTTCACAATTATTCAACAAAATAATGACAAAATAATTCAAACTGGGCTAAACATTTTTTTTAAGTATTTTGCTATCTAGGAGGTTTGTGAACCAGTTAGCCATGCTCTGTCTTAACATATTAAGAATCAAACAAACACCCCAAAATCTTACTAATTATGTTTTTTATAGTTAATCTGTACATAACTCTAAAAACAGGATTAATAAACTGTGATTTTATAGAGTTACATGCAGACTGAACTGCCTCCAGAAAGCTAGCCTACAATGCATTCCAGCACAGAACCAGCTTTCTTGATCAGTTGGTTCAGCTTCTTTAAGTCTCTGGTTCTGACGCTGCTGCCTCAACAGATGCTGCAAAGCTGACTGCACTTTACACAAAAGACCTATAGAGGATATGCAACATCTTGGTGCGGACATTGAACGTTCTTAGCTTCCTTAGTCTGGTCAGTCCCTTCTTGTAGATGCCTCTGTGTTGTATTTACAGTCTTGTCTGTTGCCCAGTTGAACTCCAAGGTACTTGTACTCCTCTACCAACTCCACCTCTTCTCCCAGGATGTAAACAGCTTTGTTTACTCCTGGTCCTCCTGAAGTCAATTNGTTTACTCCTGTTCCTCCTGAAGTCAATAATCATCTCTTTCGTTTTGTTTGTGTTCAAGATGAGGTGATTGTTTCTGCATCACCTCACAAATTCACGGACCAATTATATGTACTTACTTCTTGTCCATCACTGATACAGAGTAATCTGCAGCTGACAGGACTCAGAGTTGTGCTGGAAGTCTGAGCTGTACAGTGTGAAGAGAAACAATGAGATTACATGACCTTGTGGTGCTCCACTGCGGCATCTAAGACACACAATCTTTCAGTCTCACAAATGTTGGGCTGTTTGTTAGTTAGTCATAAATCCAGGTGGTTGTGGAGGTGTAAACCCGGAATTTATGGAGCTTTTCAAATAGCAGAGCAGCTGAATTGTATTAAATGCACTTGAGAAAAAAAAGACCATGATCCACAAAGTGCTGCCTGATTGGTCCATGTGAGAGTGGGCTCTGAAGCAGGTAGATGATGGCATCTTCCACCCCACGACCATTACCATAAGCAAACTGTAATGGATCCTGAAAAGGTGTTCACCTGCTTATTGATGTGAGCCTATAACAGTCTCTGTAGGCCTTTCATGATGTTTGATGTTAGGTCTGTAGTGATTTGGTTTAGATGGTTGGGATTTTTTAGGTACCTGAGCAAGGCAGGATGTTTTCCGCAGCACAATCTTTTCTTGGAGTTCCCCAAGGTTCCATCCTGGGGCCTCTTTTGTTCAACAACTTCATGCTCCCACTGACACAGGTCATAAAGAAAAACAAAATTAGTTACCATAGCTATGCAGATGACACACAGATATTTATTACAATGTCACCAGGAGACCGAGGCCCCGTACGGGCTCTTGGTGAATGCATTGAGGATATTAATAACTAGATGTTTCTGAACTTTCTTTAATTAAACAAAAACAAAATTGAGATTATTGTCTTTGCTTTCAAAGAGAAATGATTAATGGTCACCACAGAGCTTCAGTCTATACACCTAAAAACCACCAACCAGGCCAGAAATCTGTATTGATAGACTCAGACCCTAACTTTAAGAAACACATGAAGGGAATTACAAATTCAGCCTACTATCACCTTAAGAATATATAAGATGATAGTAAAAGATCTGATGTCTCAGCAAGATCTGAAAAACTA
>CM047984.1:4086842-4109253 GCA_026261665.1 Melanotaenia duboulayi | reverse complement strand
ACCAACTTGGTCAGTGATTTTAAGAGCCCAAGACTCCATGTGTTTACCAATGCTGACCCCCTTCTCTTTGCTACCAAACAGAATAATCTCAGTTTTGTCTTCATTTAATTGTAGAAAATTCTCCCTCACCCTCTTCATTGTACTTGTATATATTGTGTCTTGTGCTTGTCCTGCTTTACTGTTGGTGTTGTATTGCTACTGGTACCCAAATTTCCCTGAGGGCCCTCTGAAGGGATTAATAAAGAATTTCTATTCTATTCTATCCATCTATTTGCTCCAGACATTGACATATTCTTTACATAAAGCTGTAAAATCTCAACAAAGATAAAACTCAGAATGCAGGGAAATTTAGAGGAAAAAAGGCTGCAGAATAACAAGACTAGACAGATGTTTATTTCCATATTAATATTAAATAGATTAATTTAAATGCTACCAAGCTGTCTTTAAAAGGGAGGAAGAAAAGGTTCTCAACCATAGAATAATGATCTAAATCCTGCCCCACAATCCGCAATGGACCACTTCAAGGGATTTAGCTAAAGGCTGTCCCGTGGACCTTAAGGTTCCCTGATTGAAACCTCATCAAATCTGTGGAGAGGCCTCAGAAGATCAGTGCCTGAAAGACGTGACAAGACCATCAAAGAAACGGAAAATGCTGTCAGTTCGGATTCTGTGCAGGCAGAAAGGAAGAAGCATTTAGCTTCATACTGATTCTCATCCTCATCATCTGCACTCAGAGGACGAGTTTCCACAGTTTATTTCAAAACTAAATATTTAAAAATGTATCTTAATTATTTAAATCTGGTGAGCACAAACTTTGTTATACTGGAATTTGTGCATGTGCAGGTTACAGCTTATTAAAAGTACCTTAATCCTCATTTCTGTATATGCAAATATTATTAAAAAAAAGTTTAATGGGGAGTTTTAGTTTATGATTTAAAACTTTGCAGCCTTGCTTAGATTTTAAATGCAATGCTTTTGTTTCTTTGTGAAGAGCCACAAAATGTGAAAATTACCTGATCTGTAGAATTTATTTTTTTAATCTTTGAACCGGCATTTAAATATACATGTGAATATACATTACTTCAATTAATATTGATATAAATATTCCAAGGGCTACTTGAAGTTTTCCACCTGCATTGCGGCATTAAAAGCCATAATAAATAGCATTTACTGAGTCTGAAATTTTGTGAGCAGGCTGAGATATCAGTTTCAGTGTATTTAATAGCAATATCTTTTTTACAAGATATATTCCATAAGTTTCAAGGTGTTTAACACCTTAATGTTGAAAACTAAAGGACATACTCATCTACAGAATATAACAAGGATATTGGCCTTTGGACATGCAAGTGCCTGAGGCAGAATATACTATACACAAACAATTCAAAATGTGTGTGTTGCTCCCTTCATGCATACATCAGAGTCAGTTACTGATCTCCTTCCTCTTTCTCTCCCTTCTTTACCGATCTGCTCACTTTCTCCAGGTCCAGACGAAATCGTGATGTTTCATGGATACCCCCTGCAGAGCTCATTGGAGACCTTGCAATCATAGATTCAGCATCAAGAAAATGGCTTTCATCATGGCAACTTTCCACCTCCAGACTGTGCTGCGTGATCCCTCCTCGCCAGGGTGTAATTGCTGAGGCAGGAAGTTGTGAGTCAAGTTGTGACGAGCTTCCGAGTTTAGATAAAAATCACCCAAACCATGTAGTGTTCCTTTCTCTGAGGAGGGGGGAGGGTATCCATTTGAGTCTGATTTCTTTTTTTATTATTATTATTTATTCATTTCTGTTCATGTAATTTGCGGGACAGATTTGTGCACACTTGTTTGAGTGTATGTGGATGTGGGCAGAGAGTGTGAGGTGAGGAGAAAGTGACTGAGAGGAAGAAAGAGACAGAAGGAAAGAGATGGTCCTCCACACCACCCCTTACTCCAGTGCTTGTCTGCACTTTCTGGACGGCTTGTCATGGAGCCTGGTGTTTCCCTGCTACTGGCTCCTGGACCGGCTCCTAGCCTCCTGTGTGGCCACCTCGCTAGAGAAGCGCCAGCGTTCCCAGGATCCCTGCTCCTTCCTAAGTCTGTGTGTCCTAATTTCTGCACCCCTTTACCTGCTACTCCTTCTGGTCTCCTTGCCTTTTGCCCTTTTGGGTTTTATCATCTGGGCTCCCCTGCAGGCTGTCCGCCAACCATACTTGTACACCTACCACAGGTAAGGTTTTACTCAGCGTTCTATACAAAATTGTATATATTTTTTTTTTTCATGTTATTAAATAATTTCACTCTGGTTGTAAAACCTTTGTTTTTGATTTCTTTCTTTTAAAAAGTTAGTAGTACTTAGCTCGATATGGCATTTTCTCTTTGTTCAGGCCAGACAAGCACCAGGCAGAGCAAGGTCAGGCTGGACCAGGGGGTGCTGGGATCGGGGAATGGAGGCCACAGGGCAGAAGCTTTTGTTTCTGTAGTGCCAATGTTTGCCTCCTGCCGGACTCTCTGGCCAGGTTCAACAACTTGTCAGACACCCACAGGAGAGCGCGCGAGGTGGGGAAACGAATTCGCAATGGTGCCAGTCGACCCCAGATAAAAATCTACATCGACTCACCGACAAACACTTCCATCAGGTTGGGAGAGTTCACTGATGGGCTCCCTTTGTCTGTTTGTGAGGTAAATATATTCACTTTAAAATATCTTCCTTTCTCTTCTCTTTATTTAGTGCTGCATCCTTCAGCAGTCTTGCTACTGGTTTCCGTCGTACCTCCTCTCTGGATCAGCGTCCAGAACATATACACACCACCAATGGCCCAGCTGAAACTGAAATCGAACCCCTCACAGAGTGCCCGATTCATCCCTCAGGTGCCACCGACTGCCCTGTTCACCCCGCTGCAGGAGAGCAGGGCTCCACTGAATGCCCTGTTCACCATGATGGAGCTGATAACACAGCAGACTGCCCCGTCCACCCTGTGGGGGCTAACAGCACCTCAGATTGCCCTGTTCACATTTCAAGTGAGGCAGCAGACTGTCCCATGCATTCCACAGTAGGCCAGAGTGGCCCTGGCAACCATGACTGCCCCATGCATGGGGAAGGGATGCAGCAAAAGCCCTCCACAGACTGCCCGCTTCACACCTCAGGGGTTCAAATCAGCATTAGTGCTCCAGAGCCGGAACCTCAGGAGGAGGAAGCCGAGACGGGGAATCATCGGGACCAGGCAGGAGGAGACACAGGCAGTATGACTGCTTCGAGGGAGTCCCTCACTCGTTACCATGGTGGTGATGGTGGTGTTGGGATATCCTCCAATAATACCCTCTCTCACGTCCCACGTACATCAATCTTCAAGCGTCCAGGGCGGAAACGTCGCCATGGAGATGAAACATTCGACCATGAGATCTCTGCCTTTTTCCCTGCCAACTTGGATTTCCTGGCTCTACAGGAGGTATTTGACCATGGAGCAACCACAAGATTGCGGCGGCAGCTGCATCGCTACTTCCCCTATGTGCTGAGTGATGTTGGGCGGTACGGCTGGAAAGGTTGCTGCTCCAGGTTCAAATTCTTAAACAGCGGCCTGATGCTGGCCAGTCGCTACCCAATCTTGGATGCACGTTATGAGTGCTACCCGAACGGAAGAGGAGAGGACGCACTAGCAGCCAAGGGGGCGCTGTTTGCTAAGGTCAGACATTTTGCTTTTTTGATCTGCTGCTTTTCTTTGATTTTTAGAACTCATGTGCCTATTTGGGTTCAGTCAGTGTTAAAGTAAAACAGATTCAGAGGATTTAAGTAAGTTTGTATACAACCTTTGTGATATACCTTAGAATATGAGGTTCGAATTAAGCTTCTTTTACCTGAGAAATTGGAAATAGCTCTGCTCTGGTTCTGTGATGTGAAAAGCTTTAAAATGTGTCATAGCATTACATAACATGGTCAGTCACACAAACCTTTAGATAACAGGGTTTTTGTATACCCATATGATGGGGGTAATTAATGTTAATAAATTACTTTGAGTAAGCCTTGGAGACTTTTATAAAGTGGAAGTCAAGGTAGCTATTTCCATCTGCTTCAAGTTTTCATGCTAAGCTAAATTTAATCTCATGATGAGTGGACATTTAATTATCTCATATCGGCTGTGATTATGACAAGGTCAATGGTGTCACTTGGATATTTTTTTCAAACTCTAACCAAGTAGTTTTGCCTCTGAAGCCTAACTAATTAACTTTAGTGATCAAACTACAGCATATGGTCGTGCTGCCCAAACTTGAACAAGTGGATGAAACATAAACATAATTGAGATGCTCCTTTCATTCCTTTAATTTTTTTCATTCATTTGTTCCATTTCCAGACTTCTTTTGTGGATTCTGTTACTTTTTCAATGCACAGTCTTTACTGTGCGCAGCACCAGTGGGTCAGGAGCTGATCTCAGAGAAGCACTGTGTGTGTGAATTAAATTCCAGTATTTAATGGCCCGGGACCCAAAACTGGTTTAATTACACCTATTACCCCATTATGCTATCTGTAACTGCAAAAAAAAATCACATAATCACAAAAGTTTTTTTTATTTTGTTTTTTGTTTTTATTCTGTGAAAGTGTAAAATATTCCCCAAAGATGTGGCATTCATTAGTCTTGCATGAAAAATATATTATTGCTGCTACATCAACTTCTTTATTTATCACAGACAAGCTTTTTTTTGCAATGGTTTCACTAATTAGATTCAGAATTGTTGTGACTAGAAGGTCAGTGGAGAAAGGAAATGAGGAAATGCCATAACTAATGGCTCAGTTCATGTTTAGAATTATCTACATTTCAGGGGCTTTCACATAGCTTAGAATTTCTATACCTTCTCTCAAGTCACACTTAGTCTTTAGTCTCTCTACATATGTAATAAAGGGCATTCTGTGTTTCCCCTCTTTAATTTAGGGAAAAACTGAGCTAAATTTAAGCATAAATGTCACTGTGAGGCTAATTTTATGGTTCTCTTGCAGCAGAAATGTGCTCTAAATGCTGCTTGGCACCGTTTCAGCTAAACTCTAATCTGACATCTGTTATACACTGTTGTGTGACCTTGGCAGAGCAATAACTGAATGTCACGATTACTTTGTTCATGCTAAAGTACCGTATTATAGATTTGTTGGAAGAATGTGTGACAGAAGACTGGACAAACAAATCATATGTGAAGCAAAATATTTTGACATAGAATTTTTTAACTTCTCTCTTCATCTTATTAAAGCTTTTAGACTTTTTTAAAATAATGAAAGTTTATAACTGTTTAATACCTTTGTATAAATTTGTGCATACAACATCTGCATCTATTCACACGCAGCACATCTTACGTTGTACCGTCAGCGACTCTTACAGCCTTTCCACACGTTTCACACATTTGCAAATAAATCAGAAAAAAAAAAATCATGGACAATTAGCAGCTGTCCATGACTCACAGCTGGGAGGTTGATACATTTAATATATTTGGATGGATTATCAGATTTGCTCCAGCATTCATCCTTCGTCTGTGTATATTCACACACTTTGTGCTCCCTGGTAGATTCGCTGCTTAAGCTACAGGCTTTTTATACTGGCTGATTAATATTTCAGCCAATTGAAAATAGTGAAAAATTCCAATGTATGTCTTGAAACCAAAGATAAGTTCTTTACACAACTCATGTTCGAGAAATTTCCGTGTGATAAATTGTGTTAATAATGACTTAATTTGATTCACCAGATACTGGCTACTGGTGAGCCCCTACAGATCAGCTGCTTAGTATGAGAGCATTCTCCTCTTCTCACGCTATGGGCTTGTTTCTCCTTTTTTGGATCTCCTTTTCTATAAATATGAGATGCAGCTTTTACGTGGAAATTAGGTTTAGAGAGTGATACTGCTTGTGCACTAATGTAGACCTTAATTTTTCCTTCTAAATCTAAAGATCTAAAAAGAGATTAGCATTTTTCCTTTTGAAACCTTTTTACAAACACTTTCTTCATACCTGTCAAATATATACTCCATGCTTGGACAGGATCTCTCTGGGTCTGTTTTGAACTCACATGGTCCCACAAAGAGTCACTTTGGGCCATTTGTGGTTTCCTGTACTGGTAGCACACCAGTCCCAGAAGTCATGTCAACATGAAAAATAGCAACATCCATAAATGCATAGCACCGTAATACTGCAAAGGAAGTGAAAATAAAACCAGAAACAAAAACAAATATACATCTGAAATTATAAGATCAGACTCAAACATGAGTCTATCTCCTTCCGCCTTCTTATGAACTCAGTTTTACATGTCAATAAGTCAACATTATCGGACATAGTTTTCCTTTCACTGTTTATGATATGGAGCAGCCGGTCCCTTTCTTACTGCCACACAAGGATAATTGGCAATATACAATTTCCTATACATGAAAACCTGTTTCAAAGGGCTCTTAACAAAGCAATATGTAAGACATAGGAAAAAAATATGCTGGCATCCAGCCTTCAATGCCACCCAAGACAATTGTGGGTTTAAGTAAAACACCCCCAACACATCTCCACATTCAGCCCAGAACATTAAGGCAGTCCATAAAGAGCTATTTTGACCTCTTAAAAAGATCAAACCAAGCTTGAGAAAGAATCAATGAGCATTACAAATGTTTCCGCTGAATCAACAGCAATGCTAAAGACTGTTGAGCTAAACGCTAACATCAAGATATGTTTCCATTTTTAGTTTAGCATGTAAGACCTCTAACATTGGTTAATAAAGACAAAACAGATTCCATGCTCATTAGTTTAGTCCTGACCATGGTGCTGCATGAGAAGATGGGTTCTTTTCAGTGAGGCAATGTGGTGTAGGATGTTGTGTCGTGTTTAATAATTGCTGCATATCAATCCAGATAGGAAACACATGCAAACCTCATTTGGGTGAGGTACGGGCCCATTCTGGCCCAACTGCGGCCACTTTTAGGCCAGATACTCTTTGCTGTGATGGAAGTCGTTACAGAAAATTAGCATTTTTCCCTACAACTCTACTAGCAACTAGTTTTAGCATCAACAAAGCAGTTTTAGTAGTTAAATATATTCCTTATTGATGTGATAGGACACGCTGTGAAAGTTTAATGCAAAATGCATACCTGTTAAGAAGGACTGTTGGGACTATACAGTTTCTATTGTCTTTATTCTGTCTGAGCTTCATTCCATAGCATTCTTCTTTACGTAATAACCAAGCACAGCATTAGAAAAAGCAGCAGTGCAGAGGGTATAGCTTTTCAGTAATTAATCAGGGTTGCAGCAAGCCACGGATGTTTATGTGTATGCAGTCCTTTTTGACGGTGTGTGACTTCGTTAATCAGTCACATACTGTGACGGCAGGATGTGAGTCTGGATCTGATCCAGTCCCTGCTGGGCTGGGTCGACTTCATGTGACCTGATGCTGCTGACGGGTACCTGCATGTGTATATAAGCACACCTTTCCATGCCCTTATGTATACTAGATCTAATAAAGAGACACTACATCACAGCTTGCATGCTGACAGTTTTATCCTGCTTCCCAGCTGCCTGCTGACTGTCGCTGCGGCTTACAAGCTGCCTCTACTTCTACATTTCACCACCTCCGTTCATGTGAGGTCACTCCAGGTCTCATTGACAGGCTGGATGTAAACCGGCCGGCAAGCACATGTCTCAATGTAAGCTGCTAATGCTGTCAGCTGTTAGAGAAAGAAAAGAAGAATATTTAACAAAATGGGTACGTAAACTGGGCTTACTTCTGCATTAAATGTCTGCACCTGTGGTGCAACTCTTGGGAATATACTGAACAACGGGGATCAGGGTCAGTGGAAACATGCAGGGACAGCACAAACTGTGTGAGCACTTATGTTCTCTCCTGTTTGTTTCTAATCTTGGTTGTGCTTGTTGAGAGGTAGACTGATTAAAGAAGGAATGATTACCAGTATTTCTCTTTAATTGCATTTAGTTTTATTGACACTTCAACAAATCTGGAAAGTGGAACAACGTCTCAAGTTGCCGTTGAGGTACAAAGATACTTTCAAACGCACACAAGCGTACTGTTGGTAGATATTTTATAATCTCCCCTCAAGCATTGCTTAAACTTCTGAAAACACATATATGCTCATTTAAAAATTTATGTGTTATTCACAAATGCAGATTAAAGCTCCATCATGCAAAGAAGGCATATGTAAACATGATTAAAAAATGCAGCCATCTACTCTGGACAAAAGCTCATATTAGAAGAATTAAAAAACTGTTTTGTGGTTAGACAAATCAAAAATTTGAAATTTGTTCTGGTAATCATGGATATTTTCTAACATAGACTAAAGAGAAGAGGGGTCATCTTGTTATCAGTGTTCAGTTCAAAGTCCTACATCTCTGGTGGTATGGAGGAGTGTTGTATTATTGCTATTAGGACTGGCAGCCGGCCCATCTGGAAACGCATCATCAATGCTGAAATATATATATACAGAATTATTTATCCAGACAAGGTATTTATTCTAGGTAAACTGCATCTACTAGAGCAACAGCATGGCTTCAGATGGCAGATCATGAGGCTCAAAGTACAACAGAACTATGGAGCAGCTAGAATCAAACATTAGACAAGAAAAGGAGAAGGTCCAGCAGCTGGTCTCCTCACGTCTTAAATGTTTACAGACTGTTAAAAGAAGAGATGACGCTATACTGAGATAAACATGATCCTGTCCCAAATTTTAAGATGCGCTGCTGGTGTCAAGATCAAGATGAGCTAGTATGTCATATGTGAGATTAGTCAATCATTGCAACCTGTTGTTATATTTCAAACAGCCTTCCAACTTTTGGGGGGGAATTTGGTGTTTATTCAACCAAAAGCATATTAAATAAAGACTATGCAGATTTGAGCTTCTGTTACAATGTAGTTCTTTTCTGCATGAATGAGCAGAAATGGAAGTTAACAAAGAAAATGACCAAAATAAACAGCATCTATCCCGAACAGGGATGTTAAATCCAACAGCTTATAAAGCTAAGAAGAAGCTAGCAGAAGTAATAAGAATCACAGATGAATTTTCTGCTTTCTCCCAAAATGAAGACGGAAGTTAGACAGCTGTCAGTGTGTGGCTCACTGTTCCGCTCCATCACCTAAATGAAAGCATGTAAACAGAGTCACAGTGAGCACAAACAACACGGCGGATGCAACATCCACTAGAAATCAAAACCAGCCTCATAGTGACTGAGACGGAATTTATGTAAAAGCCTTGAATCCATCTTTATTCTGCAACTAAACCCTGCATAACTGTCAGGTTTTTCCCTTGAACTGTGAGGTTTTCTTTTGCTGTTTTTCAACCTGAAAAACACAAAGAATTGTGCCTATACGTAACCTTTCCTTTTTCTAAGCTCCGTCTTCTGAACTTTTGCTGCAAATAACCTCAAACTGAAAAAAAGATTTAAGTCTTTTAGTGAATTTAATTGGTGCTTTATTAGATAGTGAAAGGTTTTTTTATGCTCTTGAGATTTTGCCTCCCATTTTCTGTTTTCTTCGAGCTGCACAGGCTGGTCAAATAAAATGAGCACATTTGAGACTCATTACCAGAAGAATAAACGACAAACCTCTCACATCAACCAGCTGTGCGGGTGAAAGTTCATTTTCAGCCTTTGGAACCGCAATCGTCCAGCATGCTTCTTCTGGATCCCTCGGTTGCCATTAGTGCATGTGTCAGATGTGAATGTCTTCCTGATCTTTCCCTGGATCTGGCTCCTCATTATAGCTTTGATTTTAGTGGATGCAGAAGCAGATCTTCATCCGGTGTCCACATACCAACCGTGTAGTTTAAGTGCTCATTGCTTGTTCTTTTGCAGATGTGTTTTACAGCTGCTGTTGCATGAATATGTTATTAACAGGGCCAACTTGTCTATTGAAGCAGGTAACTCTCTGCAGAAAAAAGAAAAAAAATCACAAGTGCAAATGAATGTGTGCTGGAATTCAAACTGTGTGCGTGTGTGCATGCGTGCGTGCGTGCATGTGTGTGTGTGTGCGTGCGTTACATTTCTGGTTGCTGCATATTGCTCAGATAAACTGATGGTAAGTTGTACAAACATCAACAACCACTGGCTTTAAGTAAAATAATCTGAAGTACCATTAATTGTCCTCTATGGCTACACACATTTCAATTCCACTGATAAGTCCTCTTTAGGGTTCACTTGTGTGTATATGTGCTCATTAATGTACTATTTGTTTTTCTACCAGTCATGTTGCTAAAAAAAAAACTTTCTGTTTTCTATTTAAGCTAGTATATTCCTCCCATACAAGCAGGAGATTATAGAGGTACGGTAGTCTTGTTGCATCAAACATAAGAAGCACCATTCAATTAGGTCTATTTCATGATTTTCATTTTGATGCAAAAATACTAACTAAATATTGCACAAATGCTTATTCAAGCTTTCTTTGACAAAATCTGTCTCCTGTGACTTTGCTGTAACATATGATTCTTATGTTTAACTACCTTTTCATTATAGGAGACAGTACAGGGAGTGAGATGTGTGTATAGTATAGAGACAAATTATCTATGTGCACTGTGGGAGGCACCAATCTGAAGATGTAGCATACCAAAATGTAAATGACAAATAAGAGAAACTCAGCTAAAACCCTCCACCAAGCATAATTTGCCACCCAAATGAAAGACAGTTCAAACGGCAAGCAATTGAATGGACATGTTACAAAAAAAACAAAACAAACAACAACAACAAAACATGCAAACAGCACATGTTCACTTCAATGCTTCTGCTAATTTCACCGCTTCAAAAAATATCACAAACAAGGTGTCACATGAAGGAAGAGCCTCTGCTGATTACAGAGATGTCTATTTCATTATTTTGTGATAAAATCTTGGCAATGTGGTAACCAAAGCATAGCCAAATAAATATTAAAAAAATACCAATAATAAAGTATTTGGATTCTGACACTTCTGTAGTAAAATCAGATATCTTAGCTTCTTTTTTTTAAGCCCAAGATTATTAAGATAGTCATTGTGGTTGTAAAAGATATACTCCATTTATTTTATTTGGATAGGTAATTTTGGCAGAAAATAGGCCTTGTGATGAAATAATGGAATCAGAATCTCAAATAAAGTTCAGATGAATCTCATCTCAGTGTTTGCTTTGTCCAAACAAATGACAGCAAATTCACACCTTTACGCAACTACGATAAACAACAACTTGGTAGTTTCTTATCAAGGCTACAGGGTTGTGTTTTGATAAAGAATGATAAATTACATGTACATAACTCAGCTGAGTAGTTTTAGTGCTGTACTTCATTTAAAATAGTACATCATTCATGAGTTAAGAGATGTGAGTTTACTGTCCTCATCACAAACAAGATGTCCTCATGGGCCATTTGCCTCTGAGACTCAGGTGCTTTTCTATCAGTTACTTAACTAAACTACTGGACATTTGAGACACTTCTAAAAGCCTGCACCATCCTCACCATTAATAGTACCGGTGCTTTTAGAGCATCCCAATTTCAGTATTTTTATTTTTAGTACAATTCATCCTGACTTCCTGTTGTCGTTCTTATTGATCAGCTCTGGCCCTCGTACCCGTCTTCTTAACCCGGCTGTTTTGCTACCAGCTGCAGGTTTTGATGTGCCTGCTGTTCACACCTCACGGCCCCTCTTCATCCTCCCGACATCTTGGCTGCGTTCCAATATGAAACCTTCGCTTCCTCTCGGTGAACTTCCGGCTCGCTTTGGCACCAGCTGGGATGCTTCTCATTAGATACAGTTCATTTGAAGTACCTGATGTTCACACTGTTTCTCTTCACACCTACCAGATACAATGATTGTTCACCCATATAAAGCACATTGTTGTTAATTCTTACTTTTTCTGCTTCCTATGTTTTGTGTTTCTCTTAGCTTTGCTTCTTTTTCCTGATATGACTAATTTGCACATACAGATATACAGAGTCCAGCATTCTTATGGCTCACCTTCATAAATCTCTAATATCTTGGATTTGCACAGACATGCACAAGCCTGATATCCTCACTCATTTTGTGTCATGAACGGATCTGACATGGACTGCCTGCAGTTTGTGAGCATGAAAAGGCATGCACATGGCTTAACGTTTATCGAATCGAGTTAACTTATTTGTCAAACTTAACTTTGCTTGACATGTATTTTTACAACAACAGAACTTTCCTCTTCAGCTGAGCAAATGCAGATGTTCTGTAGTGTTTAGAAACCGGTGTGTAGTGAGGCAGGACCTGAGTGTTTGTAGATAAGCAAATCGCTAATCTAAATTTTCTCTCTGCAACATTTCCATAAACTCAAGCCTACTGACATTACCATGCACAGATATAGAGGAGTTGGAACATTTTAATTGCCACTGAACATTATTCATGGCTCTGCATAATCAGTCAGTGCTGGCATTTCAGGCTGGCAGAAGGGTTAGACACTTTTCTCTGCCAAATGAGACCATTAAGTAAAAATCTACACCAGCCATCTTCTGCTATTCTCTCCTGAATAGTTTATTCCAATTGTGATGCACTTAAAGTTTAGAGTCAGTCTTTTACTAATGTAGCTCAAAGAAACTTACATATTCTGATGATTTCCCTGTGGATGTGTTTACCTGGAGAGCAGCTGCAGGTCAGCAACATAAATCTGAACTGTTTACTGCTGCGAATTGATGAAGAAAGAGAGAGAGAGAGAGAGAGAGAGAGAGAGAGAGAGAGAGAGAGAGAGAGAGAAAGAGAGAGAGATAGAATATTAATTAAAAATGTTTCCCTGAAGAGAAAGCCAGCGCTGGCTCTGTAATTAAAGCTTTTCAGTCCCAACATTTATCCCCTCTTATAATTATTTCACACTACTAAGTGCATGGTTGAAGAGTCACGTGTGTGTTTGTCTGTAAATACACAGTCTCAATGCATTGCTATGGATTAGGCCTCAAAATAGGGACACGCTCAAATCTAGATTGGATAATGGAAATCATTGAGAGAATTCCCTAAATCCAGCCCCAGCCTCTAATGACCAGAGAGACCTCCATTCACTATCGAGGTCAGCTCAGTTCGTTGACAGAAATTGCTTTTCTACTGGGGTTCAGAGAGAGAAAAATAGTACCGTGTGTTAACACTACATAGCACAGGTCAGACCTGAAAAGCACTCATCTGTGTCATCTGTTCTTTTTAAATTCACATGAAACTGCTGACAAACTGTAGCTCACACTGTTCATGTACAATATTTGTTTTAAGGTGGAAGAATCATTAGTGCTCTGGTATATACATTTACACCCACCAGCTACTTTATTAGGTACACCTGTTCATGTTATTATAAATATCTAATCATCCTAACACATGGCAATAAGTCAATACATTTGGACACGCAGACATGGTCATGTATTTTGTATGTGGACCCTTATTTATAAGCGGTACATAGCCTCCTGGGGATCCTGTTTACCGAAATAATGTTGTTGGCACCCAACATTACAAACAACAAAAACACTAATGAAATGTAAAAAAAAAAACACATTTTCTCTATCTGTTGTTGTTGTAAATAAATAAATAAGCTGACTTGTTGAAGTTCAAATCAAGCTTCAGAATGGGGAAGAAAGAGGGTTTAAAGCCGCACGTTGGCAGATTTTTGCATCGTTATCACCCCCTAACGAAAGCTGATTTTTCTTGCTTCCTGTCTCTTCTCTGAGCTCTCTCAAGCCATAAAAGCTAGTCCAGTGTTGAGTTTTGTCTTACTGCTGCCACTCTCTTTCTTTTCATTGCTTCTGCCATTCTCTTGGCTTTCTCTGCTGAATATGGTGCACTTTCAAAACAACCAGTATGTTTATATCCAGTTGCTGGTGTGTGAAGCACTCAAGCAACACACAGCTGTCACATGATGCCCTGGGCGGGAAAAGAAAAGATGTCAAGTGTAGTTTCTCAACCTCAGGACACAGGGCAATAATGGCTCCAGGAATACGCATAATGAATGTCAGTGTACCATCAAAACAAGTCAGAAAAACAGATTTTAAGGTCGGAATCTTATCTGGTATTGATGTAAGTGAATTTTAACAAGGCATGATTGTTGGTACCAAAAGGGCTGGTCTCATTATTTAAGAAACTGCTGATCTACTTGGATTTTTATATACAACCATCTCTAGGGTTTACAGAGAATGATCTGGAAAAGAGAAAATGACAAGACCACACCAGATGCCACTTTTCTCAGCTGAGAGCAGAAAACTGAGACTATAGTTCACACAGGTTTACCAAAACTAGTGAGCAGAAGATGGATAAACCTTGCCTGGTCTATTGAGTCTCCATTTCAGTCAGAGTACAGTGTAAACAACATGAAAGCAAGGGTCCGCCCTGCCTTGGATCAACGGTTCAGACTGGTATTGGTGTAATAGGATATTTTCTTGGTACACTTTGGGGCCCTGAGCATCCAATTTACACATCTTCTGATGATTACTTCTAGCAGGATAATAGACCATGTCACAAAGCTCAGATCATCTGGTTTCTTGAACATGACGATGGATTCACTGGACTCCAACGGCCTCCATAGCCACCAGATCTCAGTCCAGTAGAGCGACTTCGGGATGTGGTGGAACAGGAGATTCTCATCATGGATGCAGCCGACAAACCTGCAGCAGCTGTGTGATGCTGTCATGTCAACATGGACATATGGCTTGTTCATCTGTCTCTGAGCTCATTCAAACAAAAATAAGAATTGTTTTAGACAGTAGCTGAAAATAGATGTTTGAAGATCCACTTTTATTTTCTCATTTAACTTGACTATGACTTTAATATGTGATGGATTTAAGGCTTTATTTGAGCTTGAATCAACTGACCTCTAACTTTTATTTTATTCTGGATTGGTTCAAGAGTGATTACTCCTAATTTATGACTACAATCTGTCTGATTCATGATTTGATTCAACGTTTGTATCTTGGATTAAGAAGTTACTTAACTTCATCATAATATTGATTTTAACTTGTCTTGATGCATTTAGGTTGATTAAATTCAATATTTTCTTTGTTGCTGTTTATTATTATTAACATGGGAATATTTTACTCGTCACTTGTGAGTTCAATAATCCATAGCACCTTTTGACCTTATGTTTTACAATCATCCTATCATACTTGTTCAGGCTCCCTATTTTATATTTACAAGCTCTAGCATGTTGTACTTTATAATCACAACCACAAATGAATAAATCAGGGGTACTATGGGCACGCTTGAACACATGGCAGAGCTGGGGATCAAATCAATCTTCCACTTGAAAGAAGACCTCTTTCTTTACTTTGTCCTATATAAACTCATCTTGAAACTGTATTGATTAACACTAAGACTTAAATTGTACTTATCTAATTAAACTTGCAAGATTAACACAATTTTAATTACTGAAGTGATTAAAATTGTTATCTTGTCTTTAGTTATTCTGGATCTACTGCAGCCACAAAACAACACAAAAGCTACAACTGAAGTTACATCACTTCTTTTTAATCAGGAGTCACACCACGAAGTAGGCACCGATGAAAGTTACTACCTAAAACATGCAAAAACTCCTTATTTACACATCACAGTTAACTTTTATTATATCACATTCTGTACCAAAATTAATAAACAATATTTACTTTTAATATTTATCTCACTTCCGTAGCTTTTTAAAAAATCTCTAACTTTTCATCCACTAAGACTGAAAATTTTCTACTTCCAAAAAAGAAAAAGTGGCGTAACTTCTGTTGCAGCTTTTGTGTTGTGTTGTGGCTAATTATGGAGTGTGTGACATCTTTCATTCATTTTCTGTACCACTTAGTCCCATTAGGGGTCGCTGGGAAGCTGGATCCTATCTCAGCAATTAGCAGGCGAGAGGCAGGGTACACCCTGGAAAGGTCGCCAAACCCTCGCAAGCTTTTCTGTTGTGTTGTGAGTAAGACTGATTCAATGACTAATTTGAACTGCAATGAGTTTACTCCAGATTTGACTTTTAAGTGCTCCAAGACAGTTTGTGACAGCCGGGTACAGAGTGAATGGTTATAACTGTTGTGAGGAGCAACCTAAACTTAAACTTTAATTTATTTTTTAATTTAAAGGTGCAGCTTGTAACAAAGGTCTGTAAAAAAAAACAAAGTATATATCATTAAAAACATGTGTATTGTTATCTAATCACTTTACTAAAATACCTTGTGTTTTTATTCTCTTAGATTTAGCCATTTATATCTACATGCTATTGGTCCACATACATGGCAGCTTCTATATTTGTGCCACCATTTTTACTACGGTGTCTGTGAATGGACAAACTACTCTGTAAAGTGAGAACCTTCTGAGCTTTAAAACTGCAGCGCTGGCTTTGTTTGATAGATGCTGGAACACGGTTTGGGTTAAGTAACACCTTAAAAGGCACACAGAAGATAGTCCACATGTACACAATTTTACCTGTTATTCAGTAATCACTGAATCCGAAGCCATTGGATCCACTCATGCATAAAGACATGTTTTAGTCTGGAAGAATTCTGTACTGACAGACAACACACAGTAAAAAGTAACATTGGTTTAAATACTGTAGAATTTATTTAGTGGATATAACTTAATTTTAATCTAGTTGTTAGTAAAATACTAATCTAAAATAAGTTATATGAACTTTGGAGGTCAAAATGTTGAAAAAAAAGTTTTTTTCCATAATTCAGTTCACTTCTGTTAACAACAAATTAGAGATAATCCATAGTATGAAACCTTGTACTTACACAATCTTTTTTTTATTTTACTTATTTGGTTGCTCAATTCAAATGCCACAAAAAGGTTTCGACTGATTTCAGAAAACTTATAAAATGAACTTTCATGTCCATTTTCCAATGATTTACATTAATATATCTCAAATTTTCTCTTAGTTTTCCTTTATCTTCTTGTTTTGCATTATTTTGAAATAAATTGCCCCCCAAAAAATAAATAAATAAAAAAATAAAAACATGTCATGTCACTTAAGCTCCAAAGCTCCTGGTTTGAAGTTCTCAGCTAAACTAACAGGAAAACTTTCTGGTCTCCATTTTGACCTCATATCAGCAATAACCCACCTTTCACCGTAGTTTCAGAGTACAGACAACATGTTCTGCTGTGGTTAAAACCAATTATCTAGGTAGCTGCTACACCATCACAAAGATGTCTGTGTCTTCCGTTTGAGTAGAAACCCCTACCACACCAGCTTCCGCTTCCAAACCAACACTTTGTAAAACATCTCTTCTAATTTATATGAAATTTATCAAACCAAGTTTTTTCAGCTACCTTGTTTACTTAGAGTAAAATCAAAGGGATCGAGTTTGTAAAACTTAGACAACCTAAAAATATTTTACTTAATTACACTCAAACAAAAGCTTTATTTGAGGCAACAAGTTAGCATATACCTGCATTTTAGTTAGATTTTACAGTGCATCTATTCACAACTAAGCCCATCTTAACCACTAAATGTCAGTAGTTTGTGCTCACTGTACCTTTAAGTAACAAATTGTTCAATGTGAAGTGAAACTACTCAACTAATCATAGGATTCAGCCCAAACACCAGTGTACTACTTAGACTTCACAGCTGTGCTGACTGCAAAGCATCGATCAAAGATACAACTACCCGCAAAGAAACAACAAGAATGTAAAATAATGTGGTTTTGTTCATCTGTGGTTGCGTTTCTGTCGGTCATCACAACAAATCAGCTGCTTAGTGTTCGAGTGAAGTGATCAAACTCATGCGAGTAATGCGAGGTGAAATCTCAGTTTACCCCCTGCACGATGATAAAGTTAAAGTAATTATTTACAGCAAGTGCCGAGGTTTTATGCTCAGACTCGCCCGTCTTGGCTGGCACCAAGTGTGAAATCGGCGCTTACAGCAAGTTTCAGTTCCGCTCTGTTCTGTGTCAACTCCCTGCAATGAGAGGAAGCCTTAGAAAGTTTCAGCATCTCACATCCTGCATTCTGACTCATTGGCTTCTTTATTTTAAATGAAACCCAGTTAATTTTACTTTGTGTTATTATTACTCATTCAGAGAAGAGGGAAGAAACACTTCCCGCTTCTCTTCGTCAGTGTAAAAGGCTTCCAGTGGAGACTTTTCTTCATTACGACGCAGAGCTCGTACTGAAAGAGAAAAGCCTCAGTACCGTGTGAACATCATCTCCTACACAGGCTTCAAATTCTAGATATACTGAGAGTCCTTTTTTTTTTAATAAGCACAAGTGCACACATCCACACGCAGAACAATCCTCCCGGGCCTATTGTCAGTTTCAGGCTGCACACACACGTACTGAAGCATACATAAGCTTTTGAAATATTAATGCGAGTTGGGCAAGATAGAGAGAAGATGGGAACAGAGAGAAAAGCAGCAATTAAAAAGGAAGAAATAGGACACAAAAGTATCCAACAAATTACCTTTAAGAACATAGTCAGACAAGGAGGCAATAAGATTATACCCGAAAAGTGCTGAGTCTTTTTTAAATATAAGCTACTAAAGATGACTAAACATCAAATCTAAAAGTGTCCAATGTCAAAAATGCTTATTTATTTAATGTTATACTGTTAGAGGAGTTAATGCACCATTTTCCAAAGCATTTAAGAAAATTGGACTGCTCTTCTCTGCATCTCTGACTCTCTCCATTAAAAGTAATTAAATTAGTGCCTCAAACATTGAGAGGAAAATCTATGGTCTTTGCTGTAATGTATACTTTCTGTACTTCAGTATACAGTATTAGTTTGTGTTTGGTACTAAAGTACAGGTAATCAGGATAGTGCGGCTCTCAGAGTTATTATATAGGTATATATTTATATATATATGTATGTGTGTGTGTGTGTGTGTACGAGGGTTTGCAGAGCTGCCAGCTGAAATCAGCCATGCAGTTGTTGGCAGTCTGTTTCCAAAATGTCTAAACGGATGTCTTCTACTCAGCGAGCGTCTCTAACCCTGTGGCTAATTCACAGGACAGGAAAATAATGTTTTATTTCCTCTTTGTTGCTGAAGGGACTAAATCTTGCATCATGTACATTCAACGTTCTTTTTAAGACACTTCACACAAGATAAATGTTATGTTAAATCAAAAGTAGGAACAGTTGTTGTAGATGCACTTTTCTTGTGTCTTGTTCTCTTTTCTTGAGTTTTATTCAGATTATTTATGTTTGTGTCTCAGTTCATTCCTTTTTTATTCTTCTTTTGTCATTTTGCACTTGTGTTTTGTCTGATTTTATTTCCGGTCCTTGTGTTGTTTCTTTTTCGTATGTTTTTGATTACCTTATTTGTTTAACTTGTGTCTCGTTCCCACATTAGTTATGAGTAAGACCTTCTTTGCTGACTGTGCTCCACTATTGGTGATCATTATTTTTAGTTTATGGACTCCCCAGCTGCCCTTGTCCCCGCATTTAAAATGTTTCTGTCTTTGCTCCTTTATATTTCCTCTTCCAAAGAGTTTTAAAGTTGGCAAAGGATCAACATAATCCTCCTTTCATTTAAAAGCTTCATTAACTCGTGTGTTTCTATAATAACAGTTAATCAGATCAAAGCAATTAATCAAAAGTGAAAGGGGCCATTGTTTTTAAAAAACCAGTACACTGAATATTTTTACAGCTTTATAACTATTGTTATTAACAACTTCATAAACACACATCACACTAAAAGCAAAATGTGAAAAAAGTACAAAACCATGCTAAAAATGTTGGGCTTTTAAAAGGCGAGGGGACATTTATTCTAAAAGAAGCCGAAATCAAAAGATGATGGTTTTTGACATTTTGTCTGATGTTTGTTCCTTGCTCGGTGAATATTTATAAAAAATGGAAGTGTTTTAGAAGCAGAATGGTTTCATGCTCATGTGTAAGAACACCATCTTTCAATTCTCCTTTTCAGGCCTTCTCAAAGCTTCTTGTATCAAAACAAAATTTACAAAAATCATCATTTATAGGTTTTTAAATGACAAAATTATAACCTCAAACGAAAGTTAAAAAATATTTAACCATGTAATTTAACAAATGACGATTTTGTAGTTTGTTGGTCTCTGCATCCATGTGGGTGTTAATATACAGAAGTGCCAAGGATGAAAGACATCAGCAATGATCTTAGAGAAGAAAATATTTCCACCCATCAATCTGGAAAGGGTCATAAGGCCATTTCCAGACAATCTGGTGTCATCCTGCTACATTGAGAAGGATTCACATGTGAAAAACATCTCAGCAAGTTCACACTAAAGTCAGACTGCAGTTTGTTTCTGCACAGCTGTCTCTCTCCTTGACTTTCCCGATGTTGTCTCTCTACAAAGAACTCCTTTGAACATTTTTGTCCCTGAGAAACCCTCCAAGTTCCGAGCTGTCCCAGCAGCTCCCACTAACATTGAAATGTGACATATGGCTCTTGTCTGCACAGTTCAAAACTGCACTGTAACTTTCAATTTATCTCCTGGATCTGACTTACTGCTTGGCTTTTCTGCTCCATGTAGCTTTACAAAGTACAGAGAGAAAAAAACACAACCCCAAACAAATTGTAAAGTAGTTCTTTGTTTTCTGGACAAGTTTGCTAAATATTTATAATCTCTATACGGAGAATCTGTCTCAGCTAAATCTGCTAGTAAAGTTACAAAGTTATGATTTCTAAACTTTTTATTCCCAACTCCAGACAAATATAGCAGCTGAATTTGTTCAGATCTATTGACATTAAACACCCAATGCCGAGCACAGTTATAGATGGATGGTAATTGTTAGTGACGCAAATTCTTCCAGACATTAACAGGAGGCTGAGAAGTGTGATCCTCCTGCAGCTGGAGTACACTCTTCGGTCCCCCTGCTTGTAGAGGGAAACCGCCACCCAAGTCTGTCACTGTAAAGGCACTGTCTCCAATGTCCACACGATGCTGCAAAGCCAATTCACTACCAGGTAGTGATAAGTTCAAAGCTCCGCCCCTCTCTTCACCTGAGTGTCCAAGACATGTGGGTGCAAGTCCAGTGATGTGACTACAAAGTTGATCATTGAACTGCAGCCTTGAGTGTCCTGGTGCACTTGTGGACACACCTATGCCTGAACACAGTGTTCATTACAGATATTCCATTAAGAGCACAGAAGTCCAGTAACTGAATACAACTCATGTTTAGGTCGGAGGAGCTGTTCCTCCCAATCATACCCTTCCAGGTTTCATTGTCATTGCCCATGTGAGCATTGCCCACAAGCAGAACAAGGAGGCCCCAGGAGAAGCGCTGTGCAGCTTTCTATCTAAGGACTCCAAAAAGGACGGGTACTCTAAATTTCTGTTTGGGGTGTTGGCACAAACAACAGTCAGGACCCACCACCCCCCATCAAAGGTGGAGGAAAGCTACCCTCTCATCCACAGGGGTAAAGCTCAATGTACAAGCCGTGGGATGTTGAGTATGCCCACACCTGCCCAGAGTCTCTCACTGGAAGCAACTCCAGAATGGAAGATAACCAAGCCCTTCTCAAGAAAACTGGTTCCAGACCCCAAGTTGTGTGTCCAACTATATCTAAATGGAACCACTCAACCCTGCACCTTAGCTCAGGCCCCTTCCCCATCAGGGAGGTGGCATTCCACATCCCTAGAGCTAGCTTCTGCAGCTGAAGGTCGGACCACCGGGATCCCTGCCTTCGGCCACCATGCAATTTACATTGCACCCGACCTCCATGGACCTTCCCTTGGGTGGTGGGCACATAGGAGGGTAATTAGAGATGTATTAAGAAATAAAAACATTTAATAGTAAAAGAACAATTTAAAATTAAAATTGATTTGATTGTTCAAATCAAAAACACTGAAATCAAGTGAGCTTTTAGAGCAATCGTGGAAAGGCTTCATTTGTTGCAGCATTTTTATTTATTATTGCATCACAACAGTCCGTAGTTACTTTGAAAAATAAACCGATGACTGATGATCGGCTCGACAGATTCCTCAGTGATTATGAAGCTAGGGATGTTTTGAGATCAGTTTATCTTGTCAATACACTTGTTTAGAACTGTCTTTAAGCTGTGAACTCCAACAGGAATCTAGTCTTTGATAGATGTATTCCAACCAGACATATGTGCACTTTAAGCTAACAACCCCACAATTACCACCTCTCTTTTCTCTACAACCCTTTATCACTCCTCATCATCAGTCTGCATCTACCCACTGACACTTCAGATCTGCCAGCCACAGCCTGCCTGTCCTTCAGGACTCCTCAACACCGATGCTGAAGGTGTCTGATTAAACATCGAGTAGTCTTTTGTTGTAGTAGCATTGTTCACTATATCTACTGTTTATGAAGTAGTGAATTGAGGTCGGAAAGAGGTATTAAAAAAATTTATAAAGTGTATGTGGAGGTGTTAAAGTAAAATAATATCCTGAGTAGCATGTTTTGTTCACACTGATTGAATCACCTCAGTCAAGCTTCTAAATCTTTCAAATGACACTTGAATCCCATTTTATTTTTATTTCATTCCAATCATTTAGTTTAGTTCTGTTTAACAACCGCACAAAAATGGAAAATATAGATGTAGTATT
>CM047984.1:4066775-4082809 GCA_026261665.1 Melanotaenia duboulayi | reverse complement strand
CTTTATTCATACCTGTTGGGAAATTTAGGAACATAGATTAAACTGGAGGAGGTTTTAATCAGTGTTTTTCAACCTTATCATTTATAAGAAACAATAGTTATCATGTGTCTTATGCTGTGATATTGACCAGGACTCTCTTTCAAAAGGACCTTCCTGAGTTAATAAAGGACAAATAAAACAGATAAAAAAAGAGTTGAAACTCGCATCATATACCATATCAACCTCAGTGTATTTATACCCATTCTGCTGTCGGAGGAAACAACATCTAAACTAAGCATGAAGAGTAAGAACATTTGTGTTTCATGGATTATTTCTTTGTTGTAACATTCTTCTTGGTAATAAATCTTAAACCATTAGTAAGCATGTTAACTTCCCTTTTGTCACATTGGTAGGATTAGCAGCAGAGTTGAGTGTGTGGGTTGCATTCATGAAAAACTGACCAAATCTTCTCTGCCAATATCATACTGTTTGCTATTGGTTCTTGCTTTGAGTTTCTTGTGTGCAGGTGATGACAATCAGGTACCTGATTAGCTGCACCTTTGAGCATGGGGCCTGATCCTGTGGTCAGCGAATAGTTTGCTGTTTGCTGCACTGATAGTGTGACAGCTTTTAGTGGAGGCAGTGTGATGGTGTGGGGCAGCATCTACCTCACTGGAAAAGAAAGGTTTTCCATCATTGGAGGAGATGTCACTGCAGAGGGATGTCAAGATGAGATTCTGGAGTCAGTGGCAATCATTGTCTGGGACTGAACTCTGTCCTCCAAGATGATGCTCAGCTCCACCAAGCGGAGTCGGATACTAACTCCAGAAGAGGACGGGATGGCCTACCAGCAGCCCCGACCTCAACAGCGCTGAATGCTTGTAGGATCAGCTTGGGTGTGCTGTTCATGCCAGAGTGACCAACACAGCCACCTTGGCTGACTTTTGACAAATGCTGGATAAAGAATGGGAGGTCATCCTTCAGCGGTGTGTAACTAAGCTAGTAAACATGAGGAGGAGGTGCCAGGCTTTTGTGGTTGTGTATGGGCCTTCCACATGCTCCTGACATCTCCATTTCTTGTATTAATACATTTTTAAATTGCCAGTATGTCTTTTTTCTAGAGACTTTAATCATTAAAATAAAAAAGTATATATGCGACACCAAAGAGTAATCACTAGCAGAATCATCTGTTTGGAATGGGTAGGGAAGAATTGGCAAGTTACTCATGGGTACAACCCAAATACTCAATTCTGCTTTCATCCCACAGATGCAGTTCCCTAACAAATGTGGCAAAAGCTAAATAAACAGGCTTCACTGTGGTAGAAGATGTGTTGCCAAGAAAGAATTGCTACAACATAATGTGCAACATATTGTATATATGCTGAAAGAATACAGGTTTGTGTGTGAAACACTTCTTTATGCACCCTGATCACTTTATTACTTTTTAAAGGTGTTAGAGAACATTTTCACTCTCATATGATAAAACCCAGGTGTCCATTTCATATTAGTCAATCCATTATCCATTAGTTTATGCAAAACATCTTAAATCTTTTAGTTATAAATTTAAAATTGGTACTTAATTATTTTCTAGACAAGAAATAATCAAGAAGTAGTAGTAGCATGCATTAATAGTGCATGGTAAAAAGAGTTTACAAAAATACGGGAGAAATAAGTAAACAATATAGTAAAAAATATGTTAAAATATGATAAAATAAAATATAAAAAAATACAAGGTGCGGGTAGGACTAAATAAGGAGTAAGTAGAGTGTTTGACAGGTGGTAATATTGCTTCAAATGAATTCGTATTGCACATAGTGTAGTATTGCATGTGGGTTGTGGAGCAGGTTATTGCACAGGTAATAAGTAGGGTTGACGGTGAGGTAGTGACTACATCGGTAAGTTCTTGGCAAGCCTGCTAATGAGCCATTCTTTTCAATCAGGTGTGTTAGTACAGAAACCTCTAAAACATGCAAACCAAGGGGGGGGGGGGATAGGGTAAAAAGAAGTGAAGATTTCTGAAGCTGTGAGCAAGGACAAGAAGCATCCTCCAATAGAGGAGAGGAAACATCTGGATTTGAAGCCTTTACAGCCTTTTTTACTGGATTCATTATCTTTATATAGGTTTGGTATTTGATTAAAACATAATTATGTTTCCTCACAAGTGCACAAATGATGATATTCAGTTCTAAATACAAATTTCTGCTCACACTAAACTTTTCTCTTTCACACATACACAGGCAAATGTACAGCAAACACACCCCCACATCCCTCAGTTTCATCCTTTTTGTTAAAAAGAAATCAGTAAAAACACACACAGAGACACACACAAAATCACATGTACTCGAGCTGCAGCCGAGAGTAATCAAAGCCAAAACCACCTACTCGCCCTCCAATATCTTGACACCTCTTTGTTTCTCACACTCTCCACTATTCATCTGTTCCCTCGCATGCTCTTACCTGCCGCCTCTCTGCTCACCCCCCTTCCCTGCATAACTAACAGCACTTTATCAGATTTACTGGCAGCAGCGGACAAATGCAAGCGCTGCCAAAGCAATGCAGCACCAAAAGGATTCAATATTATGTCACTAATATTAGTAACGTTACAAGTAAACTGACAAAGCAGATAATTAGATAAAGAATTTTGTTTTCGTGTTTCTGTCCAGGCGACGCGTCAGTCCGCTGTGAGCAGCTGGACCTCTTGCTCCAGTGGGGGGCCGAGTTTCGCCAATCCTCATCCCAACCACCTGAAGGTGAGAAGGTGCTGGAAGACCTGGTAGCCTTCGATGTCATCCTGGGAGACCTCAATTTTGACAACTGTTCTTCAGGTATGTGGTCTGCAAGGCTAAATCAATATCATCCAAACCCACCTGTCATTTATAATCATCTACCTGCCAACATGATGCAGAACTCAGTGCAGACAGATGGTAGGTGCAGAGTGCCAGCTTTCCTACTGTGGAAACTCATAAGATATTGATGTACTTCTCATTAATATTAAAACCTTGAAGGTAAACTACATTGTAGAAACAGCTGACCCCTTTTTTCCCACAAGAATAATGTGTTAGTTTATAGTTTTGACCTTAATATCACAGTAACTAAATAATGTAATTTCTTTAAAAATGATCTTTACAGGAAATTTATCAAGCCAGAAACAATCTAATGAAAAACTGTCAAGTTACTGTTATATCTATTTATTGTTCATGTTTGGATTATGTGGAAATGTGCAACAAGACCACAGACCTGCTTCTTTACTGACGACTCTGTCAGTCAAATCTATCCGAGAAATCTAAATTACTCTGTTTAATTAGTCTGTTATAATGGCTGTTTTTCTCCTATAAAGTGAAGCTATATGTTTAAGATACTGTAAAAAGCACACTAAGTACTCATAATCATTACCATGTAACTCAAAGTGAGTCACACTTCTGGGACATCAATCTGTCCAGTTAGGAAGTAAAACTGATTGTGAATCAATTTCACCTGCTGCTCTACAAATGGAACAGACAACAGGTGAAAATGAGAGGCAATTAGTAAGACGATCCTGTGGTTGCCACAAACACTTTCCCTGTCCTCATCCTTTCTGGCTGATGTCCCGTTTGCATTTTGCCACCAGAGGTAACATGATGCGGTGTCTGCAACACACAATGCTCAGGTAGCGCAGCTCATCCAGGATGGCACATGAACGCGAGCAGTAGCAAAAAGGTTTTCAGTAGAAGGACAGCAGCCCAGCAGCAAGGCCGCTATCTGCTCCTTTGTGCAAGAAGGAACAGGAGGCGCACTGCCAGAGCCCTACAAAATTATCTCCAGCTACTGTACATGTTTCTGCTCAAACTGTCAGAAACAGACTCCATGATGGTGGTATGAGGGCCCCACATCCACAAATAGAGGCTGCGTTCACAACCTAACACATCAGCATGTCAAGAATAAAGATTTTCAACTGGAATTTTTCACTCATCAAGATCCAAGATGTGTTGTTTAAGTGTTCCCTTGATAGTTTGAGCAGTAGTGTTACCTGTAGTGCAGTCATCGCTGCACCTGAGGCCACTGGATCCTTGCAGATGAAACATGTTTATGTCTGGAAGAATTTAGGCCACTGACAGCCACCGTCCATTTACAGCTGTGTTTGCTGCTTGAAGTCATTGCTATGTCCATCTTTACAACTAGATGTCAGTAATTCTTACAAAAACCTCTCAAGTCAAGTGTTTTCCCTCATATTAACATGTTTTTGCATAAAGTAGCCATCAATGTCAGCTTTAAATTAAATTAAAAAGCGTGTGTTGTAGTGGTTATCTGATGCACTATCACAGCGCGGCGGAAGTGAGCTCCGAGTAGAAGGAGGTAGGCAGGTAGGCAGGTAGGAGGCAGACTAGTGCACAAACAAGTTTTAATAATGAATGAACCAAAAAAACCTCAGGGAACACACGACAAGGATCTGACAAACACTGACTGAACCCAAGGGGTATATAACTGAAACACAAACGAGATGCAGGTGGAGTGAGTTAACAATTAAAACCAGGTGAGCTAAGAACAGGAAGCAGAAAGCAAAACTGAAAACACAAGGGGAAATCTCAACAAAATAAAAACAGGAAAACAGAACTAAACATGACAGGACTATAAAACCTTAAGTCAAAAACCCACAGATCATGACATGCACTGGATTATTAGGATGCATTTTAGTAGATCTAATTATGTAATTTAAGTAGTTTTGGTTCCTAAATCTGAATAAGTAACATAGCTGGCTACCGCGACTAAACATCGATGCTGTGTGGGGTTTTCTTTCCATTTTTTTTAAATTCTCAGTGAGATTTTGGATTCTGTGTGTTATTTTGGTGCTGTTAATGTTCTGCTACATTACAGGAGTAATACTGAAACAGTGTATAACTCTGCACTTTGTGTGTGTGTGTGTGTGTGTGTGGGTGTGTGTATACTTGCTGGTATTTTTCCAGAGGACAAGCTGGAGCAGCAGCATGCACTTTTTACTCAATACAAGGACCCATGTCGCCTGGGGCCAGGGGAGGACAAACCATGGGCTCTGGGTAAGAACATACACACAAAGAAATCCACACAATCTAGCACACAAGTTTGCCAGACATCACACACACTGTAGTAAAATATTCATAAACACCACAAGCACTCTGAAGCACAGGTGTTGCTACAGTAAACACACTCAGATCCATACAGTGACTGCAAAGTGGAGGACACTGTAATCTGGCTCTGTCAGACTAAATAAGGATGCTCCCACTGTGTGAATTAAAATACAGCCAGTACATTGGGCTGATACTCAGGCATTAGTGACGTAAGGACTGGAGGGTTTTGGTCTGAATGTGAAACGTTATTTAGGCCAGCGGTATTTCAGGGAGAGTGTGGGCAGGACAGAATGAAAGAGCTCATTTTTAAAAAAGGGCTTATTTGCTTGGATGGGAATATTTTTCACAGTACTGAAAAGAACTGTACTGGAAGAACAGATCTGCTCTTCCCGTGTAGCCGTTGTTAGTTGGGAAGCTAGAAAACAGGAATGGGTCAAGGAATCAATGAAGGAACGAGAAGGAAGATTATTCCATTTTATAAAGATTATCCAAAGCAGATTAGGCCTAAGTGAATGCAATGGTGAGCCAAAAAAAGAAAAAAATGCAGGAGACAATCTGTTCGGAGATTTGATATAAAGGCCTTTGTGTTGCACTGAAATCAGATGGGAATTAGGGCTAAAATAAAATCCATGGATGGCTGAAGCTGTGAAAATGAAAGTTTTTAAAATATTTCCACTTTCTTTTCATGATGCGTGTGAGTTCACGCTCAAGTGGCAGAATGAACAAGCTGAAACCCATGGAGCGCTGCAATTGTGGCTTCTCGTGTATTTTAGGAAGTGCGGTTAGGGTTGATGTGAAGGAACATTTATTTTGTGCAGCTCGCAGGTGGTGTCCATGGAAGCTGGGGTCATGTTAACCACCTTTTTTTTTTTTTTGCAGACCAGCGTTCCCACCTTACAGCTCACCGTCTTTATTTCTGTAGTCTGAAAACCTGCTTTTAGACTTGTGAAAAATGCTGTCTGCACATTAGACTCCCACTTCTCATAAGGGCTCCCAGCACTCATGAATTGACTGGAGTGACTTCAGAGAGATGTTCACTTCATATGGAGCTTTTTAACCACATTATCCAGCCTACGGCCTTGCAGTTTCATTGTCAAAAGGATCCATGAGTGCTCATCTCTCACTTGCTGTTATGTTTCGCTGCTGTATGATAACAGATTGTGGTCTGAGGGTATGTGCTCTGAACAGCATCCGCTGATGCCAGGCTGTGAATAGCTCTACTGGAAGAAAGAAGCTGGTCACCATAGTGAGGGGAGGATTATAAACTGTACACTGGATCAATAAAGAGGCTGCGGAAATGGTTTGCTGTTATGTAACTACAAATAAAAAGAGGGAAAATGTTTCAGTGTTTCTTTATGTGGCCTGAAATGTGATACTGTCCAAGATTTTAGCTTCCTTCAGCTCTTTGTTTCTCACTTCTTATTTTAATTATTGGTATTGTTCTGAAATGAAGAGCTTGTTTATCATGACTTCTTGAGATTTGAATGAAGGTTGGAGAACCTCAGACATCTGAGCATCAAATGTCATACAGATGTTGTGGTGCAGCAGCAGCTGTTTGACAGCTCTTCAAAACACTGACACATAACCCACCCACCAATTTCACACTGTCACAACAACGTTTCTGTTGCTGACGGCCCCTCAGACTCAACTGACAAATACCAGTGCTCAGCTGGTAATTCATTCACAAGGTACCAGTGAAATGAATCAAAGTAAAACCACTGGGTGGTTTTAAACATGTCAGCTTGGAAATTTATGTAGTTCTCTATAAGATGAGATTTGAAGATACAACCTAATTTAACTGTGGACTCTAGATTTGAACAAAAGAAAAGCTCTGGCCTAAATTCCTGTACACCTGAACCTCAAGTGATGTGAAATAGAAAATACGTTTTCTGAATTCTAAGATTGTTTTTTATGTCAGGGCATAATAAACTAGAAGCCCTCAGAGCACAGACCTCCACCAAGCCACAGGGTCACTGAGAGAATCCCCAAAAGACCCGACAGCCCACCCAGTACCCTCTATATAAATATAATATAAACATGATCCAAGTCAAACAATGTCGGATTATACCGTCTACCATGATGCCATCTTGTAATTATTTATTTATTTATTCTTTCCAAAGATTCTGGACATTATCTGTTAAGTTAGAAGCTTTGATGGCAAAATTATCCCCATGCCCCAATAATGAAGAATCCTTTGAAAAACGCTGGATCCAGACAGTGATCCGGATCACCCCCTAAAATATAAACACTAGTTTATCATTCCATTTTAGAGATTTTTCTTTAATATTTTAATAAAATCTGTCCATCACTCTTTGAGTTACGTTGCTAACAGACAGACAGACAAACATATGCTGCCGAAAGCATAACCTCCTTCTTGGCGCGGTAATAAATAAATAGAAAAAAGCATCTGTTAGATCTGGCGATCCGTTGTTCTTTACGATGTTGAGGCTTGCAACATTTGTCTATGTACAGCTTTCATGTAGTCCAATGGACTCCTGATGCTTTGGAGGTATCCTGTATTTGGAAGTTGCCAGATCGATAGGCAGCAACAGTTACTTCTCTAAAACCATTGCTGATGTGTTTCCTCCTTGGCATTGTGTAAACACAGACCTGAATGTGTGCCTCAGCTTCTGCTTTTATTGAGGTGCTCATACTGATGATGTTCAGTTATTAAAGTGCATTGGACTTGCAATACTTGGCTGTTTTTTACCTTCATAATTTTAGTCAAAAAAGGAAAATGTGTACTTAGTTTTTGTTAAATGAATAATGACCTGAACTTGTAACCATATAAGACCTGGTAAGGGACAGATTATTCTTTGATTACATCCTGATACATAAAAGCTTAGAAGTGAAGGACAATTTACTTTCTGTATTTGACATGATTGTACCTAAATTGCTTATCAAATGACTTAAACCCTAATTTTAGAAAGCAATCGTAAAGATTACCCACCTTTGTTTTGGCATCACTCCGACTACACCACTGATGGAAATCCCTTTATGTTTGCCTACTGACCTAATCACAAGTACATTCATCAAAACCAGCTGGTTTATTAATGTGTTTGAAGCTGACTTTCTCCATGGTGACACTATCACCATGGCTGCATTTTATCCACAGAGCAGGAACACAAATAAATAGTGGACTGAGCCAGAGACTGAAAGACAACTTAACATGTTAAAAGTCAAGAAACAGCTGGTGCTCTGAGGGGCAGAGTGTTTGCTGCAACAAGTTTCATCTGTTGAACGCTTGGAATATCTTCATATGTACATGGATATAATCCAAGCTGTTGAATATGAATAGCTCATGATGATGCTGCTTTAAAAAGTGGCTTTCCTGATAATGTTCCTGCTTCAGAAAACAAGGTGGGGATGCACAAAAAGCATAATTTATCTACAAACTCAAACACGTACACAGACAGATATGTGTGCAGATGAATATGAACGTGATCAGCTCAGCTGGAAGGTTTAGCAAAACTCTTTACACAAGAGGGGGGAAAAGTGAGAAAATTTTCAGAGTAACAGAGAAGAGATCCCGTATGCAGGATTGGCAAATGTCCACCTAATGTTGTTTTCATGAAGACCATACAGCACACAGCAAGCAGGATGAAAAAGATTGTTTGCTCCAGACACTCATTCATGTGGCACCGAATCTTATCCTCTCTCAGTGGACTCATTAGAAAAAGACAAATAAGAAAAGTAAAGAATCAAAGAGTTTATTTTACCGTGTTTTCAACAATGACAACAATCAACAACTTTAATGTGTTTTTGGATAGGTACTCTGCTGGATCCCAGTGGCCTTTATGACGACGATGTCAGCTCACCTGAAAGTTTACAAAAGTAAGTCCCAATTTTTTAAGTTATAATTGTAAAACTTTATTTGCAGACACAGGTTCATACAACACAAACCTGCAATATACACACAACATACAGAATAAATAGTATAAAAAGAAGAAATACCTAAAAAGATTAGTGCACATTAGATGACATACAAACTGTTACACCAGTGTTGTCTCAGTTTAGAAGTGAACAGACAGCCGCTTTTCATAGCGCTAACTAGGGCTTCTGTTATGTGGTTGTCTGAATTATCCAATCGACACATTAAACTAAACATTAGCTGCCTTAAGAGCACCTCAATAGCTGGCACTCTTGTGGTCACAAACAACTGATTGGCATCATGCCATCTAGGGACACAAATCAGCAACCTCATTGCATCATTGTAGGCTACTTTGAGCATCTGCATACTCATTACCCTGTTTGACCACAGTCCTTTCCCCAGTGCTTCTAACTATCATTATTTGGCTTTTCTTAACATTATAGTTTATATCATAATCATGCCATACTGAGAGCACACCTTCAACATTTGCTGTAGACCAGCACTATATGGACTGAGCAGAACCAGGTCGTCTGCATATATAAGAAGACTGACCATAGCGTTCCTCAAGACATCCAGCATTTTCCCTATTTAGCTGATAAGATAATTCCTCCATATAAACATTAAATAAAATAGGGGATAAGATTAATCCTTGACGAACTCCATTCCTAACAGAGAATGGAGAACATAAAACATTCTTCCATTTGACCCAGAATGTTTGAGGGCATACCGAAAAGCTAAAACTCACCAGAAATGTAGGAACACCTCTATCTAGTAATTTAAAAAGTAATTTTTCATGGTAGCTTTAATCAAATGCCTCAGACACTTCAATAAAGCATAGAAATACTGATGAGTTAAGGCTTGCACATCTAAATACATTTTCCTTAAGTGCATACCTACACTGGTCAGTACCATGTTTTCTTTTAAAGCCAAACTGATTGTCAGTAGTAAGAATATACATTTCTAATTTAGTCAAGGGTATTCTCTCCAGTACATTAGACAAGATACTGGCTAATGCAATAGGCTGATATTTGTCTATACTATAGAGCCTTGTCCTTCAGCACAGGCATCAACATGACAGACATTAACCAGAAATCCAGTAAAGCACATGGACAACAGCGGCCTGAGTCTGTGGCTGGCATATTTTAAATGTGCTGCAGTGATGCAGTCCATACCACCGGCTTTGTTAATATCCTATCCATTAATAGCATCATGAACCATGATAATATAAGGGACACTATTGACTTATGTGAACCTGGTCAACAGTGATGACACATGCAACCCAAGATAATTTTAGTGATAATCCAAAAAATGTGAAAAATGTCAGAATGTCTTTGTATGCACTGGAGGGTTTTAGAGGATTGCTTTGGTTACCCAGTTGGTAATCCAGCCTGCAGCAGATGCACTCTGGCAGAAGTTACTGTAAAAGGATTGTGTTTGTCACTAAGTTCTTCCAACTTGAAACTGATGCTGGTGAAAGGCACACAGCCAGCTGGACCACTTTGTATCCTCCAGTGTGTCTGAATCTAAACTTTAGCAAATGTCTCTTCTAGATTGATGGAGAATGAGGAGGGAAGGAAGGAGTACCTGGTGTTTCCTCCCAGTAAGAACCAGTGTCCTGCCAGCAGTCAGAAGGGGAGGAAGATCCCACTGAAGGGCAACGGACGCCGGATTGACTACATCCTCCACAGTGATGAGGGCCTGCAGCAGGACTGGAAACTGGTACGATTCAGAAGATTGCAGACAAAGCTGGCAAATATGTTCTTTTTGGTGGCATTTTTTTTTCTTTCACTTATCCAAAGCCTCCTCATTTCTGTGCTTCATGGTTGCTCAGAAGCACTGACAGGCTGATATGCAGATTCTACCAGAATCATCATCAAGCATTTATCATGCAGCACATCTGATAAAGTTTTCAGACCAAAGCTTTTTCAGTAATCATGCTGACAAACAAAAACAACTAATAACTTTAGCCACAAAGAAAAATAAGTTTAATAGTGAAGTGCAAGAAGGGTTTTTCATTCTTCATTTAGCTTTTCTCATCAACTGTCAACTGGGAAACTTTTTAAAAGCATTGATTCCACCTCAGTCGAACTAAAGTTACAGCAGATTCACACAAAAGCTAAAATTCTGTTTACAGATTTGCAGATGCATGGTTACTTTTGTATCTCAACAGAAGTGCAGCAGCCCAAACTCATAAGTTGATTTCTACAACATCAATACCACAGATAATGAAATCTACAACCCGGTAATAAATACTGCATCCATTTCAGGCACAGCAGTACCAGTAGAACTCAAACCAAAATGACTCCCTGTTCTCTACAAAGAGCACAGCCTTTCATCGAAAGTGTATCTCTCATCAACATTTGTCTCTTTTGATTTGGATGTGTGAACAGTTTCTCATTTACAGCCACACAATTTGCGAGAAAAGGAATAAGAACAATGATGTATCAGAAGTCGATGCAAGGGATTAGAAAACCAAATCACATGATTTGCATGGGCATCTCTCCTTTTCTTCTGCCTGGCTCTTATTTATTCCTCTCCAACTGCAGCAATCTAGCACCACCTTGTGGCAGAAAATAGAAAGTATTAAACAAATCCAGTGGACTGTTTTATTGATGAGTATTTGTTGGAAAGTGCCCACATGACCAAAATATACACTATCTGCATTCTTTTCCTCAGAGGTATTTATATATATTTGTTTAGGCTTAACTCCCTTCAGAAAAACCAATGCAGTGACATTTAACTCGGCAGCTTGGGGAAGGCCCTTCTGATAAATATGATGATGCCTTCACTAAGTCAAGTGCACAAAAAACAAGTCAAGTGCAAAAAGGTTCCACATGTAACAGAGGGGGGAGTTGGCAGTTCTACAGAGTAGTTATTATTTTCATTATTTAGTTCGACGGCTTGCTTTTTATTTGTCAGCAAAATCATGCCACAGCCATTATAAAAAATAAAAAAAAACACTCTACTAGGGGCCACGGCACTACCTAAAATTAAATAAAATTGTTTGTAAAATGTTAAATAAGCTATAAATGAGTAGAAATAAATAATAAGAAGAAACAAATGGGTGAAATGAATTTCCTTCAGAGTGTTGCTGGATTCAGACGTCGGGATAAGGTCAGGAGAGCGTTCATCCAGCGTGAGTGTGATTCAGGCATCTGATTTACTGAAAGAAGACTCCAAGCAGACCCAGAACTTGCAAGAGGGATCACATTTTCCCTTCTAACCTGAAATACCTTGGGATCAGCCCAGGATGAGCTGGAGTGTCGGACATCTGGGTTTCCCCCTTTTTAGAACTCATGCAGCATCATTATCAAATGAATAATATCTCTTTTAGAAAGAAGAAAGTCTCAACAGAGCCAAACCAGGATAGAGAATCTGTCTTAATAGGTTTGGGTGAAGAGACAACAAAAAGATTGAAGAACAAGAGAAATACTACGAGCGAAAACACAACAAACACTATAAAAGGTGAACAGACCACCGACTCCCCCAAGAGAACACAGTGATAGGTTAACAGCTGTTTTCGGCTTCATTATTATATCTGCTTATCTTATCTTCACATCTTTCACAACTTTTATGTTTGTTCAAACCATCTTTTATTCATCAAACTAACGTGGCATTGTCCAAAATTTTCCAAATGAACTTTTTCAAAACATTATTGATCATTTAGAAACTAACTGTAACATGTTTTTGAAGTCATTGGCAAAGCAGTTGTTTGTGGCTCGTGATACAGCTTTCAGTTATTTCCCCACATATCTGATCAAAGAACTCAGCCTGCTCCCACCCACTTTGGAAACGATCATGTAATCTGAAGTTCTCCAGAATAAAAGGTAGTCTTTGTCTTTCTTTGTCTTACAGGAAATCGAGGAGTACAGCTTCGTTACCCAGCTGGCCGGCCTCACGGATCACTTGTCTGTGGCCATGCGACTGGCTGTTTCCACCGGGGAAGAGGAGCCTTAGATTGACCACCTGAGCTTTTATTCTAAATACTGCCATGGAGAAATGACTAACAACCAAGAGGGGAGGTTCTCAGTTTAGTTTATGGAGCAGCACGACTGAAGATTGAAGGAGACGGCAAGTAGATGGATGAATCAGCAGAGGTGCACTTAGAAGATAGAAGAAGGAAGATGAGAGGAAGCAGAGGAGAGATGCGAGAAAGGAAGACTCTGGAGAGGGAAGATAAGTGGAGGAATTCAGATTAGGAAGCCAGTAGATATTCATCTTCCTGGGTAAATCACCCACACGTACACAAACACACTAAATACTGCAACAACCACGGGAGACTAACGTTTAGACTGCTGAATATCACCTGGCCTCTCCTCCAACACCCTGCTGAACTCAATCCCGAGGGTTTTATTTACAGTGAAGTGTTTCATGTAGCTAATACACACACTCCTTTTATCGGATTTGTTTTAGCCGTAGTGTAAGAATTATTTTATTTTTTAATGACTCTACCTTCAGGGACAATTGGATGCTCGTTGTTTTAGTGTATAAAAGGAAAACATATATTTGAAGTGAAGCATACAGCTACTAACTGGCCTTTACACTGACCGTGTGTGTCCTTGTGTTGTACTTCTTCCTGAAAAGCTATTGGTCAGTTCTGCTGTCAATCATTCACCTTACTGCCCCAACATCAGTCCCAGGAACCTCAACAAGTGTCTTTTCTTTTCTAAAAAACAAACAAAAAAAAACCAACAAAACAAGTCTTTCTAAAAGCAGAAAAATTAAATACAATTTCTATTGTTGCCACAACACTTTTTATATTATAGGAAGTTTAAATGCCTGTTTAATACTAAATAGTATGTTTCTAAAAAGATGTGTTGTATGAAGGGACGTGAAACCAGAGGAAAAAAGTTGTTTATTTGATGCAATGTGATGCTTATAGCATGTTTTTTTAGCCATGACTGATAAAAACAAATTAGAAATCCCTTTTTTGATGAAGCTTTGCAGATGCATGAGGGGAAATGGTTTCCGTTTACAGCGTTAATACGGTGGCTTGATATATGCTGACTTGAGATTGGATGCCTCAAGAAGTATTTTGCCCTGGAGTACACACTCTGCATGTGCACACCACCCTGCTGATGACACACAAAGTTGTGCACAAATACACAACAAAGGTTTTACACAGCTAAACGCTTCTTGTGCAGAGGGCTTTCAGGGGATGTAATCGGTGGCCATATCTGAGGTCATCATCATCAAGTGACTTGGCTATCTGTGAGAGAGTTGATTTAGTTTTTGTTTTTTTTTCTATTTATTTTTTAGTCAGCAACAAACAGCTATAGCTGTGGTTAAAAAGCCATCGCTGATGTACAGAAACAGTTTGAAGCCCTTTTTTTATCTTTCTTTTGTTTGAGCACAGCGAGTTGTGAAACACTGACGCACCTGCAAAACCTCAAATCTCTGTAACATTTGAACACCTTTAGGCTGTGCACTATGACACGTTAACAAACATACACATTATGTAGTTCAAAACTGTCGCAAAGACTGACACAACCCATGCAAAAATACACAAAAAATCCAAACCTAGCACACAAATGGATGATGAAGTGTGAAACTAGCAAACAACACAGGTGTGTTCATGCTGGGATCAAAACAAACTTTTACAGACTGTTGTGAAAAGATGGAAAGAAAAATCTGCAAAAAATTCATAGTAAGAACCAGAGTTGAAATCTATGGAAGCCAAGACCGGTTGTTATCAACTAATATCTTTTTTTAATCGTTATCTCGAGATAACGAGGAACATTTTCTCATGCTAACAGAATACTTTAGTTTGTTTTCTTGAGATAACGAGATGATTAAGCTGTGCTCAAAAGTAAGTGTGTGACACCTGATTTCAATGATCAAAACAAACCCCATGACACCTGATGGGAAGGACTACATCATCTTGTACATGTGCAACTGTGTGAATGAGTGATTGGTTAAACTTAAAAGTCACAATTTCAGCCTTTGTCAGACTTGATAGAAGTAAAATCGGACGTATTGATCAGTGATGGATGATGCTCGATCTGACATCGGACGTCTGTTGCTGTACTGAGGCATCCCAGCACAGAACAGCTCTGTTCCCCCGCGAACACTAGCTACATTTACACGTAGCACTTTTAATCCGATCCAACATCCAGTCAGAATGAAAATGCCTCATGTAAACATGATTCCAATCCAATTGCGGGAGGCGATTAAAACCTTTTCACAATCGGATCAGCACGAAAAATTAACCATGTCTACACTCAATCCGATAGTTTTGTGGTGGATGTTGCCTCTGCACATGCTTGCACATGGGATTACGTGACGTAATGAGTATCCGGGAAGACTTGAACGATGGTGGCAGCCGAACACAGGACTGTGGTGGATACGTTCTTAATAGAAATTGAACGAATTAAGGATTATTGTGGATTTTGGCATTCAAAAGGTTAAAAAAAAAATAAAAAAACTTCTTCCCAACTAACAGGCACTGCACATGTCAAGCATTATGATCGTATTAAATCTGTCCATCATGTAAATACAAATGACAGGATCACTTTATCTGGCGCTCATGTAAACATGTCAGCAGGAATCTCTGATCAGATTGGTTTCAGTCAGATAGATGAAATATTTGTCCATGTAAACGTAGCTACTAGCAGTCCTGCAGAGCTCCTTCAGAGCCAGACTGCCGCATCCAATGCGTGAAGGAACGCTTGGAGGAGGTCCATGATTCTCCCAGAAGACCACAAACACACTCAATAAGATCCAATATAATTTATAAATGTACATCCTTAATATATCTTTATTTTAACATTTTTATACGTTAACAAATGACTTCCGGTTGGCTTCGAGGAGATTCTGGTCCACCATCCGACGGCTCAAGAGGGGAAAGCAGTGGTGATGGGGGGCTGCTGACCTCGACTTGTGGACTTGGAGAAGGCATTCGACCGTTTTCCCCCGGGGACTCCTGTGAGGGGTACTCCAGGAGTATGGAGTGCCTGACCTGCTTGTACAAGATGTCCGGTCCCTGCATGACCGGTGTCAGAGCTTGGTCCGCATTGTCGGCAGTAAATCAGAATCGTTTCCAGTGCGGGTTGGACTCCGCCAAGGCTGCCCTTTGTCACCGATCCTGTTCATAAGTGCACAGC
>CM047984.1:4002035-4013623 GCA_026261665.1 Melanotaenia duboulayi | reverse complement strand
TTTGTTTGTTTGTTTGTTTTTTTCATCACACACTAAGGTATTATGTCTGAATTTCATGTTCAATGTGCACCGTTTTTACAATGTATATTGTGAAAGCATATTTTTCTGTTTTTATCTGGATTTTTTGTTAAATGTGCATTGAATATGGTAAATCTTTGCATCATCTAGTTTATTTTATTTTATATACTCGTACATGTTATTCATCTTTCATTTTTTGTCTCTGGTGTCACGCTAACGTGAAGACTTGTTACCATGACTACGCATAAACTTTGCCGTTTGTCGCTTCGTAAGCTAACGTAAGGACGAGGTTCGCTGCTCTTTGTTAGATTAAAAAAAAAACAATAAAGAGATGCATTAGAAAAAGGAAAATTAAACAGATACAGATTTAAAAGCAAATTATAAGGTAATATAAAAGAACCGACGGGTTTTCACCTTTACGGTTTGATGATTTTCTACGGCTCGTTTGTGGACTCGCCGGCCTTAGTTTAGGAAATTAATAATAAATTAATGAAGTTAAAGTTGCAATGTCGGTGCAAAGAGAAATAATAGAGCAGATTGTGGAAGAAGAGGAGGACGAAAACGGTGAGGAAAACCTACAAACAGTAGGAAGTGCTGTAGGGGAGCCGCAGGGAGGTGATGGAGAGGAGGTGCCTTCAGGTCAGTGGAAAAGCTTCTTTAATGGCTAAATGCTCTATTTTTCAGCCACATGAAGCTGATGTCACTCAGAGTTTCAGTAAGTTAGTGTGCAAGTTATTAGAGTTGGAAAACCATGTTTTCAGCTTCAATACAAAATCCCAAACCTGGACTGTGACACAACTATTGTGCATATTTAATGTTTTTATTCTCTGTGCAGTTGAGGTGGAGGATGGTGAAGAGGCTGGAACTCAAGCAGATTCACTGGATGACATGGCAAGGCTTCAAGAGCCACAGGAAAAAGAAAATGTAGAAGCTGGTGAGACTTAATCAGTACAAACAAACTTTAAAAGTCTGAACCTGATAATTAAACAAAACATTCAAATTGATACTAAATGTGAATAATGTGGATTTATAACACATGAAAGATAGTCAGTATTTTAGCTTGTAATCTCCTACATTCACATTTTATATGAACAATGCAGTTCAGTTAGGCGTGTTAATATAAGACACATTAATGGAAAAGTGTGGTTTTTTTGTGTGTGTGATGGGTATAATTTATGTGGTAGTCTTTATTTTTTGGCCTGTACAGTTGTGGTGGATCCGGTGGAAGAAGATCAGAATGACTCAGCTGAGAAAACTGAACAACTTAAAACAGAAAATGCTGGAAATTCAACAGCTACAGGTGAGTATTAAATACACTGATGAGCCCTATCGAGTCATCTGCCTCTGAGGGCAGACTGCCAAGTCTAGCAGTGAACACTTAGGTCTGGTAGGTTGCTGGTTTGGGCCTTTGCGGATTGGGTTTTGGATTCTAGTGAGCTTGGAGGCCTTGCTCTTGTTGAAACCTTTGGCTGATTGCCTCAAGCTGTTTCTGTATTCTTGGTCTGCTACAGAGTGTAGGAGGGTGGTGTGTGCAGGAACATCCACATCAACGCCAAGACCCCAGATTTCCCAGCAGAACACTGCAGTGTAACAAGATTATCAATATTATGCACACCTGTCAGGGCTGTCAGTGCTGTTGCTGATCAGCAACAAACTTTATTAACCATAAATGTTTTCTAGTGTTTTAGTCAGTTTGGTGAACGGATTGATTTAAAGTTAATGGAGTCTGATACATTTTATATATCTCTTGCCAGTTAAATTTTAATTGCAAAACTTTATTAATAAATTGTTTGGCCATGAATGCAAGAAAACAGCTCCATGCATAAGATCTTATTAGAGCAGAGAAGACTCAGTTGATTTACCATCTGAAAATCGTTCTCCTGTGCCTTTTTTTGCTCATTCTGTTATATTTAATCTGTTTGTCTGTGATCACGTCTACTCCTCATAAATACAACATCTCACTTTATATTTGAATTTGCATGATGAAATACAGAGGCCTGGTACAAGCATGCTTCTGGGGATTGTCAAAAGATTTATGGATTAAAAGTAGTTGTGCTGTTTCCAGGTAACCAGACAGGAGAATCTGTAGTTGCCACAGCTCTATTATTTGCCACTAAGACAGCAGTTTCAAAGAAATCATATTAAGTAGACCACCCAGCCCTGAAGTAGCTGATAGGAACTAGAGCTTTATGGATAAGTCACTCATGTTGTGAAAATTTAACAACCAATTTAACAGCATATGAAAATGAAAAAAGATGGATGGATTACAAATCCCATTATAATGAAAGTTCTAACTTCTTTACAAGACATAGGACATTTGTTCTTTTGGTATTTTAAAAAGTAATATAATCCAGGAAATGAAAAAGACTCTGTCCATAGGAGGAAAGGGGGTGAATAATCATACATGTAGCTGCAAACGTGTCTTAAAAATCACACTGAAAACAGCAGTTGTGAATACTGTTCTATTTGGTGTTCTGTGACGCATTCACAAACACGAACAGCAAAATAAAAACAATAAAGCTTTAAGAAATAAAAACACTTTATATCTATATAGCTCAGTTTTTTGTGTGTCTCTTTCTATGGAATTACACACCACATTAGATTTAGCTTTAGCTTAATTAAGTGGTCCACAAACCTTTTCTTTATTGCCCCCTTTTCATCAAAAAAAAATAATGTCAATCTCCTCCAATCCCACTGTCACGCTTACAGAGAAACATACTAAGAAATGTGTCAAAAATAGTCTGCAGTTTACTGGCTGCTTCTTCGTTAACTATAGTTTAAACCATGTCAGTGGCAGAGGGAACAATCGATTCCTCTGCTATAGTGTGAGGTACTGATAACTAGGAAACTGCAAACTACTTCAGGTGGGTTGAGCTTTCGATGAAACATGCTGCTTCAATAAATTAAAAAAAAAAAAAACTCAGCCGTTTTTGATAGTTGAGTAATTTATTTCTAAAGTTATCAACAGGATTTTCTCCATGTTCAAGATGAGAAATCCCTGAGTGGTGTTGCAACTTGTTTGGCTTCATACTGTCAGATGCTGATATTTTGAAACAAACAGCTACAGTATAGGGCAACAAGTACCTCACCATATTTTCTTGTCTTTTTTATTTTCTTTTGGTATTTGAAGTATCTGTTGCTAATTCTCCATCATTTGCCAAATGGTACTTTAACAAATTTGTCCATGTTATGCCAGCAATGCAAAAACCATGTTTTATTTAACCTAGCAGGGGTTGGCCCCCCACTAGGGAGCCCAACCCGTCAATGTGGCATGAAGGACACAGACCTCATATTAATGTTTCCTCATCAAAGTAAATATTATTGTCAAATCTGTTGTTTAATAAGCCACAACATTGTCACAAGAAGGAAGGGGTGTTAATGGTGCAACTAAGCAACGTGATTTAATCAACAAAATACTGACTTTTAGTTTTTAGAAACTTTTAAAAAAATTCTTTTTGATTCACTTGATGAGTTTTGGACTGCTTTGTCAATAACATTAAACCCAAAGCATGTAGGGTCAGGGGACAAACCTGCAAACATTGACAGACTCTCTGTGTGCTGTTACAGTGAAAGTGGTGCTGGTACCGGAGGGTCATGTAATGACTGTGGCTTTTGCCATCGGGCTCAGCATTCAGGAGCTGAAGCGCCACCTTGCTTCAGAGTTAAGAGTTCCTGTGGAGGTGCTGCAGCTCTCTCTGGATGGTGAGTTTCCTTTACAAACTTCCAGGTTTTAGAAATTTATAAGAGAAAAAGGCAAGTATTTCTTTCAGCCGTACACTCTTTGTCACCTCTATCAATTCTTTTACAATTATCTCGCTAAAACGGAAGTCTTCACACGTCATCACTGCTCATCTGCCTGCCACTGATGTGTCACTGGATTAAACTCACACAATTAAGCATAAGAAATGAAAGTATAATAAATATATACATTTCACCATAATACACTATAATAAGACCAAACAAGAACACACACACACAGTCTAGAGAACAGCCCAGCTTCTTTCTCCCTCTCTGTGATGCTGCTGCTCCAGCAGACCACCACACAGGATGGCTGATGCCACCACAGAGCCATCCAAGGTCCCCGGGGTGCCCCTGTCACTCCAAAAGACCACAGTCTCCTCATTTACATTCTTTCAGCCCCGTAGCCGTTCCTGGTGTTGAATGAGTACTTTACAGTGCATAAATTAGAAGATCTGAAAATACTTAGATAATTCTCCAGTTTTCTGCTTCATGTGTTTTTCAAGAAAACATAAACTTAATGGAAAATAGTTTAATCATGAATTTCTGTTTCTATGCATAACCAACATCCGCCTGACAGTAGTTTATTTTTTTTTCAGACAAAGTGGTGGAAGAGCACCAGAGCCTGATGCAGCTTGGCATCCGGCCTCACAGCTCCACCCGCATGGAGATGAGCTCCACCAACCCAGACTCCCACCCCCTCCGCCCTCTTCGTCCCCCACAACACAACAGTATGCCAGATGTTATCACTGTCAGGGTCCAAACAGGTACTTTACCCTTTGCAATGTACTCTGTTTGGGTGTAGGCAAGTGTGTATGTGTGTGTGTATGTGTGTGGTCTGTCGCACACACACACAAATGACACATTTTCTGTTAATCAATAACGCTTTGAATTAAATACTTTGACACAATGTGGAAGGGGCAAGTAACTTTGAAACATACCAATGCAAATGCAATACCAATATCCATCCATCCATCCATCCATCCATCCATCCATCCATCCATCCTTCAGTACCACCTTTATAAGTCATGGTCACATTAACTATAACTGTGAAACTGCAGCAATGCAGAAAATAAATTGGGAAATTAGTGACTAAAAGTCTTCTTTTGTTTTGTTTTTTTTATTTGTTGTTGTTTTTTACTTAAGCTTTGAGAAAAATGACATCTATAACATAAACTCCTAAAACAACATGTTGAATAAAGTTTAAATAAAGTGTGTTTTCTTCCTGAACAAAGTTTAGTAAAAATAGAGGCCTTCATTTCCATCTCACCAACATGAGTAAATCGAATTTTGCCCTTCACCACACTGTTTTTGTAGAATTATAAATTGTAGCACGCCATCGTAGAGCAAAAGATTTCTTTAAACAGGCAAAATGAAGTGTGCCAAGAACAACAAGTTTCGTTGTTACTTATCAATACAGTGACATTGTTCAATTTTATTTTTGAATTACTTAGATGCCTGTAATGGATAAAAAAATGTATTTTAGTAGTTATGTAATATTTTCAGAAACTAAAAGCTGAAATAAAACATAATAATAATTAAAAACATAATAAGACATAAACTTTTAAAGGTTATGTCACAGAGAAGCAGTTAACTAGTAAATAGTCATTAAATGGTTAGTTTGCACACTTACTCAGTGACTGTCCCTCTGACTCTCAGATGAAGGGGTGTTCAAGGAGGTGGTGGTGGAGATTGAACGCCCCAGCCAGCAAAAGACCTTCCTGGGTGGATACAGGCACCGACTGACAGGTGCAGAGTACCATCATGCAGCTGTCCAGACCCTCCCAAAGAAGAGACCTGATAGAGGTGTGGCTGTCTTCAGTCGAGATTCTCAGGTACAGCACTCCAACAAGCACGACTCGGAAAGATTACTTTCTACAACACCACTCTTCGAGGTGTAAAAAGATTTTAAAAGAATAAATGACTAACAAATACAGGTGTAACAGAATACCAAAATCACAGTTCGGTAGGTTTTAAGGTCACGGTTTGCTTCTTTTTTGGTACGGTAAGGAAACATATGCAAAACATGAACATTTTGGTGTAAACAGGAACATTTAAAATGAAACCCAAAACAAAATCGAAAACTTGTAGTAGTGGTAGTAAATTATTCAATCAAAGATTCTTAAATAAATACAAAATATGGCATAAATAAAGATATTTAACCCACATGAGAATGTCCACACATTTTCAAAAAGTCTGCATTCAAAGTAAAAACCCTTCAACCATTTTCCATGTTTTATTTGCTTTACAGTATTTGTTATTGTACAAGACAAAAGTTGCCAGAAAATATAAATATAAAAATTCCATTTTTACAGCTCTTTAAAATAGAAACTATTTAAACGCTGTAGGGGAAAAAGAGCCTTCATGCTCTCCGTAGTGATTTTGTGGTTCATCCAGAACAAGGTTTTCAGTGAGAGCGCTTCTATTAACATGGGGAATAGATCTCAGAGCACAGGCAGACACTCATCCACTCATCTTTGTCCACCTACATACTTCACTGTGAAGCCAAATTGCTCCCAAATAGGAGGTTTTGATGATGGAAGAAGGTCTTCAAGCTTCCGCTAGCATAGTGCAACGCATTTTCTCTTCCGTGTGGGAACTCAGTGCGCCTCTTTTCCAAACCAAACTTTCCGTACCAAAGAATCCAAATACGGATACATGTACCGTTACACCCCTACTAACAAGCAAACACAACGCCTGATAACACCAGAGCTGTAGCTGAAATTCAGACGTGTGTGGGATGTGTTCATTTAAAGGTCACTCATTACTGCAACATGACATTCTCATTCAGGCATGAAAAAGAACATGAACACATCTGCTAATTAAACGATCTCATTACAAAGACAAAGAACAAGTGTAGATGAGCATCCTGATCCCAGAGACAGAAGATCAATGGCCACAGAGACACATCTCGTATAAGAGCAGGATTTAATTACTTTGATTCTGGGCTCTTCGTCGTTTTACTGATGCAAAGATATATTTACATAATGTTATTCAAAATCAGCTAAAAAACACACCAAGAGAATAATTTTCTAATGAAAAATAATAAATTTAATTCTTCTCTTCCCAGTACAGAGGTAGAGTTTACCTCCTTTATTTGCTCACTTTTTCTTAGAGTGTTTGGATTCTTTTGTTGATGCCTGAGGACAAATAAACTAAACTTTATGAAAATCATCAAGAAAAAAAGAAGCAATATTTCCCCAAATCTAAAAGAATTTCATTTACAACTTTCAGAAATGACTTTTCAAAAATCAGCAATTTAAAAAAGTGCTTAAAGAAAAAGTCAAATTAATTTAGCCTGTTTTTAAAAACATGTTTAAAGTGTCATCTTTATTTATCTTAAGTTATGTAATAAAATCTAATTTAACAGTATTATCTCTACTGTTAATATTATTATTATTTTAGTTTGTTTTAAGCAAAATGGAGAAAAATGGATGCAAAATGTAGAGTGTGGATATGTATTCACGTCATATGAAGCCCCTAAAAAGTTATGGTGCAGACAGTTATCTTTAGACGTGATTTAATGAGATGCATCTGTGTGCAGTCTGAATGTCACATGGTCTCAATGTATACACACCTGCTCTGAAAGGCCCCACGAGTCTGAAACACCACTAATCAATAGGCACCATGAAGAAGAAGCTGTTTAATCAGGTAAGGACCAAACTGTTGGGAGGCACAAATAAGGTGGGCTTATAACCAATATCTGGAGGTTTACAAGTCATTAGTAAAGAGTAGAAATATGGCACCACTACGAACATGTGCAATATTGGCAAGCAGGGCATTTGTTGTCACTTAGAAAGACAATAAAGAGACCAAAGGTTGAAAGGGGCTGAAAATTGGGTCTGTCCACTATAAGCTGGGCTTTATGGAAGAGTGGCCAGAACTACATACACTCAGTTTGCAGCAGGTCTCTCCACTCTTGGTGTGACACCTTTACCAAACCAAAAGTTTTACTGTAACAATAAGCATAGCCACATGTGTTTTAATACATTTATAACCAGCAAACACTTAATGATAATACTGATAAAGTATTATTTGTATATCCCTGTTTTATCGATCACGAAGTGTTTACAAGAAAATAGTTAGATTGAATACATGTTGGCTAGAACTCAATACTAAAATTTGTTCTCTAAATGATGGACATTGCCAAAGAACTTCTCAAAGAAGAAAGTTTTACCGAGGGCCTGGAAGGTAGTTCCAGTGGAGGAGGCCTTATCTTACTTTGTTACTATCTGTTACCTGAGATTACCAGGGTATGATCTGCAGGTCTCAGGCAAATACCAGACCCATAAGTCTCAGTTGTATTTTAGAGCGGGGCCATTTGAAGGAGAGCAGTCAGATTTTAAAATCAATATGAAATCTAACAGGGAGCCACTGCAGGGACGTAAACACAGGTTGGTGTAATTATACCTTTATGTCTCTGTGACGGGTCTAGCAGCAGTGTTTTGAATCATTTGCAGAAGATGAAATGATACCTGAGTGTAGAAAATTACAGTGGTCAAAGTGAGTCCCTCAATTGTTGTCTCTGAATAGCTTTGTGAAGAATACCTTGACATTTTGTTTCCACACATTTGAACTATAAATCAATGTTTTTCTTTTAAAGAGATAAAGAAAACAAACTAGTCACTTCACCTTGCTCCCCAGAAAATTTCACTTCTCCCTGACAACAGCTTTAGTATCAATATTCTTTTGTTAATATTTTCCGACACAATAATAATCTGAACCTCTCAGTTGCATGTTGGTTTGCAATTAAATCAAACAAAATTGTCCAAAGTCGAAACATTCAGTAATTTTCTTTTAAATGCACATAATTCATTGTTAGATTTGTACAGTAGATTAGTAGATGGTAAAGCATGAGAGACAATGGTTCGTAACAATATTTATCATACAGGCTGTGATAATCAGACATTTATATACCAGTATTAAGGAAAGTGCTGCACTTCCATGATCAGCTTGGACTGCAGACATAAGGCAGGATGCTTTCAGAAAGACATTATTGTCTTTCAGATTGTCAAAGTTAGATTTGGGCCGCATAGCAGATAAAAACAAAAACATATGGGCTCATTTTTACAGAGGAAACATTTTTTTGTTCCTAGTGAGAAAATTGCATCACAAACTTGAGGTAGATGACTGTGTTGCTGCAGGAGCTTTGCATGGAGGACAGCTTAGTCACCATCCACCTCTCTCCCACCACCTCAGCTGGCTCCTAGGGACAACAGCTGCTGAACCTTCCCCAGCTTCAGGTTCAAGTTGAAGAGGTGTTGAACTATTCTGCACAGCTGATCTATGCTGGTAACTGTGGAGGCCATTGGAGTCCAGTGAACTCATCTTCAAGAAAGCAGTTGTAGATGATTTGAGCTTTGTGACATGGTGCATTATCCTTAAATTTCCTTTCTTCCTAATTCTGATGCTAAGTTTGTACTTCAGCAAGTCGTCATGACTAAACGTATCGAGANTTGTACTTCAGCAAGTCGTCATGACTAAATGTATCGAGCTGCTGATGTGATTGGCTGACTAGATATTTGTGTTTACACAGCGGATGGTGAGTGGATGTGTCCTGTCTAATGTTTTCTAAGCCCTTCCTCAAATTTAAAAACAAATTTATTAATGATAGTTGAATCTCTGGAGCTGATAGATTTGTGTATTCCTTTAAGTTCCAATGAGAGTTTTTACTTTTAACACGTATTTCACTACACACACAATAATCCTGCTTCAGCTGTTCTAAAATCCTTCACTTTGTCTAGAAATTCCTGGGGTATTAATAGGTTATTTAACTCATTTATGAGAAAACAAAATGAACCTTAATTAACTTAAGTTGGATTTAGAAAGCACTGCTGTTAAGACGATCTTAAGTCAGTAACTATATCTGCAAAATCATGTTCCAAAAATATTTAATCAACATTTTAGTGCAGCTATAAAAGTAGGAAAGTTATAAAATTTCTACAGGTTTAAAAGAATAACTTTGATGCTCAAAAGTGAACAAATGAACTGTTTTTACTGCTGATCTGAGAATGCAGGAGAATTTTTCTTATTATATTTGTCGTATGGTTTGACAAGACTCAAAGATCACAAGCCTACATGAAGAATGAAAGTCAACTTTCCAGGTTTTCAGAGGGGGTTGGTATGAATAGCTACAACCTTGTATTTTGTTGTAGTTGGTTACCAAGAACTGACTCAAATTCAGATCTCAGACAGAACAGTAAAAGGTAAAACAGTAAATGGTAAAAGTCCAAAAATAACCTTTATTAGTGGCAGAAAAGACCAAATACAGATAGTCAGGAGGGACAACAGGAGAAAAGAAACGGAAACATGTCAAAGGAAATATTTACTACAAAAGACAATTACCACAAGGGGCAGGCAACAAGCAATGTCAAGACTTGTAGAAGTACATCAATATGTGGTTATTTTACATCTTCTTGCATCTTTTTTTCCTCTTTAAATTGGCCTGTCTCTTGAATGGTGGCTGCATCTGTTTCTGATGTAAATTGAAATACTTAAAGCTTTGAAACAATAATCCTCACACCAAGACCATGTACATATGCTAACTGGACTAGTTTAGTTAAGCCTCATTCTTACCACAGACTTATTTTTACTCATTTGACCTCTTTTATGATCAGTCAGTTATCAGTGTGAGCATAGTAAAGAACCTAATATTGTTTTATCGTCAGACCTGTCTGTTACTACATTCACTCACTATACAATTAACATACGCTAAGAATATATCCTCTTATTGGCAAGACGTACTTTTCTGCCTTGTGTCTGAAATGACATACCAAAAATAAATTAAATATACTGTATCTTCACAACTACTACAAGTTCTGTATGTATAATCTTGGTCTCAAAAGAAAGCTGAGACATGCGCCATTCTAGTGGTTATTAGTCTATTGATCTAGGCATGGTCAGGATTGCTTCCCAGTTTAAAAAGGTCAATTAAATCTTTGACTGAGCCTAAACTTAAGCATCATCAGTCTATGTCAACTCTTTATTGATTGTCAGGATCTCAGAGAGTCTATTCTTTTTTATTATTATTATTAGTAGTTGTAGTAGTAGTGGTATTAGTAGTAGTAGTAATAGTATAACAGTCAAAAACACCAAGACGACACAGAACTATCTCAGGAAAAGTCTGTAACATGTGCAAGAGTGTCCCAGTTATAGTCTGGACATGAACTCAGCACGTCTGAAGATACGTCAGATTGACTCTGGACTAAAAGTCTTCATCAAATTAGATTAATTAAAATGATCAGACTGAAACCGATGGGACAAATCTTTCGAAATAAAACTTCTTAGGACCAATTATGAGAAGATGTGAGGCTGTAACTGCTGCTAAAGGTGCTTTTTTATGATGTCTTTAATTTGTTGATGAAGAATGAAACGTTAGTTGTTAAAAGAAAAAATAAATTAATTTTAAGATAGATGGCAAAGTTTAAAGTATAAATTCTCTAAATGAGAAAAAAAAATCAATTCCAAACACAAGTTGTTTTTTTTATTTTTTTTATCTTCAGTGTGTAGATTGAAAAGAACATATTTTCTTCCAATTTTTCTTTTTATAGTAAAAGTTTCTGTCTCTCCTACAGACAGTAGAGCTGAAATCCCAGGTTCAGCAGTGTCCAGTCAACGTCTCCACCCAGATGACTGGCATCGGCTGCTACGTCTCCTGTGTGAATGACAAGCTGGTTAGCCCTGGGAAATACATTACTGCTGATGAGTGCCATAACAGGAGAGTGAGAGCTGTGAGTGAAACTGAGTATTTATGAAAACACATTTATGCAAACNCCATAACAGGAGAGTGAGAGCTGTGAGTGGCACTGAGTATTTATGAAAACACATTCATG
>CM047984.1:3908252-3920735 GCA_026261665.1 Melanotaenia duboulayi | reverse complement strand
TCAGCAGCCATTAGCAGCAGTAAAAGAAGTCAAAATCTTTTTTTAACCCTTTATAAACGGTGTATCAGTGGGTGGCTGCCGGAGTGTGCTATTAGCATAATTCTGTTTAAAATGCCCTAAAATAAAAACTATAGTAGCTACAATTATATATTTTTTTTTAGCTTTTTTTTAGTCTGAGCGTTCAGCGATGATTATCAGAGAGGTTGAGAAACAGAGGGCGAGGGATGGTGGGAATATTTTATTCTGCAGGTTATGGTGCGTTTTAGATAGTTTTACCATGGTTTTCATTTTGACCACAGTTAGTAGTTTAATCATAGAAAATGGCTCATTTTTACCACAGTTCTTCAGCAGGCTTAACATAATTTATTGTCTTTCGCCCAACATTAGTAGTTTTTAGCTTAGTTTACATTAGTGTAGGTTAGATAAATCTTAGCATTGTTCCCTGTTTTTCCCGCACATCTGGAGCCAGTAGCCCAGAGGAAATGCTCAGCAGACCAGGTGAGCAGCTGAACTTAAACTACACACGGTACATAAAACATGGCCTCAAAAACAAACAAAAACCAGATACATAGTCCTAATCAATATTTTCTGCATTTATAAGTGTTTTGTTAACTGTTTTTGTCTGTTCAATTAACAACACTAAGCCCAACTCAGTTTCATGAAAAAAAAATTTGAATATGAATTTGGGATGCCATTGTTTTATATTGATTGCGTGTGCAGAGACATTTGTGTTTGTGTGACGTTACGTCTGGAGAGCAGACAGCAGACCGATCAGAGCTCATGAAGAAAATATTTTAAAACAAGACTTTTTACGACTAACTCACGAGTCCATGTTAAGTCTTAATTATTTAAAGTGTGAGTCTAAGTTGAACTTGAACTCTATGGCAATGTGACTTCTCTGTAGACAGTTATTAATATTTAAAGAAATTATTAATGACTAATATTAATTACGTTAGCTGAAGAAATCTTGGAAACTATTAACTAAACGTTAGTATCAGTGTCAACTGTCTGTTGGACTCTGCATGTCAATCTGGAACAGATTTGACGTAAACAGAGCAGACAATGGCGGTTAGGAATCGGACCACCGGACCCTGCTATTGTAACATAAAATCATACATACACAATGATCACAAACAACTACTCCTTTAAAATACAACAATATAGAATTTATCGAAGGTGAACACTGATTATTGACTCAAATTAATACATAGTTTTGTTTACTGTGTTTCCAGAATAGCTGCCTTTGCCATGGGAACAGTGAGGTCACAAGATGGCCACCATTGCTGTGGTAAACAAGACATCGCATCGTTGCCTTGTGTAATGAGTGACCACGTGCTGTTTCCTGGGGTCTCATGGTTCTTTTTCTGTGTAGCTGCATGTGTGCTGGAATTTCAAGGTTCCAGTTCAAACAAAGAGGATTTTAGTTTAGCATTCAAGAGAAAATAACATTACTAATTCATCAAAGCTCCCAACACAAATTTAAGTCGAATCTGGGCTGATGTGGCGTTTATAAGCAGGCACAAAATTAAACCTGTTAATGGTAATAGTGCTCTACAAATCTTCAGAAACTACACTGCATGTTTAATTTAAATACTCCCCTTCACATCTGTGCAGATGGAACAAATGCAACCATAACAGTTTCTGTTCTCCAATCACTGTCATTTTAAAGTACATCACAAATAACAAAAAGAAATCTGGAATCACACATAAAGCATTAGTATTAAATTACCACGGTCTGGCCTTTGCACTGATGGAAACTGTTCAGTAAAACATTCATTTAAACAGTTGGTTTCTAAAATTGTGAGACAGGAATTCATCCTTTCTGACATGTTGAGATTTTGATTAGCAGCTTCATGTGAATTGTAGTTGTCATAGAAATTATCTTTGAGGCAGAATTTAGAAAAACTGCTAACAAAGGCAACATAATAGAAGTCATGACAACAGAACCAGCATGTAATCTGGTCCGTCTGTGTGGGTGTTTTTTAGTACTGTAAACTCTCTAGTCTTTGTCAGTAGATCTGTAGCCACCAGCCAATAGCAACGAGCATGATATGAGGCAGTTTTGTACACAAATGTCCTCAAATAAGATTGTTTGTGAATGGTGTTTGTGTTTTCTCTGAGTTTTGAACTTCTTGTTGAGAAGTGAGTGGTATTATGCCGATTTGTGTCAGCACACACCCCTTGGGAGTCTGCTTTGTCAGAAGCTACCAGTACTTGCTGTGATTTCTACTCCAGAAACGAGTTGAATGTGAAATTAATTGACGAGGCATGGTTGAGATATGTCAACCCACTTCTTTGTTCCATTCATAGATACAGATTAAGTCAGCACATCTTTGTCCAACGTCTCCACGCCTGTTCCAGTGTCATAATGAACTGCTGAGACAATATTCTGAAACAGCTACTTATAAATTACTGAACAGGAGCTTGCATGTCAAAAATCTAAACAAATTCTGGACATCATCGTTGCCAATATTCCAAACACCGAAGCTAATTAATTGAAAGGAAACTTATTACAACGTTATATAAATGATCGCACTGAAAATAGATTCTCTGGACCTCATGTTGACTAAATGCAAGAAACAGTTCAATCCTGTTACCAAATTAGCTCATCTAGTGTTTGAGTCTTTTTTCATTTCAGAAACAAAAGCCACAAATAAAAAGTCTTTAATATGAAAGAGGCGTTTCTTAGAAAACACATCCCAGCGTTCATAGCTGCTTCCTCAAGCACGAGGAAAAGTGTGGTTGCTGAGGAGAGAAAAAAAGTGCACAAAGAGCTTTTTTTTAAAAACTGGGGTTTTGGATCTTGATTCAAATACACGAATGATCCAGAGAAGGAGGACGAAGCAGCTGCTGTCTCTTCCCCACCGACACAGGAAAGATGTTTTTCCCTCCCCACACAGTCCATTCCACCACCAGCAGACCAGCTATAGCACACTGAACCTGCTTTCCGCCCCCCAACAATTCACTTTGTTAACTGTAAATATTAACAAAAAACAAAACAGAATTAACTAGATTGATGTACGTTTTAAAGAACTCCATAAATGTGAGTGTGTTGTCGAGAGGTTGGTAAATGCAGCAAGAACTTGGTGCGGATTTTAGTTGAAAATGATGTCAGACCATATTGTTATGCTGCACAGCTGCCTGAATAAATGGTTTTAAACGGCGGGATAACCAGTAACTGGGAGAGTAGTCACATGACACTACCAGCATTAATCATAAATCCTTCATTTTTATCATGAACCATCATTCTAACAGGTTAACTGTAGCTTTATGTCTACAAAAAATTGTCTATACACTGAAACTATAGTGAAAGCTGGATTATTACTGTGCTATAAACCAGTTAAGTTTTAAAGTAATAAAAATGTGTTTTGTTTTATAATTAGGGCTGCAGCTGTTGATTATTATAATAGTCAATTAATCTGCCACACATTGATCGAATAATTTGATATGCTTTTCCCTTTCCTGTGAAGATCTCTGAAATGCAACCAAGGAGTAATTGTCCAAAAGTCAGTAACAGACACATATTTACACATCGCAATAAACTGTCTACATTCAACTCCATTTGCAGCTGCTGCACTGTAAACAGTGTCAACAGAAAAATAGATTTCACCAGTAAAAAGTCAAAAAAATAAGTAAGTAAATAAATAAATAGTAAAAAATAAATAAGTAAATAGAGTTAAAAAACGTTGTTTGGTATTTCAATAAATTGACTGGAGAACATTTTTGTTCCGTGTACCTGAAATATATATAAATGTTATTCTTTTTAAAGGGAGTCTCCACCTCCCATGTTTAACTTCAAACCTTGTTTTAGACTGGAACCTTCGGCATGGTCCTGCAGCACAACAACTGATCAATGTTTAATCCAGCTTATACTGCTCACATTTTCATTCATTTTGTAAGATGCAGAAAAACTTTTAACACCAGATGCAGCTGCGGTGGCACCATGTGCCGTATAGCGGCGCAAAGCTGCGCTTCTCAGCTTTTAGAATCCGGAGAAATCGTGCATATCGTAAACGAAGACTTTCATCGAGCGTGTGTTATAATCTGCTGTCAACAACAGCATATGGTTTTAAGGGTTCATTTCTGAGCACATGTAAAAAGATAACATTTTCTAACATAACATGACATTGTAAAATTAGCGTTAGCTTTAACCCGCATCAGACCACGACGGGAAGAAAAAAAAGGAAAAAAACAAAACAAAACGATTGCTGTTACCAGCAGCAGCCATGCTATCTTTAATTAACATAACTTCCTCTTCTCTTTATCTTCATTTTAACTCTGTCACGTACCTTAACTCGAGTCCACCAATGAAGGGCCTGCTGCTTTCTACTAGAGACGCTGCAACATGGAAGTTTTACTTGGAAAGCTTGCTCGGTCTTACAGTGAATGCACCGTACAGTCCTTTAATTTGGTTTGATTTTTAAATGATCCCACACTCGGCACTTTTTGACATTTCCCTGGCTGTCTTGTTCTTTTCCTGTCTCTTTTCTCCTTGCTCTGCCGATTGCATCAGACAAGAAACAAGCATGATTCTCATTTACCAGCAGGTAATACCAGAAGTATGATATACAGACCGGAAGTGATGCGTTTAACATACATTTTTATTTTATTTTTTCTTGTTAAACGAAGCTTCAATTACTGGAATTTAAATCAACCATTTTTTTACAATCAATCTAATAATTTGAATATTAGCTTCAGCCATTTATATGACCGTCAAGTGTAGAAATGAACTGGATTTGGCAAAACAAAGACTGAAGGGAGGAAGTTTTGTTCTTATTTTGACCTTAAAAATCCATTCGTAGAGTTTCAGAGAATCCTGTTAGTAACCTCAGAAACATTTAGAAGTATAAAGGAGGCTGTAGTCAATAAATGTCAGTTTAAAAGCAGCATGAACCTTAAACAAGGTCAGCATCTCCTCCATCAATCATTTTCCAGCTAAGTAAACTGATGTTTGGACCAAAGAGTTGCATTTAATGGCAGAACAAACTATGCTCTTCAGTGCTTGGGTAAAGGAAATTTCTTTTTTATTTAATAACAGTAATACACGTTACTGAGAAGGTAGGTCTGCATGAACAGACTTCAGTTAAATCTGTTAAGCCATGTGTGAGACATGGAGTTCACCACTCACAAAAAGTTAAAGATATTCAACTTGTGGGTGAAGTTTATGAAAAAATGTAAGAAATTGACATGTCACCATTTAAAGGGAAATAAACAGGCTTTCCATAGGTTTAACATTTATAGCCAAGAAGCATTGTTACTACAAAGAAATGATCCACTAAAAACTGATTTATTACTTTTTCAGATAATTGATTTTTAAATGGATTATTTTTTTATTTTTAAGTTCCAGTTTTTAATCTGTGTCTTTCCTCGGTGTAATTAAAGGAAGTTTGACACATTCTCTGATATTTCTGGGCTGAAATTAAACATCTTATCTCTTCTGTGTGTTATCGGCTCAAAAGGCTCCTCGCGTCTCTGGCTTTAGGCCACTTTACATAAGAGCACATCTATCAGTCATTTTTTGCACTTATGCTCTTCTTTTTCCTCCTCATAGATCTGGTTTCTGCCTGTTAAGCAAGCCTTAACTCAGTCTCAATTCTGCTTTCATCTCCACTTTCAGTCTCAAGTTTAATGGTCAGCTTTGTGATTCTTCCAGTCAGTGTTTTCCTCTCATATAGCTCCTCACGGTGAAGGTAAAGCTGCAGTGAAGCCAGTCAGTGTTGGCTGTATAAAAGTGGAGCCCCTTAACCAATTTCCTGTTTTGCTTTTATAACTTCTAGATGGAAAAAGAGGGGACTAAGGCCAAAGCACATTTAGCAGTGTTGAGCGTCTTCTTTCTTAAAGTATGTCTAATCATATACAAAGCCATAATGTGAAATGATAAATTTTTTAACAAATCTTGTACAAAAAAAAAGAAAAAAGTATCATTTATGAAATTGCATTATCAATAAACATAATACAACATAGACATTAAGCAAAGCGGTGAGGAAAAAAAAGGCAAAACAGGCAGACATTACGATGTGTGATAGAAAAACATGGTGGAATTGCTCTCTTATTCTTTCTCTTCGCTCTAATGAGTCAGTGAGAATTTAGGCTCATCCAGGCAAGGTAATTAACAGCCAATATTTTTTTCAGATGACCTTATCCTGCACCGCGGTCTCTTCTCCTCAGCCACTGTACAGCCAGCGTGCCACACAGTGATGGTGAACAGGGTTTCCACTACATGTAAACGATCGTGGCGCAACGTCGAGGCAACATAAAAGCCTCCATGCCTTCAGAATTATGCTTTTGTCCAGATGTTACAAAAGTAAATTATAGTGTTTGAATGGATCCATATGAACATAAAGTCTATATTTGCGCACATTTATAGACCATAATAAAAATGTGAAATTGTTCTCAGGAAATGAGAAACTGCTCTGCTAATAGCTTGATTTAGAAAAACGAACAAGTCTCAACTTCCTCTCTGGTTCTGCTCCACCTTGCTCAGGAGTAAAAGAGGTAATAGAGTGGAGTAATTGTCACATACTCCACGAGAAGCTTCGTCCGCGACAGGGCGGGAATTACTGCAGAGGGTCTGTGTCTTTATGTTCAATGAACAATTGACCCAGTTATTTCATATTTAATGTGAAACTTCGTCCTTGGCAGGCCTAGGTTGTGCACTTGGCAGTGTCTTTAAATCCCACGTGTTGTATACATTTTCATCCTTTCTCACCACCTCGACCAGCAGTTTATTAAATAAGTCTAATAAAAACACTAGTGTGGGACAGAAAAGTGGAGGCAGAGAACAGCAGGGAAGCTGTGGCCGACGTTCTGTGCAGTGGAACCTCGAGCAAAATCAGATGTAGTTTATTAATCCCAGACTGGGACATTTCAGTGTTGCAACAGCATTTTAAAATGACAGAGATAAAATCAAAAGTAAAATAAAATTTTAAGATATGTATATATTCATATATAAATATAAAAATATAGATTAAACATACTGTTTACAATATACAATTAACAAATAAGTATCGAGGTAAAAATATGGTTAACGAGACAATATGGGATACAAGATGACAAGCAGACGCACGGTGGTGTATGAAAATAAGAGAGAAAAAAATCCCCCTGCAGTTACTCCTGCCCCATCACAGACGGAGCTTCTCGTGGAGTATGAAATGACCGGGCCAACACAAACGTTACCCCTTGTGTCACATTTAGCTGGACGACAACATGGAAACATACAGTTTAGTGTTCTCCAGAGAATGTTTTGTTGTTGTTGGTGTTGTCTACTACTGTATGTCCAGTGTTCCTCCGTAACGTGAACACACCACCATCACCAGAAACAATGTCAACCACCATCCCCCCTCAGTGACACAGCAATCTTCATGAAGTAAAGCTCTGTGTTCTTAGCGTTCACTTTTTTTTTTTTTTTACCACATGTACAAGTTTTTCACTGCTTTCAAACAGCCATGAAATGAGGAAGTCTTTCCAGATTTCCTTGACATTGTTAAGAAAATGGTCCAATGTTCTACTTTGACATGCACAGAAATGCCACCTGAGTAATGCCAGACGATCTTCTTCTGGTGTCCGGATTAGTCTTCTCCAGTTTTTTCCTTCTTTGAAATTCTCGAGCGGTGACGGGGCTGTTCAGCCTTATAACTAGAGATGATGTGTTGGCAGACCACAGAAAATCTTCAGATACATTTCCCAGAAATTTAAAGGTGGAGATTCTCTCTACCTTTGTGCCTGGCCTCTTGAGCAGCAGGACAGACTTAGTACGATTAAGAAAAACTTTATCATCTGGGTTCAGTAGTCTTGACGGCTGCATGTAGTTTTTTTTTTTTTTGTTTGTTTTTTTAAAAGACATCCCTAAGACACCTGCAATTAATCCAGAATACTGCTTGGGTCCTCACAAAGACCCAAAGAAGTGAACATATCACTCTAATTCTCACATCTCAGCACTGGCTTCCTGTGAGACAAAGAGTTAATTTAAATATGTTGCTGCTGGTGGTGTATAAGGATCTGAATGGTTCTAGTTCAAGGTGTTTGTGCTCTGACATGCATGGTCAACTGTGGGACCTTATATAGACAGGTGTGTGCCTTTCCAAATCATATCCAATCAACTGGTTACCACAGGTGGACTGCTGTAGGAACATCTCAAGGATGATCGGTTGAAACAGGATGCACCTGAGCTCACTTTTAAGCTTAATGGCAAAGACCATGAATACTTCAGTACATGTGATTTCTTAGTGTTTTATTTTTAATAAATTTGCAAAAAAAAACTTTTTTCACATGGTCATTATGGGGTAATGTGTGTAGAATTTTAAAGGACAAAAATGAATTTATTCTATTTTGGGATAAGGCTGTAACAACTAAATGTGGAAAAAGTGACACACTGTGAATACTTTCCGGATGCACTGTACATTGACTGTGATGATGATGAAGTNTTGGGATAAGGCTGTAACAACTAAATGTGTTACTACTACGGATGTGTTACTACTACGGATGCACTGTACATTGACAGTGATGTTGATGATGGTGTTGATGAAGATGTATGATGTCTGTTTGTGTTAAATGTAACGCAGTGTATTTATTCTCTTGTCTGTTTCTTTTGATCATGGGTTGCCTTATGTATGCAATGTGCTGTATAAATAAACGTGCCTTGCCTTATGTTAGTTTAAAGTCTTGTATTGTAAGGCAGTCAGTATAACAGTATTGGGGTTCTCTTTCATTGATCCAGCTGGTGAGACATGGCTAAATGTTTGAGAAAGAAAAGAACAACAAATACTATTTTCTTTGGCCTCAAACAGCTGTTGCCAAATCTAACAATGTAAATGTAAGCTCTTAAATTCAATTTGTTTTGTTTGTTAATTTGTTTATATTAATTAATTTATTCATTTATTTAATTACGCTGGCCTGGAACTGAATTTCCATTGTCAGTTTTTGCAGGTCTCTCTTTTTCTTTTAGACAGATTAGTGAAGATGTTCTCCACACTTAAATATCATCATCTTGAAGCACACATATCCACGTATGTATTCATCATCTATGTGTAAAGCAAAAAATATGAGACATCCACTCATTAAATGTACCCCAGGATGTACATCTAAAGATATTCCCAACTGTAACAAGATGCTTTGGTCTTCTATGGAAAGCTAGTGTGTATTTCCTACTTGTTATGGATATTTTAGATAAAAACTGAAGCTCAATCACCATTCAAAGGAGTTCTTTTTCTTTTGACATTGAAATGAAAAACAGCACATTTTATTTGCAAAACAGCGGGATATGGTGAATCCTAAGTGGTGAAATTAGTGTTGGCCCTTAGATTTTAATTATTTAAATGCAATTTCACTTCTAAATTCTGTTCACATCAGTTTAACAAGATGAGAAAATACTTTAATTCAAGCTTTTTGCTGCCTGCTGTTCAATTATGAGTAAAGCTCTGAGTGTTCATGATGAATATATGAACAAGGTTTTTGGCTTTTCCTTCCTTCCCAGGACAACATTTAGTAGAAAACCAAGAAGCACTTTAACACTCAGTTGCAGAAAAAAGCATGTTTAAGGGATTGAAAGGGATAGAAAATGTTTGGAAGTTTCTGTTTAAAGATCCTTCCTGCTGTTGTCTGATTGCTGTCATTTGCCATCACCTGACCTGCTTCACAGAGAAGTCCACTTCTTTGAGGGAGACCTCCGCTGATTTTTTTTCTTTATTTTTTTTCTGTTCCTTATTTTATTAATTCTGCACATTTCTGAATGGGTGACTGATGCAAGTCTGATTTTATTCTCCTTCAGCTGGACAATGTGGATGAACAAGCCGCTCAGATTCGCAGAGAGCTTGATGGGAGGCTGCAGCTGGCTGAAAAGATTGCCAGGGTGAGTTACAATATTTACCTTTTCATTCTTTAGTTGTTTTGACTTCTGATTGAGTTTATGTTCAAATTTAGCTGAAAATATTACAAATACAGCCCAAGATCAGTCATGTATTTATATAAATGTGCGGGTTCATGGGGATATAGCTGCGTTGTGTTCCAGACTTGGCTGTGTAAGTTGCAGTATAGAGACAGTTTTCTTATTCCCGCTCCAGCTGGATTTCTGACCATTAACACCCACCCATACTTCCTCTGCATCCCTACTGGACATGAATTCCAATGCAGCCATCTAGTGTGAGTCATCCGTCAAACACGCTGCTAATTATAGAGATGAAATACAGCAGTAATGTAGAAAGGCAAAAACTAAATCGAGTCTATTGACACCCTCGCATAGCAGTAGCGTGAAGCCACAATTAGAAAGCAAAATAAGTCTCATTAGTTCACCTCCTCATTGAAAGGGCTACATATTCCCCAAATGCAGAATCAAGCTCTTGAATTCTGTTTTTGAAAGGACTCCCCATCTTGTTATGAGATGCTATTTAGAGATCTTCAATAATGTTATAAAGAGAAACATTTACTGGTCAGTTTGATGTGCTAGCTAAGAACATGCTGATGTAAAATTTAACCCATTTAAAAACAGTGATCATGTGTTCTGCAGGAAAGGAGATACCCTAAGTTTGTCTCCGCTGACATGGAGGCTCTGTACATTGAGGAGCTCCGTTCATCGGTCAACCTTCTGATGGGGAACTTGGAAAGTCTGCCAGTGTCTAAAGGAGGGCCAGACTTCAAACAGAAGCTCAAACGCTCCTCCATGAATAGCTCCTTCCTGGATTTAGGGGACGAGGGAGACATCCTGTCCAAATCTGATGTTGTGCTGTCCTTTAATCTGGAGGTCTGTTTCCATCTTTGGCAACTGGAAAGCAGAAAAGCTGCTATGAGTCATTAAAAGAATAAACTCTGTTCTTCTGATTTCAGATCATGATCGTGGAAGTCCAAGGGCTGAAGTCAGTAGCTCCGAACCGAATTGTTTATTGTACCATGGAGGTGGAGGGAGGAGAAAAGCTGCAGACTGACCAGGCAGAGGCCTCCAGACCACAGTGAGTTTGTCTTCATGCAGGGCTCAAAACCAAAAGAATTTAGTCTTCGCATTATGTCGCTTAATCAAGATGTTTAGTGAACCACAGGTGGCTTCCTGGCTAGTTTATCACGAAATCATTTAATTACAATGAAATGTAATTTTGAAACCAGAAGAAACTTTTCTTTTAAACTCAGATCGGGTTTGAGGGTTTCTTTGGGCTTTGTATGTCTCATTAGTGGTTATTGTCTTACAGTATGTCATCTAAAAATGATCTGTGTGAAAAGTTGGTAAGCACATGACTGATGTGAGAGGTTTTCTATTTAAATCTTTAAAATAAATAAATAAATAAATAAAAGATCAAAAAACAGAAAAAGGCCTCATAAATCCTCGGGGATTAAAGTATTGTGCCAGATCTCCAGCGTGTGGAGTTTTTGTGATGGGGAAAAAAATAACAATAATTCAATAACTTGTTGATTTGTGTGCTAATGTGGACTTTCGTTATGTATAGTGCTGTATAGTGGATGCAGCTTACATGCACTCACCGTCCACTTTATCAGGTTCAGCTATTCACCGGATTGTTAACATCATTACCTAATCATGGCAGCAACTCGGTGCATTTAGTCATGTATCCTATTTTGCAGAGATTCAAACTGAGCATCAGAATGAGGAAGAAAGCGGATTTAATGTCTTGTTGATGTTAGAGGAGGCGACAGGAAGTCAAATAACCAATGATTCCAACCAACAGACCCCGTGCTACGGGCCGGCTCCAGTGGGCAAGGCAAATAAGGCCCGCCCATTCACATATAAGGTCCGCCCATTCACAAATAAGGCCCTCCCATTCACAAATAAGGCCCGCCCATTCACAAATAAGGCCCGCCCATTCACAAATAAGGCCCTCCCATTCACAAATAAGGCCCGCCCATTCAGCCTTGTCATTTCAATTTATATACTTTTCAATATCATTTTCATTTATAATTATTTAACAATTAATTTTATAGTGGTACTAAATTATCATAAGTAGAATCAGTGCCCATATATGTTTTTTTTTGTAGCACTTGAGACATTTCCAAGTTGTATTTGTGTGCTTGTATATTTAATCTGTGTGTGTGTAATCACCAAATCCTGCGATAACTTCAAAAACATCATGCATTCTTTAAGTTATCGCAATACTTTGTGCGAAGTCATTGTCTAGTGTCAGTGAAGTAGTAGCAGACTGACACCTTTGGACAGTTGACATAAGAAAGCGATCTAATGATAACGTGAAGAAAGGATCATATGTAAGTTGTCACACAGCAAGAATAAACCACTCCTGGCAGTTTGGGTGATTCCAGCAATGTGATGAGACCTAGCGAGATAGCAACCGCCGCAGCAACCACAGGCGCCGTCTTCCCCTGGCCGACTGCCAGCTGAGGTCTGCAGAACAGCATCTCTGAGCAAACGACACGTCCAACCTTGAAGCAGATGGGCTACAGCAGCAGAAGACACACTGGGTGCCTCCTGCCAGCTAAGAACAGGAGACTTTCTTGAACATGAAAATGAGTTGACTGGTCTCCACAGTCACT
>CM047984.1:3850688-3864763 GCA_026261665.1 Melanotaenia duboulayi | reverse complement strand
CCCCAACTTTGCAGATGTGCTGCACAATTACTCTAATGTGTCTCTCATCTTGAAATTAAAGGACAAAAAACTTGAGTGGGTTAATGTCTACAGGCTGCACAGATTAACCTGATGAATCAGAAAGTGTCCCACATTCCTTCTGCCTTTCATCTGTTGTGTAGGAGCAGGAGTATGTGTCAGTATCTAGTAGTTATAACTAGTAATGTGAAATTACCACCAAATATTAACATACAGATGGAAGATAAGTCTCATATTTGTGGCACACTTTGCTTGCACAGATGAGAGGAACCGATTCTGAAGTCAACTTCATTCTCCAATATATACAAAAAGATTTTCTTTTACAAAAGAATCACATGACACCCTGCAAACTCTTTTTTTATATAAAACTATTTCTCACTGTCAGGTTATGAGTGAAGGGGATGTAAGAACACTTAATGGAAAATAGATATTCAGCTGGATCTTTTGTGATTGCCACCTTATAAAATTGAGTTACATGCTTTACAGCGTGTTATCTTTACATTTAGACGCTGTTGTTTTGTTCTGTTTAAATGTTAAAGTTGTGAAGAATGAGTGTGAAGTACAGCACAGGGAGAGAGGCCGCTAACACTGTTTGAATTAATCCACCATATACTCTCATTTTAGGTACTAATTGTGAAAGTAAAAAGTTAAAATTAATTCCATATTATTTATATTATGCTCTATATTATCAGGTATGATGTGGAGGTTTATTTTATTTGGAACAACTTGAATCTTTTAATTATATTTCCATGAAATTAAGACTAATTAATTAAGAGTAATTGAGATTCTAAAAACCAAAAGATTTGAGTGTCGCGTTGAACGAACTTGACTGAACCTGGATAAACTTAATTCAGTCACTTTTTACAAATTGAATAAAATCATTTAAGTAGGTTTAACTATTCTTTTTTTACAGTGTGATTCTGTACAGTTCTCATCTATTATTAATGATGTTGTCCAAACGTGGGGTGTGTAACTTTTGTGGAGTCAGACCTGATTGAGCTCAGTGAGAAAGTTTGAATTGGATGTTTTTTGTTGGCTTTTTTGTGATTTGTTTTGAAGGGGACTGATTGTGTTAAACCCATATCGACCCCTGGCTCACGAATCAGATTGAAAGAGCATCCTGGCAGAATTTGTTATATTGAATCCGTACCTACTGAACTGATTTAGGATTTGTTGCCAAGGATTGAAATGCAGAGCTCAGAGTCAACAGCTGATGGATCCCACAAACTGGACAGATCATACATCACAATCATATTTCATCTGTAGACCTCTTCCTTTTTTTATTTCAGCATAACATTGAAATTGAAAAGAAGCTGGTCTTTGATTCCTTTGTTAAATGAAGGATATTTTGCGTTTTTGGGCTCGTCCTCCAAAAACATCAGAACGATGAGAAGCTCCCCAGACTGACATCTGGGCCTCTTTCATTTCTCTACCTGCCTCACAGGACTCCTTCCAGCAGTGCAATTAGACCCGTCTATTCACACCGCCCATCCAGCTCTTCTCTTCTCAGCCTTTTGTGGAACCTGAAGGCTTTTGTGTTTCAACCTGAGCCCCTTTTCACCAAATACTCTGAGAAAAGGCCAGTGCCGAGGCGTGGGGGACATCTGCTGAGAAGTGGCTCGGATTCATGTCATGGCCTGGGTCGAATTCCATTCACAAAACAGTTGAACCAACCAACGACGTCAGTGGTCAGGAAGAGATTTAGTCTGTAGTTGGAGCACACTGCTGTTGGTAGGCCATTAAAACTGTGTGGGGTTTACATAGAATGAAATATTAGGATTACCTGGATTGTTTATTTTAGTGATCTAAATAATTGTGTCTGATCTTTGAAGCTCTGGTGTTTCCGCTCAGCTTGAATAAACTATTAAGTTTCTTCTTCTAAATGTTATATTAAATGTTTCTCTTAAATCGAGAAGTTAAGATCACTGCTAGATGACTTTGACCATCAGCAGCTTGCACCATCCCAGGACCCCCAACCCCCGCCCATCTTAAACCTCTAATCGGTGAAGAAGAGGGAAATGGGGTCATTGAGAATGACCGCTGAAGTGGACAATGTCTGAAGACCAATTTTTACCTTCAATTCTCAAGACCCACTTAATGTTCCCGTCAGCTTTCATGTTTAAAACCTGGAGACCTCTTTGTCCTCCGTCTTCACCTGTAGTTCTAACAGATGAGAACACAGGTGTTCCTCCCCTTCCTTTCAGAGCCCTCAGCATCCTTATGCCAGGATAACTTCCTGTGGGTTGTCTCACATAAAAGACTGATGTAATTACGCAGGTTGATGCATGCACACGGCTCCAACTCCCACTTGCTTAAATCTGGAGACTCCCGGTGATTTACTGACATTTGTGCTAATTAGAGAAATCTGCAGGACCATTCACGAGGAGAGATGACAGCTGATTGCTCACAGATTCAAATAAATTTACCAATATGTTTGACACACACATTTCTAATAATGACATCGTTTCTACGCGACTTGGAGCGTTAATCATCTGACAGGTATTCTGCTGCTGGTGGGGAAATTTTCTTCTCCAACTCCCAATGATGGAGAAGAAATCCAAACCAACACTGATTAAATTCATGAAAAGGAATTTAAATCAAATAGGGAAACAAAAAACTTTTTAATAATAATATTATTCTAAATAAATATTCATTCATTTTGTTGTTTAATTTTCTCTTCATCTTTATTTTATTTATTGTATTATTATTATTAGCATTAACTTCTCTATTGCTTGCTATTATTATTTATTTAGATATATTTTATTTTGAATTGTTGGCCTCTTTATTTATTTTTGTGTTTATTGAAATTTTTAGTTATTTGTTTTAAATTATTAGCATAATTATTTGTGTTTATTTAGTTATTTAGACATTTATTTCAAATTATCAATATTTAAGTATTAATTCAAAATTATTATTTATCTATTCAATATATATGTATTTATTTCAAATCATTTTTCGTATTTATTTAGATATTTATGATGATTTATTGTTATTATGATTAATTCATGTATTTGTTTTCAGGTATTTTCTATCATCATCATTTTTTTTTTATTGGTGGGTTTCCCACTTTTTATAATTACTTATTAAAAACAAAAAACACAAATAAGTTTACGATAATACAGAGTCTTCTCTCACCGTGTCAGGTATACATTATCTAGAAGATACAGTAACCATGGCAACAGAACGACTGCTTTATGCTACCTTCACAACACGACTGGTGGCACTACTCACACTTATAAATTTAAAATGCATCAGCGACAGAGCAGCTCCAGACAGGATCAGTTCTTCTGCCGTCAGTCTCAGGAGTTGTGGTCAGTTTTTAAGGAAATCAAGTGCAGGGTGTTCTCGTTGTTCAGACAAACTGGGAACACACATCGTCTGTCACGTTTTGGTTATACAGAATGCAAAAAATAAATTAAATCAAAGAAATCTTCTTCACAAACTTTGCCAGTTTTATGTGATAAGAAAATTGGGCCAAAAGTGGCTTCATGGACCAGAAAAACGGAAAAGAAAGGAAAGGATTCCTTTGTGTTTTATTCTTATCTTGCTGTGTGTAGTCAGGTGATGAGACGCGACAGGTTGCAGCTTAAGAGCTGCCATACTGATTTGACTTTTCCTTCATCGGGGCCGTGGACGGCGGCTGATGGAGATCGAGCAAGTCAGTCTGCTCGTTAGCAGCTAATTGAGCGGTCTGTGCCAAGACTGGAGTGCGCCATCTGTTTGTCACGGAGGAACATCTTGTCGCTTCACGCCCGCCGACAAGCCCCTCTCTCTTTTTCTCTGCAGTGGGATATTAATAGCTCAAGCCCACAGATGTAGAGAAAAATGAAGAAAGAAACTGGAGAAGATAACAATGAAAGTCAAGACTGTGATGGGAAGGGGGAGGGCACAAAAAGGCCCGCAGACGAGGAATCTGCCAGCTCCAGTTAACCCAGTCAGGAAGCAATGTGTCAGTCAGACTATAAATACTGGAAATATCCTCAGACTTCAAGTCTTTAAATTAACTTCATCACATTAAAGAGCTCGTTCCAATTAGCAGAGCAGCCCACCGTTGGTTGTTGAACAACTTCACTATTCTCACCGTGCTTTTAATCCTTGTTCACTTATTTCTATGGTAGTTTAAACAGAAAAGATTAAACTTGTCTTTCCTTCGTGTTTTACTAAATGTTATATTCCTGTTAAAGTGTTGTGGAAATTTGATTAAATTTGGCTTGAATGTCCACTCTGACTGGAGGGTGTTTACAAAAACATTTTTATTCAGCTTCATAATGAAATAATGAATAGTAATGATGTAACAATGAGACATAATCTGGAAAAACCAGATACAACCACAACAACAGTCATGTTAATAATAATGATAATAATAATTAATAATAATAATAATAATAATGGTTGTAATAATAATAATAATAATAATAATGACAATCCTAATGATGATAATTTTATGACCGATAAATAACGATAGTGCAGTTAGTCTTATTTCAGTTAAATGGTAAATGGACTTGTACTTATAGCACTTTTCCAGCCAGTTTGACCACTCAAAGCGCTTTACACTACTTATCACATTCACACACACATTCACACCCCGATAGGCACGTCGGGAGGCAACTTGGGGTCAAGTGTCTTGCCCAAGGACACTTCGGCATGTAGTCAGTCAGCCTGGAATTGATCCGCCTGCCTTCCAGTCGATAGACAACTGCTCTTCCTCCTGAGCTACAGCCTGCTTCTTTTTTAGTTTAAAGCAGTAACAGAAACAATCTAAAAATCCAAAATGTCTTCACAAATAAATAAACAATAAAAAAATAAATAAACTGATAAATCAGATCAGTGACTGATAAAGATAAACTGATAAAGGCTTTTTACTGGCTGATGTCTTTGCAGATTTAACTTAAGTACTTAACCTCTTCATTATAAAGTATATTTTTCTGCCTCATGTCCAAAATTACACTTAAAATAAATAAATTTTATGAATTTTCTGCAAGGGCTGAATGTATAATCTGTCAGAATTGATACGTGTTACTGTGTCAGGGTAGATTAACCTGGAACACAGTAAAAAAAATGTAAATGCATATCTCCTCTCAAAAGGAAACTACATTACTTTCAGTAAAAACAAGAGGATAGCAGCCTGATTCGTCTAGGAATGAGAAAAGTAGTGAACCTGAGCAGTTTTAACAGAGGTGTTACGCAGGTAAACATCTCAGGAAGCCACTGGCTGATGTTGATGATGGACACCTCTATCAAAGGTCAGAGTCAGGAGGATCCAGGGATAGCCCCTCATTCATCGTAGAAACATGAGAATCCAGAAAGAAGTGAAAGCCCAAGATTGTCTATGATATGAAGACGCAGGAAAACCTTCTTCATCTTCATGGAACCTAGCAGGACCTTCATGATTCATTACAAACAAAGGCAGAGTTATAGGAGAACACATTAACAAAGTTTTTTAGAGCTGGAATAAAACCTTTCACCACAAAACAGCTAAAGTAAGGCATGATCTACGATTCTGGCTGCTAGCTCATGGAAAAACACATTAGCAGAAGCTCTAAAGTGGACAGTGCTGCTCCCATGTTTTTCCTACATTCCCATATAACTTCTTTGTGTTTGGTTTGGATGCCAATGCTTGGCAGTCTTTTAGCTGATGGTCTCCCTGTAATTTGGGTATGCTGCAGGTTAGGATTGCTGCTTCCTGGTGTGTGCAAAGTTCTTCTACACACTTCATGCTGTCCCCTGTGCAGGGGGCTCTCTTCAAGAAGAGGTTAAAGTGGAAAACGTGCATTTAAGCAATTTTGTGAACTTATTTCATAAAAGAATTAAATTACAGATAACTGGACTACACTAAATATATTTTGAAATGTATATGTAGAGTTTCAGATGTGTGAAATTGTAAAAATTGTAGGTAATCTGGCATATGCTGTTACAGTTTCTCTGCTGCATATCTTCTCTCTCCCGTCACGTGTCGCCAGGCAGAGAGCAACGGTTGTCAAGCAGGAGGAGCTGTGTGTGTGTGTGTGTGTGTGAGGGGGGGGCAGCAGCTTGGTGAGGTGCTAATTTGTTAATGTTCCTTCCAGCGTGATCTTAATTAGCATTGGATGTTTCATGCTTAATTTTGTGATTATGTTCGAGTTAAACGGACTAATGAACATCTCAGGATATTCAACACCTTTCTTCTATTTTCTCTTTTTATTTTTTTTAATTTAGTAGTTGTCAGGTTAGCCTTTAAACTTTGACTGTTAAACTGTGGTAACACTTCTAGTGTTGCTTTTTATAGAATTTTATACCATGTGAAATGAGTTTATTGAGCCAAAGTATCATCAGGCTATGTTATCATTTTAATGGTATATATATATATATATACAAACTACATTAAACCCAAGAATACTGTGGGAAGCTGCAGCTGTTTTATCCTGTGTTTAACATCTGCTGGTCCTGTTATTTATTTATTTTTTCTTCTTCAGGGGTGGTTCAGTCCAGGTCAGGTGTTCGTCTTGGACGAGTACTGCGCTCGTTATGGTGTTCGAGGCTGTCACCGCCACCTGAGCTACCTGAAGGACCTGATGGACTATTCAGAGAAGAATGCCCTGGTTGACCCCACGCTGCTTCATTACAGCTACGCTTTCTGTGCCTCCCACATCCATGGAAACAGGTACATCAGCAGTAACAGAAATGACAGCGATCACTAGAGTAATTATGGTCATGGCCCACCATCACGACCCTCAGAGGATCTTAATTCTTATTAAAGGAAACAATGTTATTTACTGACCAGTCTGGTTTTGAAAGTGTCTGCAAATTTAGTATACACCTGTACAAAAACAAGAGATAATCATTAACATCTCCTCTGGTCCAATACCTGACATCCAACCCAGTACTGTCAATGACTGGATGTTCGCTCATTTTCTTCAGGTAGTAATCGTATTTTTTACTTGGATCCACCAAACAACAGTTCTCGTACCATTTCCTATGACTTTCACCCAGTCATCCACTGCTTTCTTCAGCCCTCTGTAACCTGCTTTCCTAAGGTCTGCCTTTAATGACTTCAGAGTGCTGCTCTGTTTTTATAGTTATCACTGTGTGCATACACTACTGGTCATAAGTTTGGGAACACTTTCCAATTAAATCCACTGGGGAAGTTTCCTTTTAAGGCAGCCACATAACTTTCAACAGTTTTCCAGGTCCCATTTTTACTTGGGGCTTTCCCATTAAATCTAATGGGAACGTGTGTCTATACTTTAAACTGGTGCTGTATATTAAAAGAAAAAAAAAAGAAAACAGTACATTATCATTTCCCTTTGTAGATTAATATTTTTTCTTTCATTCATTCATTGAAGCCGGACTGGAAAGCACTCTGAGCTACATGGAGATGGTAAAACTACGTATGTGACAGACGATACTGACCTACATGTGGAGACTTGGTTTGAGCAGCAATAAGCTGCTTTACTCAAAAGTATTTTTCTTTTAGCATCGTTGTCATTCCAGCAGTTGAAATCACTACTTCATTTACTTGCAGCCCCTGTTTAACTCCCTGGCTGGTAATTACTCATATCTGTGCATTTTGTCTTTGTCGATTCATTTAGTCAATTAGAGAGAGTAATAATTAGCTTCTTTAGTTAATCATCAGATAGTAATTGGTCCAGGGTGGGCGGGAGGGAGTACTGGCTTTTTGTCAGTTGGAGCTCTAATTTATATAATTGTCCATTCAGGACTCCTCGGTCTGCCTGAGTGGGTGTGGATGGGAAAAAAGAGGTTTTTGGATGTCTGGCAGACTCACGAGTGGGAAAAAATAATAATAATTAATTGCAGAACTTGAGTTTTCCCTGGAGGGCTGCCTGAAGGAAGACATGAAATGATCAACAAACACCAGATAAATATATCAAGGTGATGCATTCAATGTGTAAAACACTGTTTTTCTACTGGAAGCACTCAGATTAAAGTTGGAGCCAATGTACATTATTCACTGTGACAGACTCCCAAAGGTCAGCTTGTCCAGATGTTGTTGGATAGGATTTATCAATGCTTCTTAATTTGTGTTAATTTTCCCATTTAACATGTTTTTAAAATTTATTCCTGGTTATTAATCCCTCTTAGCCTCTTAAAATGCTCTTCTTCACTTTACTCTGAGTTTAATTGAAACTTATAGTTTCACGCAGAACTACTCAGTTACTTTAACACTTTGAATTCTTTGTCAATAATCAGTAAGCCTCATTTCTTTTTACGTGTAGAATTAAAGAAGCAGCAGATGTTTTCATATTGTTGTTCTGATCCATAATCTGTTTATGTAAAAAAGTTCATCCGTATATAACTATGTCTGTGTTTGTATTTATTTATGAACATAGAAGTAAATCTGTGCAGGATTACATTCATGCATGAATGTCAGTGTTTCAGAGATGAGAGCCGCAACGTAAAAAAACAAAAGCAAACTCGTGTTTTCCTGGTGAACGTCCCTGCCTGGCCTCCTGCGTCCGAGCTGGAAGCTGAAACATCAAAGCTGTATTCGGACCACAGATATTTTCACTGTCAAAAAGTGAAGATGCACTTACATCTTTAAGGCAGTAAATCTTTAACCCTTAAAACCCTGCTAGATCTCTGGCAGCCCCGAACACTATCACTTATAACAGTTTCTCAGGAACGGCAGTGTGGAACTCTGTGGGGTAAATTGTGATCCGTAACCTACCCTTTAGGTCATCCAAGAAAGTTTTCCAGGTATGTATATCCTTCCAGGAGGTTTGCAGTCCAGCTGCTAAATGTAGTTTATTCAGAGACTCTTTATGGTAAATCCACAATAAGTTATCTGTGATAACACTATTATTTATCACAATTTCATAAAAAAAAAAAAATAGCTATCACAGCTATGTTGCTAAGAGACCTCAATTTTATTCCTAAAATTTAATAAAACTTCCTTATTTCTGGAGATTGACTGGGATTAAAATGGCTGAAGTTCTACATGTGTTTTTACATCTATAAAAAATAATAATAATAACTATTAATAATAAGGTTTTGAGTCTTACGAGTTTAACATTGCAGCCGTTGCTATGTGACATGAAATTTAATGATAACCATGAATCTGTTGGAATGACTAAACATGCAGGTTGCAGGAGGTATAAGTTGAAGGTTTGACAAGACGGTCATGTCTGAATCTGGATCAGGGTTAAAGAAGCATTACCAGAGCCAGGAGGAGGGCGCTCGCTTCCCTCTCACCTGTCAGGTCCGATCTTCTCCTCTCTGAGCTATCCACACAACACCGACACAGGATTTGACAGAAGGTTTAACAACCCCCCATCCCTTTATCCTACTACTCGCTGTCTCCAGAGAGGTGATGGGGAAGAGGAAAGTGACATATGACATCACCTGCCACTCAACCTCATCTCCTTTCCACACCTGTTAGGTGATGTGGCATCCACACCCAGTACTCTGCCACACCAACTCATGACGACTCTGACCAAATAGCCAGAGGGTTCGGTGGATCCCACAGACAGATGTGGTGCTTATCATTTACACCTGAACTACATCAAGTGTAAACACATGAATTTAAGTTTACAGAATCCCCCTTCCTCCCTCCCTCCCTCCCTCATCCAGCCCTGGAGATGCACTGACAGCAGCCTCGCCTCCAATTTGATCGCTTCATTTAGCAGCAACAATGTGTCTGAACCCCCACAAGCTGTCGCTCCCCGCTCTGCTCTGAGAACTAGCATAGCAAAGCTCACACTGCGTTGTTTCTCTGAGCTCAGTCTGCTTTGCATCTGGCTTCCTGCCAGCTCGCTCCTCTTTGTGCAATTTATTTTATCCTGTAATTTGTTTCAGAGGAAGTGGAGGCACAGAGTGTCATTTGTGGGGAAAATTGAGTTTTATATATCGTTTGAAAGCTCTTGATGAGCTCTTTGTGACGATCAAAGAAAAAAGTATTTCATCTTCCAATCCATTCAATTGATTTTAGTCACTGCAGTTACACCGTTGTAAAGAAATTTTTCTCTGTCTTTGTGTTCATTTATCCTTTCTAAAGTTTTCATAGAAAAAATGCTACAAGTGCAGAGATAGTTCTGCTGAAACGGCCCACTCACATGCAGCCTCGCTGATTGGGAAAAGTGACCTTTCAAATCTGTCTCAGATCTGATTCTGAGGCTTGTTTTATATCTGGCAATGCTTTGTCAGTTCTGATTAAAAAGCACTTGAAGAACCCAGCAATCATCCTGAGGGCAAACATCATCCTAAGGAAAATAAATGTGCAGTTGTAATCATTATAGGCATTTAAATGTACACAAAAGGATCTAATATCTCAGGTTAGAACTAGAGTTTACAGCATTTACTCATAAGATACATTTTAAGAAAAGCTTTTTGATAGGAAGTGAATAAGACTACCCTTTACACACCAAAAAAGAAATGAGAATAATAGATGCTTTTAAAGATCAGCACTGTTAAATTAAATGGTTATTTGATGAGAAATTGGCTTTTTTCCCCTCAGATGGAGTCATTTCAGTCACTTTTCAAGCAAAACAGACTAATATCAGCTTGTATACAACTTCTGTAATATGTATAGTTTCAATTTTAACTTATATTTGGGGGTTTTGGGATGTTGTAGCAATCAATAATGTAATATTGGACAATAACGCAATCAGTTTGGCCATTTTTAATATAATAAAACTAAGAACTTAATAATTAGCCAACAATGTAATACCATTTTTGCCCATAAAGTAATAATCTATTACGCTATTGGCATAAAATGAAAAAAAAAATCATTTGAAAATGTAAAAAAAAAGAAAAAATGAAGCAGATGTCATAAGACAAAAAAAAGCATTTCTCAGAAGTACACATTTTTTTGTTTTTGTGCAGTTTCATATTAAAAAATAGGTATGACTACATTTTTGCCAAGTCATTATGTTATTGGCTTCGTTATGTCTAAAATGGACAAAATTCCATGATAAATGCCGTTAGTACCTTATCCGTTGCCACGGGGACGTTGACCTGCAGCCTGGGAATGTTTAAAGTTCAGCTCTTGTTTTTTCTTACTGAAACTCACAATACTGACCATTTTATTTTTTCTGGGCTGTAAATTGATCATTTAAGAAAACGAACAAGTCGGATTGCCGGACAGCTGGTGTTAACTGTGAGGGCTTGGTGCCCGAGGCCATCCCTCCATCTATGCCTCCACAGAGCACCTCGTGCTAATCACAGTCCTCATGTCTTAATTTTTCTGCAGAGAGGGGGTAGTTGGGGGGGGGGGGGGGGGGGGGGGGGGGGGGTCTCACAGAGTGAAGCAAGATCCTCAACTACTCCAGCATGAAAGCCATTTTTCTTGCTTTTAAATGAGCGAGGGCACACACACACACACACACACGCCCACACCCTCCTCCGCCGCCTCCCATCGACTCTGCTTTCTGTTCCTTCAGGATTATCAGGTGCTTGTTAAATAGGGGCTGTCGGGAGGGGGGCGTTGTAATGAATTGAGAGATTTAAGGAACAACAGGGTTTATAAGTTGTGCTAACAAGTGCTGTTGTGCATAGAAAGGCTGCTCCCATTATAGACTGAATGGAGTGGAGTGAATCTGAAGAGCTTTGCTGACGTTCTCACACAATGCGTGATGACCTCCTGTCGTCTTCCAGCTCAACCTCCACCGTGCACAAGCTGGGAAGCAAACTTATTAAGTTGTCATTTAGTTTGATATGTTTTTGTGGGACAGATCCGATGCTTTTACATTAATGAGTAATAGAGGTTAGTTTTTATTTGAATTAATTCGTAATATTTTTATAAATTTGTGTAGTAAATGTCTTTTTGTTTTTTATTTTATGTAATCACATTTTGTTCCATTTTAGTTGATAAATAATATATGCTTTTTTTTATTTAAAAGAATATAATGAATAAAAAGACTTAAATGAATAGATAAATAATATATTCTTCCCCTTTTAAAATAATGAATAATGTAATTTCAGATGTTTAAAAGAAAATTAATTTGCACTCTGTAAAATCATGTTGATTTTACTAGAAAAAAAGCGAACTTGTTGCCACAAAATAAAAAAAGTTTTATAAACTCGAATAAACTGGGCTGATGTGAGTTAGTAGACCTTTGAAGAACTCCATAAATATGAGTCTGATGTCAGTCCATGAGGTTGATGAAGAAACTTGATGTGATCAAATCTTTATAAATTAATTGGCGATGCTTCACGTGATGAGTTCAGGTTCACCTCAATAAGATTAACTGATTACCTTAAATGCAGCAGGAACATGGTGTGGACATGTTTTTAGCCAAAACAAAGTAAGACCACCAACCTCTCTGTTACCCCCAATTTTCACCAGGTGCGTGTGCACCGTGATCCGGCTGCGCTGCGGTTTCCTTCTGACCTAAATGGTCTGTACTTATATAACGCTTTTATCCAAAACGCTTTACATGTACGTCACATTCACCCATTCACACACAACAACCCATCAGGAGCAATTAGGGGTTCGGTGTCTTGCTCAAGGACACCTAGACATGGACTCTCCGGGCCAGAATTGAGCCGGCGATCCTTCGGTTACAGGACGACCACTCTATCCACTGAACCATGAGGTGGGTCAATCCACACTGGGAGCATCTCAGGTACAGAGCGCCTGCAAGTGCAGCCCGCCTAGCTGGATCTTTGAGATCGCTAAAGAACTGGAGAATCTTGTGATTCTCTGCTTCCAGGATAAGAGTTTTGTCGGCCATGATAGGGAAAAAGAAAAGGCATTGAGACACCCTGATTGATCAATGACGTAATGTTTACATGGTTCAGCAGCATAGATCTGTTCCCGTGTCTGATTTCCTGTCTGTCCCTGTCTTAACTGCTGAGTTTGATGCATTCTGGACACATGCTCTGTCAAAAATAGACTTGACGCGTATGTTTAGCGGAGAGCCGCGACAAGGTGCTTCTGGGAAGCTTCTGTCACGCACTGCAGCGCATTCGGTGTGAACCAAACCGTTGACTAAAACAGCTGCTAATGGCTGCGAGGGCCGAGACGCAGCCATGAGATGGCGCACACGCACAAACACAGGGATGACCAATAACTGGAGAGTAGTCACATGACACATCAAGGCCAGATTGGGACAAAAGTTAGACCGGGAGTCTACCACTCATCAAGGCCACCACAACTCATATATGCACACACTTGCATAAGGAAACACACACACAGACACACACAGGGGTTGAAGCCTCACTTCCACCAGTGGGTGTGGGATGGGACAGTTAGCCTGCGGACACCCGGTCGGATAGCGTTTGATGCCTCAGCTATGTAATAGCTTGAGCCATCATAGCGCAATGCCTTAAAGTATAGCTAAAAACATTCTCAATCAATAGATTGCAGTGTGTCAAGCTCCACCCTTTTGAGTCTGATTGGTTAATTTGGTACCACAATGGAAGAGTCCCAAAACAGTATGACGGGTCAGGTCTGATATTAGGGTACCCTTCCCAGTTTTCGCTTGTGAAAACTCCAAAAAATGCATCGCAAAAAAAAGTCCCTTGATTTTATTAATTTATTTTGACAAGCATGTTCCAGCCTACTTGGAATTGTCCCGCTTCCTTGGTGGGTCAGTCCAGCCCTGACCAGCAATAATTATAGATCCTTCATTTTCATCAGTCATTCTAACAGGTTAACTGTATTTTTATGTCTAGTACTTTCTACGGTTGTCTACGTGTTGTCTATACACTGAAACTATCGTGAAAGGTGGATTATTACTGATATGAGGTCAATATGGAGACCAGAGCATGTTTCCTGTCTAGCTCAGAACAGGTTTCCTCACACCAGGAGATTCGGAGGTAGAGATCATCAAGGGTGACGTGAAATGAATTTTTGGTATTTTATTCTTCCTAAATAATTTAGGTCGATTCATGAAAATATAGAGAAACAAGAAGGAAAAAAAACACTAAACATGAGAAACTTTTAGACCTTTTAGTTTGAATGACATTATAGTTTATTAATATTCTTTTTTTACATTTAAATCTTTTTTTGGTCATTATAATTTCTTCTGTGTAATGTGAATTATTGATCAACCAAATTGCTACTGGACCAAAAGTTTAAAATTAACAACTACTGAAGATTAAAACTGAGTTATGTCAAT
>CM047984.1:3834353-3850631 GCA_026261665.1 Melanotaenia duboulayi | reverse complement strand
ATATATATATATATATATATAAGTTAATATTCGAATTTACAGTGTAATTTAGTTTAATTTTCTCACCATTACATGTTTATGTTATTTTTTTTTACTATCTCGTGCTATTAAATGGTCTCTCAAATTAAATTTTTATTTGCATATTTACAGTTTTCACGCAGTTCTGTTTCACACGTCCTCCTGCTTTCTCTTCCTGCTTTATTTTCAACTTCAGGGAGTAGAGAAGAAAACGCTCAGGAGATGAGCGTGGTTGTTGGTGCTCGAGGCAAGGCACAGCGGTCAGAGGCTAACCCAGTGAAGAACAACTATTAGAACAGCTTTTAGAAGAACAACTCATTAACAGACAACCTCCTCACTTCTCCCCTCCAGCAACTGCGAGTGTCGTTTGGAGAGGCGGCTTTTCTCTTTTCAGCTACACAGAAAAAGCCCAGAAAGTCAAGGCTGGTTGATCTGGGTGCTGATTGCATTTTTTTTTTTTTCCCTTTTTTTCTTCTTTTTACCGGAGTGCCTATTCAGGTGAAGGAGATGAGGGAATGAAAGCTTTGAAAACATTAATGAAGCGTTCAACTAACTTTTTTTTATTCTCCTGCTGCCACCCAGATGAGCTGTGAGGAGAAGAACGAGCCTGAGAAACTCTGTGTCTGATTGGTTGATTCTGAGGTGATGATGGACATTGCTTGATTGCTTGTTTGTAAAAAAAAAAAACAACAAAAACAAAAAGAAAACAAAGCCTCCCAGGCTTGTTAAAGCGAGAAAGAAACTAGACAACAGAGCAAAAGGAGCACTTCTCTGCTGTTTGGTGTGGCATTTTATTGTTCCTTGTTCAGTGTTTGAGGGGTTTTTAGTTATGGACGTTTTCTGGCTTTGGAAGAAGTTTGGATTCAGTCGTTTTATGTGCTGAAGGGTCTGAGACAGTCTGCAGACTTCTTTTGTGGCATTTCAGTCACTTGAATCTGTGTAATATATTTATTTACCATACACATACCTTACACTAAGCTATTTATTTAATAATAAAAATCTTGCTCTTTTGGTCCCTTCATGGTTGTTTTTCAAGCGTCCTGGTAGTAAAACATGAAAACCCTTCAGTTCATATTATCATATTCGATTAAGTTCCTAAATAATTTTGTCTTTACTCTCATTAACTTGACAAGTTGAATGAGTTTTTTTTTCTCATATACCAAACTGAGAGCTCTGTACGAAACAGTGATGAGCTGGACTGAAGCCAGTCAGCTGATGATGTGTCTTTTCTCTTTCCTCAGACCTGATGGGATGGGTACAGTGACTGTAGAGGAAAAGGAGCAATTTGAGGCAGTCAGGAGCCGCCTCATGACTCTGCTGGAGAACCAGATTACACATTTTAGGTATGAACACAACTCTGATGTCTCTAATGTTTTTACTTTGGTCCATGCAGTCTTGGGTAAAAAGGGGGGGCATCAGCCAATCACATTATTTAAATTTTGATTTAAGATAATTTATTTGATCCTAAAGGTAAAAGAAAAACAAGAAAATGAAGCCAAAGAATAACAACATAGTAAAATCTGGTATAAGTGGGAGAGAGCCAACGCTTATTTAATCACACCCCTTCATCATACTGTGATGAATTAAAACAAATACCATTTTGATTATAGACACTATACATACCACAGTCACGTTCATTACAGTAACAAACACTAGGAAACAATATAATGCCATCCCATAATTTACATCATTTTATGACAAAGTTATGCAGTAACTGTAATGATGAAAAAGTATAAAATATGGCTGCTGAGTTTGTGGTGATGCCTTCTAGCTACGGTTCTCTCTAGAATTAAACAAATCGTTTCTACCTGTCATTTATTCCTTCATTCACTAAATTCTTACAGCGGACTTTTAATGAATTGATATTTGAACTGGGACATACATTTTTCTTGTATTTATTAGCATAGATAGATAGATATTTAATTAATTAATTATTGTAGTTTACTTATTCTGATCTTTGGATAGCAGGTGCTGACATAGACCACTGTTTCTTGTTCTGAAGACTGATTGCTTTCATGTGATGTGAGCTGCAAAGGAATTGATCTTTGATATGAATCAGACAGTTAAATAAAATGTAGGTGTGTCTCAGACTGCGGATGGAAATGATCTTATGGAGCTACTACAAACTATTTATTCATTCATTCATTCATTAATTCATTCAACAGTTAATAAGAGCAGGATCATTTATCCTTCCCTGGCTTCACCGGTTTGTGTTTAAAGTTAAACACGATAAATACATTTTTATAACTGTGTATCTCCATCCTGAGGCCAGCAGCTCTTACTCCTTATGCAGGACGTGGGTCTTGTCATTAGGGCTTGTGTGCNCTTATGCAGGACGTGGGTCTTGTCATTAGTAGGTTTTATTGGCTTGTGTACAGCAACTGTTCATAGATGGTCTGCATGGATACCTGTTCGTTAATCCCCATGGTTTTCCATACAATGTGAGTTCAAGGCAGCTATTTAGTTTTCAGTTGCCCAAAAGGTTTCCAAACCGAGCTGCGAGGCTCTATCTAATAAAGCATCTCTAGAAAAACCTGGTTGAATACTTCTGGAAAGCAGGAATATAAATATCTTAATGTAGTAGATGCAGTCATTGTTCTTTACATTATCAAGGTTTCTGAACATCTTCTTTCAAGTATTCTATAGTTCTTAATATAGTATATGAAGAGATATTTAATTCTTTTAAGGTTAAGAATTAAGTTACATTAAAAAATTGCTTATATATTTTCATGTCACAGATATAAATGAGAAAAAAAATCTGTTCTATAAACCAACATGTAGCCTTTAAAACGTACTAAATTTGAAATGATTCAGTTATAGTTCCTGCTAGCCTGTTCAAGTAGCTTTTGGATGATGTGCATCCCAAATGATTCTGCTGATAATTCCAGCACTTTTTAGCATCTGTTTTGATGTGTTACCATGCCAACAGGAGAGTCACTCACATGCAGTAACAGCTGACAGAGCTTTCCAAAGCCTCAGTCACCGTCTATGTTGGCAGTGAGTTTTCCTCCATTGAATTCACTATGAAAGTTCATGTTATTTTGTTTAAACATTATATTACATCGAGTATGTCGGCCTGCGCTGCATCAGTGCAGCTGTAGCCAGGCTACAAACACATCTCTGGACATTTTAATCTCACTCCTTCTCTGTTACTTAACAGTTTATGGACTGTTGGCGTGTCCAGGCTTCCACAGGCCGATGCAATGTGGTGATAACAGGAGTGTTGTGTATCTGAGAGCAGACAAACTGACCTCTCACACGTCATTAAATCTCAGACGTCCAGTACAAGTCCGAGTCCTGAATCTGCAGAAATGCTCAAGAATTTCAAGCTGTGGACAAAAGGGCGCTTTATGTCATAGTGTGGGAAAAACTATTCCTCATCTTGAATATTTACAAGTTATGATTGTGTATTTTAGGAGGAGAGGAGTGGTCCAGGGAGGACTTCATCAGTACAAGATACTGGACAGGAAATGCAATACCGACTCTGTTTACAAGAAGAAACAGAGCAAATTATACTTAATGAGACAGTTTAGACCCTTAACATTTGGAGCAAGATGTTGCATGTCTGCAGCAGTTTTCTTTAGTGGGTCAAACAAACCGAACAAACAAACAAAAACAAATATTCCTCGGGACTGATTGCAAAACGGAGAATGTTGCAGCAGATTTCTTGACAAATATCCTACTTATAAAATACTTTATATTGGGATCATGCAAAATCCCTTTGTTGATGAGTAAGTATTATAATTCAGTTCAAGTACTTCACAAACACGTTCAACCACTGGTATGTTCCACTGCCTCAGTCATAATAACACAAAGTGGTTGAGGCATTTTTAGACGCCATCGGTGGAACAGGTGCACGATGTGCATGGAAGGCTGCTGAGGAGACCTCCCTGCATCTGTGCGCTGCTATTCAGCGCTGCCGCCGCCGTTTGAACTCTTTGTGAGCGTTGTGTGAAAGCAACAGCCCAGAGACCTTGAGCAACACTAATTTGAATGGACCTGTGCCATTAACTATACTGAAGCTCGGCTCTTTAAACCCTTCACGCCTGAGAGGGGCCCTCCATCTGGCTCCAGGGCAGAGAGGAGGGGCCAGTCGGGCTCTGGCCAGGGGGTTGATCAGCAGGAGTACTTTCTAACTCACCTCAACAAGAGCCTAATGCAAGTAAACAATGACCTAGACAATGCTGGGATTATGTTAATGTCCCCCAGACAAGAGCAGGATTTCCACAGTTTGGTTTCAAGTAAAGATGAGCTAAAGAATGATTAAAGTTAAATGCTAACTACAGCTGTCCCTCTTTACTGCATTTAATAGTTATTATTCTTTCTTCTCTCAGAAGAAGCTGAGAGATTACATAATCTAATTTGTTTTCACAGTTATTTGTCTCAACTTGCACTTGCTAAGAGACTAATCTCTCCAGAGCTAAAGCAAGACATAGCAAGCTCACAGGGGTTCCTAACCAGATGTTAATGAAGCGATCTTTTTAATAAATACATAACAGACAATGAGCCTGTTTATATGCACTCCAGAAATCTGATTTCTGGAGTTATCAGATAGATCAAGTGAAGTAGACAGCATCACCTAATTGTATTTTACCAGATAATGGTAGTTGTCTGAGTATGAGAAACACTTTCTTTCTCAATACTCTGCAGCCACCTGGTCCACCAGGTACCCGTGCTAATTCATATTGAACCGAATACTAAATTTAAGAATTGATTAGTATCTGACAATCGATTTTTTTTTTTTTTTGTTTTGGTTTTGTACTCTACTACTTCATATTACAGGCCTGAGGATTGGGAAACACTAGACTGTGAACAATCAGCGTCTGCTGTGCATCCAAGTCTTTTACCTCTACCTCTCTCTCTCTCTCTCTCTCTTTGGCTCCCCCACCACTGTACTCGAGCGATGCCCCGCCACCCAGCGAGACCCACACAACCTAAACAAGCGTACTCTACCGACATTGTAGTGATTTCTGAGTCGTATTACGGCTTGAAATAGATCCAGTATTTTTTCTTGGTTTTAGATATTTAGATTTTTGGTTATTTAGAGCGGCTCCTCTGAATGAAACGGTCTTCATCAGGACATTAAAAAAGTTTTTTCTTCTAAGTGTTGCACCACTGCATTTCAGCCATTTACGGGAAACTAGTTTGTGATGAATTTTTAAGTAAATTAACAGCCATGTGTAGCTGTTGGATAATGTTTAAATTATTTTCTTTTCCACTGTAATGCTGTGATAGGTTAAACAAACAGATCAACTTCAGATGGAGTTTCTTTGGGTTTCAGTAGTCTGACATAGAGCTAAACAACAAACACTGCTGTAAAAAGTGCAACAATTGTACAAAGTTTTCGTTCATGCATTGGAAATATTAGACGTTTTGTGACATTTTTACCCTGCAGTGGCAGTAATTAGATCTTTTAAATGTCATGCCTTTTTTCTACATGTTGTATGACATCTTAGTTTGTGTTCTTTTATCACTGGGGGTTAGTTTTTGTTCGACGCCCACGTTCCTTTACCACACTTAAACGTACATCCATAATCTTTGCTCTTTCCTGGAATTTTTCATTTTTATTTTAAATGAACATCATGAACTCACGACTTTATGAATGCAGTGAATTTTCAAACCAAGTCCTGTCTGTTACTGTGATTTCTTTTTTCCTTTGTTTATTTTTCTTATATACACTCAGTTCTGTGGCTTCTTTCCTTTTCAAGTGATAGAACGTAACATCTTGTAGGGTTTTGTCTCATAAATGGCTAAGTTGTGTGGCTGCTTCTCTTTGTTCATTAAGTACTGTTCACTTGTCAATTAGCAAAGGAAAACCTCCATGAACTGCCTCATCTGCGTTCAGATGGAGTTGGAGGTGAGAAAAGCTTCCTACATCAGAGTAATTAGATGAAAGAAGGCAGCCATCTGTTGACGCTCAGCAATGTGTACTGCTTTGCTCCCATCTTCCTATTATTGTGGGGTTTTTTTCTTTCCTTTTTCTATGTTGTTGTCCTTGAGATTGCTTTTAAATGTGATGCTCGCCCACGTTTTGCATCTGCAGGTATTGCTTTCCCTTTGGAAGACCAGATGGGGCCTTGAAAGCGACTCTCTCCCTGCAGGAACGGGTAAGGAGACACTCCAAAGTAGTTTTTGTATCTCTAATATTATTCTAGTCAGTCAGCAGAAGTGCTCTTTGGAATCAGAATCAACTTTGTCTGCAAATCATTCAGTACACATTCAGTGAATGTGTCATTCGCTGTCAATATGGACGCTCCGATACCACATTGTTTTAAACCAAGTATGTAGATTGGAGTACTTTCCGATACCGAGTACTGATATGAGTTCTAATAAATCCCATTATCATTCACTGGTAAGGAGTGTGGACCAGAAAGCCAGATGCGACGACTGAGCGGTTATTTGCCTGACGGGTCATCCTGCGGCCATCCTCTCAGTGTAAAGCTTGAAAACTGTCAGAATCTTCATTAATGGGGAGGATAAAGTGGTTTTTGGTGGATTTGGTAAAAAGACACCTACTTGCGAAAAATAAGCTTCTGTCACAGAGGTCAGATTTTTAAAATGGCATATAAAGGGATACCTTTAAAGGAACATTAATTTTATAGATTAATCTTGTTGCATAAACCTGTGTAGTTTGACAGCCTTTTTTTTTACATTGGTATTGGGTTCTGTAGTGTGCACAGACTTTTTGACCAAGAAAACTGCTCTGTTTTCAGGTTTTGATGAAAGATATCACCACACCTGTTCCTTCAGAGGACATGATGAAGTTGGTCCAAAGGTGTCTGGAAAAGGCAGCTCAAATCAACTACAGCCAGCTGATGGATTACGCTCAGATCAAGGGTGAGATTTTAATCTTTCACATCCTGCTGAAGCAGAGAAAGAAAAGTAAATGCTGCAGAACTCCAGCTTGTTTTGTAAACACAGTTACAGCAAATACAACAACTCATTTTAATGACTTATCAAAGAATACAGGCTCTGATGTTCTTCATGTGATACGAAACAGCCGGTGCTTGTGAGGATTGTTCAGCTAAGAACAAGACATTGCTGCAGAGACATGAACAGAGAGTGAGGGGGAAAGAGGTGGACTGAACAAACCACATGTTGGAGAAGACAAGTTAAAAAGAGGGATGTAACGGTCCATCATGTCACAAATCTTCAGTCATCAACAATCCAAAAACATTCACCCAAATAGAAAACCTGACCCAGGAAGACGTTCTTCAGGAAGAACATGACAAAGTGTTTCTGTTGTCTTTGTTCTAGCAACCAAAATGTCTTTTAAAAAGCTATAAATACTCAGATTAAGGTTTACATGATGTCCTGATTTAATGTCTACAAATAAGTTCTTTCTTTTCAGTTTTGTCTTACATGATGTTAATGTTTTAAAGTTCAATATAGAGATAGTAGCACATTTTTGTTTAAAGAACAGAGTTTCTACTGAGGTCAGAAATTAAAATAGTTTTGTTTAGACATGTAAATGGGTCAGGGACATGACGTGCATATTTTTGTCGATAAGTATATATATATATATATATATATATATTTTTTTTTTTATATTTATTTTTTTTTATTTTTTTTTAATAATTTAATCAATTTATTAGATGCACCACTTTATTCTATGAAAAACATTGAGTTTTAATACATTTTCAGCACATTGCAATAATTTATAGTTTTTTATGTTTTGACATCTACAACTCCCAAAATGTCAGGACTTTTATTGTGAGATAAAAAGGAGTAACAGCAAACCGGATGTTGGCTCAGCCAGAGGACCCAAGCAGCCTTTATGGCTAAATGAAGAGGTCTGTAAATCTATATCAAATTTTGATAAATTAGCTTTATTTTTACTGTTACACTTTCAGTGTCAGGTGGTACAACCAATGTAAAACTAGGAACATGTTATTTTATCATAAAACTCTTTCATTTAGTTTAAATATATGTTTGCCCATGCTAACAAATGCTGAAGCTAATGCATGAATCCAAGTAGAAGCCTGATTAATCTGAAATTATTTGCAAAAGTCAGGTGGTGCAACTGATGAGAATCTCACAATAAGACATAAATAATCTTATTTACAGCTTCAAAGCTATTCATTACATTGATTAAATGTTCAAAAGCTTTAAGTTAAGGATGTTATAAACTTTGAAAATATGTTTTTATTATTTTTTTAACAAATTTAGATGCCTTTGTCAAGTAAAGGGAAATTAGCACGACACAGGCGCCGCTCCAGCCTATGCCACCTTGTCCTCTGGCAACAACCCTGCCACACCATCCTTGCCCTCACCTGCAGCCACACGTGCTCGTGCAGGGATGTGCAGGATCGCCTTTTAATCCATTTTGCCATTGTCTGTGTGTCAGTTACTGCGACTTCCTGTTTCATGGCGTCGGACCGTTACTCGCCATATTTGTGTTTGGCGAAGGAACTTAAGATTCTTACTGTGGTATCATGAAGGGTCTGACATGTTGTAAAGCAGTTTCAAGTGTGTGGGATTAATCACAAAGAAGCAGGACCAACCAGAGAGCAAGAAGTCGCCTACTGTTGGAAGTGGGCGGAGCTAAGTATAGACTGGAAATTGGGTCTATAGATCTCTGGCGGATTTAGCGCTGTCAATTTGATGACGATCAGATAAATTTGAGTAATTTATAAGGATTTGTGCTGGTATAGCGTGATATTGAAATTGGCCATCTGCCTTGACCATGCCCTTTAACCTCGACCTTTAACAAAACCTCATTTTTAATGCAAAGAAAAAGGGCAAAAATTACCTAAAAAAAATGGCCGACTTCCTGTTTGATGTTTGATTTTACATGTTCAGTGACTGGAGAATTTTATCCGTGTGGGTAAATGTAGAGGGCAGCTAAATTCATGGCTAACTTTCACTGACAAGTGCAACAGGTGATGAGATTGAAGTGAGCCACATGCAGCAGCTGGGACGAAATAAAAAGTTCCTATGACTCCATCCTGCTGATATAATTTTTTTCTACACAACCTATGTCCTCAAAGTGGTCTCAGAGCTACAACCTCTTCATTCACGGCACTCCTGCAGAGTGGGACTCGTTTACGGCCACCTGAAATGGAGTATCTACCTGAACCTCTGCTGAACAAACATTTCAAAATGTTCTGAAATATCTGTTAATCACAGCTTTTAATGTTAAAACACAATCATTTTTATTTAGTATGTGATTAGTGTTTCATCTCAGTTACATTGAATTTAATGATTTAAAATCTTGCCATACTTTTGATGAGTTGGATGTGGACGTCTATCCATCCATTTACTGTTCCGCTTAATCCAGTTCAGAGTCGTGGGGAAGATGGAGCATCTCCCACCAATTATGAGGTGAGAAGCAGGCACACCTGGATAGGCCACCAGTCCATCGCAGGGGTTTAGATGTATTTTATACTCAGCATATTTCTTGTCTTTACCAATTTAGTCAAGTGGCACAATTTATATTTGTCAGGTAGTGCAACCATGTAAAATATCAATTTAAACCAATAAATAACAGGTTAAAGGGAAAAACGGGTTGACCACTACGATGGGAGTAGCTGTTGTATTGAATGCATTCATTTGTCTATTTATAAATTACTTTTCTGTCTTTAAATGTCACATCGGATGCTGAAATAAGGAAATATTTGACCATTAGAATGCAATAATCTTAAATTATTCTACATACAAAACATAACCACAAAATAATGATATGTGTTGCTCACTGTAGACACCCTAAGGGACACATGCCTAAGATTTGATTTAGAATAAATCATAAGAAAATATATATTTTTTGTAAATAATTGGTTGTGCCACCTAACATTTTTTTTCCGAGAATTTACAAATAACAGTAAAAAAAAAATTAACCACTTTAAAATGTTATTCAACAAATCTGACGCAAAAATATGCATGCCATCTATTTTGAAAATACTTTTTAAAAATATCTTTATTGAAGCTTTATTCGTCATTGAGCCAAATATAATAATGAGAAAGACGCAAACTACTATCTCCTGTTCTTGATATAAATTAAACAAGGACCTAATTTCCCTCATTCTTGGCCTACCTGACAAACATTTCAAACTGCTGCCGTGGACAGACTGTAAGCCTGCAGCGAAGCTGGGTAGCAGGATTGTTTTTGACAGAATATTTGACATACGTGTCTAAATGTAATTTAAAGTTTTTCTATAAGACACGGTCACCATTTTCAGATTTCTAGATTAGCAGTTTACCAGTGTGTAAGGGATTAGCTAAAGGGTTGCATGAATCAGAATATACAGATTTAAAGCAAATTATTCTGGACTAGTTTTATCTTTATTAATATTTGTTCAAAAACTTTAACTGACTCTGGATGTGTGACTTGCCCCATGTGGATAAAACTGTACTGTATGAAACGAGGGGCAAAAATACAATTCCGACAAGCTTGCAATCTCTCTAATGCTATCTGGTTTTCTTTGTACTTAAATTCCATTAAAATTATAGTAAAAAATGTTAAATATCTAACTGAGCTCAGGAATTAAATCATGTTTTGATATCATACTGGAGGTGGTTTTGTTAATCATCTGTGATATCAGAACACTTTTTCATCATGATTGAACTTTTGATTTAGTCCTTGTGTAAAAAAAAAGTGAAAAAAGGAAAGAGGAGAACAGAATAAAAGATTTAAAGGTTGTCCTAATAGCAGGTTGTTAGCATCACAAGGAAATGTTCTGTGTAACCAGCAGAGGATTATAAGACATTTTTCTGCCCCCCTTCTAACTCTGAAACCTTCAGTGGACCTCCAGGAAGCACCAGAGAAAAGGTTGGAGGACATGATGAGGTTGGGAGAGCTCTGCATCGAAGTCCTGCAGCAAAACGATGAACATCACTCTGAGGTATTTTCTTCATTTTTATTCTTAATTAATCAGTTTCATGAGTTTTTACATGTTTTTGTGAAAGTTAAAGAGAGAAACAAACATGTTGCTGTTGAGAAAATAGTCAAAAACACCAAAAGAAAACCAAACATTTCTATGTAGCTCTTAGATAAACCAGATCGTATAAAATACCACTGATATTTGTTTTGATTAATTAATGTCTCTTCCAAATCAATCCTCACATAAGAATGTTATTTAGTCCAGTTCAGCTTCACAGAAATTCTACAACTAATAAAAGGTACAGAACGTCATGTTTACCGGAGTAAATTTAGAGGACAAATTCCCATGTCATTTAAGTAATTTCACACGTGTTATCTTTGATTTTAATGAAAACAAAACCTATATTTTGACCAACAGGACTAAAAATGGCGCAGGGCTTTTATTCAAGGAGCTATAGAGGATTTCAGACCTGGATTTGCAGCATTCAGGATGTGTTGCTGCTATGAGATGAATCCTGAGATGATGCAAACAGGTCATGATAAAATACCGGGAATGCGTTTACCCTCAGAAATGTTCAGAACTGCCAACTCATGGGGTAATCTCAAAATGACCACCCTCGTACCTTTTATCAGAGTGAAATTATCAGCCTTCCTACACGATAAAAACACAGCGTTATTACAGCTTTAAGAAGTGTTTCTAACTTTCTTCTGAGGCCGTGCAGGACTGTTCTAGTAAGTGCTGACAGATTATAGGGAGTCAGATATAATGGCAGCTTTGGTGTTAACCCTCCTATTATCCCTGGAGTAAATTTGACCCATTTATTGTTTATCATTTAAAAAAAATAGTTTTTATTTTTTGTTTTGTTTTTTTTGCTTCATGTTTCATGACTCCTAATTTGATGGGTACAATTGATGAAGCATGAAATGATCATGATCTTTTTCATGTGTGTGCTGAACACACATTGCTGTTCCTCCGGGATCAATTTGACCAAAGCTGTTTTAGCTGTGTGGATCTCTCTGTGTGTGGCCTAACATTCCCACATCTGCAGGTGCAGCGTTGATACATGAGCGAGGAGAAACAATGTTCTCGTTAGAACTTTACCGTATCATGAACATAAATCTGTGTGTCTCTGTGTGTGTGTGTGTATGTGTGACCTACTACTCACACCTTCTGAAGTTGACATGATATTTCCCGTAGTGATGTGGATCGATACCAAAATATCGATACTACTGATACCAGCTTTTTAAGTTCAGCAGTGCATCTCTAAGTCACTCAGGCCGTAGCAGCCGTAGCATCACATGGTATAATTAAATTATTATGAGGAAGAGGAGGAAATTAGCTTGGAGTGAAATGTGTCCCTGAGATCAGCTCACATCAATTTAGCAGGCCTAGATGTAGTTGGTGAGGATGCTGCAGAGGCTGGTGTCATTAAATATTCAGAAAAACAATCACTATTTAGTTTTTAAAAATAAAAATACGAATACGTCGTATAGAAAGACAATAATAATAATTTCAGTTTGAGTTACAAAGTATTTTATAAAAATGTGACTACCACTTCCTTTCCCCTCAGCGTCGCTGCTTCGAAAGTGATTTTCCAAACACATTAAGTTTCTCGACAAAGTATCAGTATGGGATCGGTATCGCTGATAATGAATTATATTTTACTTGGTATCGGATCAGAGAGAAAATGAGTGGTATCACACATTACTAATTTCCCGCACAGTGGAGGGCGAGGTATTCCCACAGGGACATTGGCTGTTCATTCAAAATCAAATTGGGAAACATAAAAGTTTGCACGGCAGCTCTCTATCCAAATCATTCCTCATCATGGTCTGTGTATACTGCAATCTGGACTCTTTCTCTCTTTCTCTTTCTCGCTCTCTTGAAAATCTCCAATAGGAAAAAGTTTTTATCAACGATGTTTTGAAACAGCCCAGTGAAACTGACACWGAGGGGAAWTGTGTTGAGGAGAACCCGGATTTTGAGGCATTCTCATTAGTGCTGACCTTCCTGTTGCCACTTAACCACCGGCAGACACGAGCCCTTCTAAAACTGGAAAGATGATATGGTCATGGTTATGTGTGGTGGGCTCTGATTTGTTCATGCAGACACAGTTTGACTCTGTGAACTTTGCTGCTGAGGTGCAACAACTTTGCTCACAGTTTCTGTTTCTCAACGATACATGTGGAGGACAATTAAGACGCAACATGATGTATGAAAGGAGTTCATAAACTTAACATATTTTCTGTTAAAGGGTCGATTATCTGTCTAAAGTTCATCCTGGCTTTGCACTCTCCGCCTCCATTGCAGAAATTCTGGAAAATAAGCTACTCAAACTAGTGAATATCAAAGGAAAAACAGTCTAAGCTTCTGGCAGTTTTCCACTAAAGACCCTGATTTTAACACGAATAATTTTAATTTCAGTGACGGATGATAAACAGACATTTGTTTTGAAGTGTCGTTTCACTCACTGACTCTGTTACTTGTTGTCTTGCTGATTAATTAATGGTTAAATAAATAAAGAAAAAAAAGCTTATTTATTAACAGTTCTGAAAACACATTTTGGGTGCACTACCCCTTTAACACTATTATTCATACAATGTGTCAGTATAAATAAATGATATTTGTTTGATAACAGAGGATTGACACTTTTAAACTTGAATTTTAGTGTTTTACTTTACTTTTTTAAAATGAGGATAAAAATGTGAAATGATATATTTGAAAATGTATTAAAACAGACATATGATGAATTAAGTAATATTTCATTTTAAAAACACTAAGGCTGTGAAAATAAATGCGTTAACCGCGGTTACTAATATGTGAATAGTTGCGTTCACATTTGGAAAACATTTAACGCATACAAAGCATGACAAGCCCAATATATTTGTCATTTCTCGGGGACAACGGTGGGACATGGAGGTGTCTAGAGGCGAGATGGAAGAAGATGAGCCAGCTGGCTCTGTGGATGGATTTGATTTAAAAGAACATTAACGGNAGAAGATGAGCCAGCTGGCTCTGTGGATGTATTTGATTTAAAAGAACATTAACGAAGCAACACATGGCGTCGCACCCGTGTGTGGTTGAGGGTACTTTAACACCAACATTTTTCCTGGTGAGAGGGTTCAACACTTGGACTTTTCCCACATTTTAAAAAATACTTCTGCAGTTTTGCCAGGACAAAGGTGGCACAAATTTGACCTTTAGACTTTTTTTAACGTCTATTTTTCATAAAATGTTAGACTGATTATTACAACTACAGTTCTCATCTAATGTAAAAACAAAGTGAAAATAAATCTTGTGAAACAAACAACCAAGGAAGTATTTTATCACCAGCTGCATTTATGACCCCTGGATCTGATGTTTACCCAAGGGAAGGTCATTTAACACGAAATATTTGTAGCATTGGCTCGTTCTGTTCATACAGTAACACTAAACACAGGCAAATTTCAGGCATAGTCGCAAATGGTGATTAATCATGATTAACTCTTTTGTATTTTTTCATCTAATTCCTCACTTTAATTAAAAGTTTTAAGCATTTGACAGCCTTAAAAAACATACAAATTATGTATTTTCAGTCGCCCTGTTATTTTACATTGGACATGTAAATTTGCATCTATTTTCTGTAATCTTAATTTTTTAATTTCCCTTTATTTGTTTTTGTTTTGTTTTTTTGTGGTGGTTGTTTTTTTTTTCAACCACGTAGAATCACATTCATTCTTGCTATCCCAGCAGTTGAGTCAGACTTTGCTTATATAAGCTTTGTAAATCCACAAAGCTCTGAAAAGTACCTTTAAACCCACAAAGCTGCAAAGAATGTTGTCGTTCATAGTGTTTTAGAGGCGAGGCACAAAGAGGAGCAGCTCTGAAGCAAATTAAACATCTGTGTCATTGGTCTGAACAAGTTCCTGAACAAGAAAACTATGAAGACCACTGCAGCGGAGGTTACCAACAGTTAAATACTAGTATTTATGTATTTCTAGTAAGTTTGATGGATTTTGGAATGGGGTCATTGCTCACCCATCATTAAGAGGCTGATGTGCATGTGCAGCGTATTCTGTGTAAAACTGATCTGCGAGCCCATTTTCAAGTTGAACTCGGCAATCTTTTTTTCTTTTCATTTTTTCTCACTCCAGGTAACGGCAGCAAAGACATCACAAATCACTTGATCATTTCATTTGTATTCTTGATCACTTTTCACAGCTCCATTAATGTTTCCTCCACCGTCTCAGTTGGCAGCCTTCATGTTAAGTGTCAGATGACATGACAAGTGGCAGCACTGCATTACCGATGGCGGCGTAGACACGATGAAAACAACGCCCACGGCCCATATGCACCCCGAGTTTAATGCCAAGGTGTAAAACTGATCAATCATAGGTGTTGAGATGTGGCGGTTTTACCAGCTTGGAGTAATTGCATGCCGTATAGGCATCTGTTTCTGCACTATTATTAAAACACTGCTCTGCTGCTGCCATGGTGACCAGCAGATTTCTACTCGGAGCTTCACAAATGAAGCTCGGATTAAAGGCTTTATGTCAGAACACTGATACAAGCTGTCATAACTTAAAATTAGAAATCATAATTGTTTACTCAGTTAATTTCTTTGCAGGCAATATGCTCAGTGTCTTGCTGATTTTTGCTTTTGACACTGTCAGAATGACGTTGAAGTGTCTAATTGCCATAGTTTCTTCTTTTTTATGTAGTGATCTCCCTTAACATACTGTATGTATGCCCAAAGGGAACAATTCAAATTTAGATTGTTCCTTAATAATGGAGTTATTTTACAGTTGTGGATGATGTCACTAAAAAAAAAAAAAATAAATAATAATAACAATAAGCCTCTGTGTCTAAAGTGTCAATCACCCATGTAACCACCAAAGGATGTTTTTTGTTGTTGTTGTTTGTTTTGTTTTTTGTTTTTTCCTTTAAGGCAATAAACCTTTCCTTTAAGGCAATAAACCTAATCAGAACAGTTTTCTGCCTCTTACAGTTGCAATGTGAGACAATAACAACAATGCTATTTGGAAAAAAAAAGTCATTGTTAAAAACACACACATAGGTCCACCTGTTTAACTGTTTGTTAACCCAAATATCTAATCAGCCAATCACATCAGCAGCTTAATGCGTTTAGTCATGTAGACATGACGACTTGCTAAAGTCAAACTGAGCGTCAGAATGAGGAAGAAAGAAAGTTTAAGTGACTTTAAATGTGGCATGGTTGTTGGTCTGAGTTTTTCAGAAGATGTTTATCTACTGGGATTTTCACACACAGCCATCTCTCAGGTTTACAGAGAATGGTCTAAAAAAATAAAATATCCAGTGAGCAGCTGTTGTCTGGACCAAAATGTCTTGTTGACTTCGGAGTTCAGAGGAGAATGGGCAGACTGTTTACAGATGATAGAAAGACATCATGAAGTTAAATAAGAACTGGTTCCAACCAAGA
>CM047984.1:3799168-3815284 GCA_026261665.1 Melanotaenia duboulayi | reverse complement strand
TAAGTACAGACCATTTACCATTTATTTTTAAATATTTAGTGGGGCAGTGGTAGCTTTGTGGTTACAGAGGAGGACTTTGGTCTGGAGAACCTGGGTTCAAGTCCCTGGGCTGGCAACTACGTAAGCTAAAAAACCACTGTGGGCCCCTGAGCAAGGCCCTTAATCCCCAACTGCTCCCCGGGCGCTGGCATCTGGCAGCCCACTGCTCCTAGCAACTAGGATGGGTTAAATGCAGAGAAAGAATTTCCCAGCTGGGATTAATAAAGTAGAATAAAAAAAAATAAATTTAATGATCTGAACAGCAGAAATTTTATTTAAACACGTCGACACTCAAATGTTCGTAAGACTCCTGAGTGTAGATTTTAATGCGAAGATTCCATGAATGCCACATTATTCGCAAAAAGTTCTTACGGTGGTGAAAATCGAAATTGTTTCACTGCAAGATTTGCTGTTGTGCACTTCCTGTAGACCAAGACAGGAGGTGTCATTCGCTACAACCTTCCTCTACCTGTGCCCCCACCCCCAACTCGCCTCGTCCGCGGACTAATGTGCAAACGCACATTTATTTAATTTTATCTTTTAATTATGAAGGGAAAAACAATGATTAGAAATTATTTTAATAAAATCACAACCATCCAAGAAAACTACAGCTTCTCTGATCTTAATGTAAGCTACTAGTTCAAGAATTTGTTTTAAGAACCATTTCATTGATACATCTATATCCACATTTAAAGGTTTTCTAAAGAAACATTATCCATGTAATCTGGTAAACCATCTATTTTTTTTTTTTTTTTTTTTTTTTGGAAAATGTGCGGGAGCCCTGAAATGAAGTCTTATTCGTCAGCATTGCATTGCTCTCATCATTTGTGCCTCATTTGTGACTGTGAATCTCATTTTCCATATTGTGAGTCTTTGTGCTGTGTGGTGGGCTTTTTAAAATGAAACAAATAATGCAGTGCCTCATTTTCTGTTGCAGCTTGCAAGGAATAAATCTACCTGATATTTTGTAAGTTGAAAGAAATTTTTACCAAAAAGTGTGTGAAAAAGATGCCTCTGGACTTTTTGTCAACTGTGTAACTAAAGTAAAACAAGACTGTCTAAATAAAGTCGCTGAAACTCACCATTTAATCAGCAAACCACTTATCATCTTCTTAGTTATTTATTTATTTATTTTTTACTTTTTGCCAACTTGAAAATAGTCTTTAATCCTTTATGACCTGTATAACCTTTTATCAGCAAATAGACCTTTTCCACGGCAGACTTTTGACTGGTCACATCGTGGAAATCGCAGGTGTAAAGAATTGATTAACGGATGGTAAAACTGGCAATGAAAAAACTTGGACAACAGCGGGACCTTCTCCAGCCATTATTTCACACATTTGTGCTCTTCTTTCTGTGAAATTCTCTGCTTTTAAAAACAGAACTATTGGAGATCCATTCTCTAGTATCTCTATTTCTTCTAAGCTCCAGCAGTTTGTTTTGGACCGCAGTTCAGCATTAACATGGTCGACTGTGGGCCATCAGTGGAAACATGGGTGTCAAATTTAAAAAAAAAACTGTGTCCACAACACAGTAAGGATGGAAATCCATTGACTTTACTGGATCACAACAGATTGAAACCATTTAAAAATGATAAAAGTCTCAGAGATCAACAAACTAAAATGACTGAAGGATTCTGTATTGGTTAGATTGCTCTGGCCTGACTGTGGCTCAGACTCTATGTGGACTACGTTAGCATAACAAATATTTGCTGTTGTGCATTTGAACATTGAGAAACTTGGTTAAAGACAAGATCACAATCTACAATCTTAAAATGAACAAAGAGAGTAAGGAAAGTAATTTGAATGAATCCTTTGTAGATGTGATGTATAACTAAACAATACATTAAAGGTTAGTGGAGAAGAATCATCAGATTCAGCCGTGGAGTCGGTGGCATACGCTTGCTGCTATTGCTTTTCTAGAATAAAATAAATTATGAGAGCTAGTGAGTCTGCCACAGATCTACCAGCATGGGTGGCCATTTGGGGGGGTTCTCGAGAGACTGGTTGAGGGCGTGTTTCTTAAAAAGGCTCCTCAGTCTGACTCCCACAGCCTTTCCCACAGCACTGTTCCTCTACCTCACTTCACCCGCCATTCGCTGTCCATAAAAAAAAAAAAAAAAAAAGCTGGCACTTCATTAGCAAGCACAGACGGGTGAGTGGGATAGTCCCGTTCCCCGGGGAGCAAGGTGGAGCGCGCTCAGAGAAGAGCACCACTAATTAGACATGAGGGGGATAGCCACTGAGCTTTAATTGCACCACATACTCAACGCAGAGCGATTATTCCAATGTGCCACTTGTTAAGGTAACAGTCTTTTAAAGGCAAAGTGAGAAAAGTGAGGGAGTGAGTGGCACTTGTTTTGAGCCCCTTCCTAGCCCCCACCTTCCCATCCTCCATTCTCCAGTGGCTGTCATTCTGTCTGTGGGCGCTGTACACTTGGATGTCAGTGGTGCTGAGGGTTGCCATGTGTTGCTGTGTATCTTGTACTCGGTGGGTGGGGTGGGGTGTGGGGGGTGGAGGGGATTCAGGGAGACATACATCTGTCTGTGTCAGCTCTGGGTTGTTTACTACCTGAAACCACAAACCTCTGCAGCGAAACCTGCTGAACAACCTAAACACAGTCATCTTCCACATGAAACTGAGCTTCAGTCATGATAACTTTTATCATTTATTTGTTCAAAGATTAAAATTTAAAAGTTTTTTTTTGAGCAGAGGCTGTGAGGGGCAGTTATGGAAACCGGTTATCTACTGATCATATGATTTGCTCATTTATTAACAATTTCCTGCCAAGGGACTAAAGATGGAAATGACCTTTATAGTCCTGCATATTTATATTTTAAATGTACATTAACCTTAAAATTCTGAGCCATTTTAGTTATTTTTGGTCCGCTTGTTTCCTTTTTAATGTGAAAACTCATGAAGAAGTGCAGTGCGTTTAATCCCAGTCAACTAATGGGCAGAGGATTAAAAATGTTTTAATCTATGAGTCTTTCTTTGGCCCTTTAATAAAATGAAAACAATGCCTATATGTAGGGTTTTATTACTCTGTAATGTGTCAAGCTCCTAGTTTTTGTTTGACGATACACCATGGAAAACCAGAAATTGGATGGTTTTCAGTTGATAATCCAAACATTTACAGATTATGCTCTGTACAATTTGTAAATCTGTTGGAAAATCAGAAAAGCATTCCACTAGAGGGAGTGTGACTACCATCAGTGGTGGTTACCACTGAGAACTATATGTCCATTAACATCCCAAAACCCTTTTGTAAATACTGCTGTTACTCCAAAAGATAAGTCGATTACTACATGGTGCATCCATACCAAAACCAAAGGGCTGTAATTCACGGTCTTCTCAGTTTGTTGGAGTTTAGTAAAGGCTTGTTACTTTTGCCTTTGCTCATTTCATTCTGTAACTCTCTCTATGCTCCCTGCAGTAATGGATCAACCACATCCGAGGATTTGTTCTGGAAGCTGGATGCTCTGCAGATATTTGTGCTGGACCTCCAGTGGCCAGAACCAGAATTTGCTAAACATTTGGAACAAAGACTCAAACTGATGGCCAGCGACATGATGGAGGCCTGCGTCAAAAGGTCAGACTCTGTTTCCTGTTCCGGATCTCAATCATCCTGAATTTATGTGTAAAATGTGCATGAGGACACATATCAAATCAGGCTGCAGCAAAGGACCAGTAAATAAATCGTTTTTTTTTCTGTGATGGATAAAATTATAACCTGCTTTAGAAAGGTCCACCACAGCTGGCCGATTGTCATTAACTGTTTTTGTGCTCTGTTCTCTAGAACAAAATCTGCATTTGATGCCAAAATACAGAAAGCCAGTAAGTCTACAGACTTCCGAGTGCCGCTGTCCGTCTGCACCATGTTCAACGTGTTGATGGATGCCAGAAAGCAGTGCTCCAAACTCTGCGTGTTGGATGGCGGTCAGGAGGTAAGCTAATGTCGCAGTCAGACTTTTGTTTCTGTTTCAGTTGTTTACACATCTCAGAAATCACATGTAACTATATTTGTAATTACGTCCGAGTTATTTTTACTAAAATCTCATTTTTGTCCCATTTATTGGTTGTGCTGCTTTTATACTTCTTTACTATAATGTCAAAACTATATGTTTCTCCATACAGTTTTTTTTAACTTGTCTTTCCTTTGGATGCTGTTTTCATACCTGCTACCAAATAATCTGTTCCTTCTACTTCTGCCAAACGTCCAAACAAGCTGAGATGATAGTAAATACACCATTCACTGGGACATCCCATTCTACATGTAGAATGTAGTGTTGCATTAATGGCAGATTTCCCACAGTTAAAATGCATCTCCCTCACACTGATACCCAAGAATAATGAGATAATGCTCTGTGTACATACTGTATGTTACAGTCACCTTGATTACAGACAGAAGTCCCTTCGCTGTGGCTTGTACGTGCCTCCAGGATTTAATGATCTTTGCTTGTGATTGTTGAGACATGAAATTCCTGATTTTGCTGCAGCTTTATTAGAAGTTGTAACAAATGTTGATGTGGTCTTAAGCACCTGAATTCTTTTTTAAATATTATTTATTATACTTATTATATTAGAATTAATTGATAAAATTCATTCAAACATTCTTTACTGAAATTAATTTTCACCGTTCAGCAGAGTCAAGCTGAAACTTACTGTTCAAACATCAGTCACGACCAAAGAAAAGGATTTCATTTGCAGCAGATCCAGTGATTCATCTTCTCTATTCAGGTTTCCTCCTCCTAAAGTCAATAACCATCCCCTTCTTCTAGTTCAAATTTAGAAGGAGACAGTTCCTGCTGCTCCAGTCCCTGTATTCCTCCTCCTGTCCATCTCTGATACATCCAACCACCCCGAGTTGTCAGAGTATTTCTGCAAGTGGCTGGATTAGTATTTAAAATCAGAGGTGTACATGGTGGAGGGGAATGGTGACAGGACCATTATTTTGTGCTGTAGGAGGGAAAGTGTCTACGCTGAGTGATGGTGTCTTATTAAGAAGTGGAGTTTAAAAATTAAGAAAGAACTAAATTAAGTGATAATAAGGGAAACAATGAAAATATGTGTGAATTAAAATTAATGGAGCTGTAAAAATAGATGTATATTTAAGCAATTAGACCAATAAATCCCCGTTTTGTTCGGGTTGGTGTGGTACCAGTAAGCTATTTTGTGTGTTTCCATTATAAAAAGGGCCAATACAACCTAACCATACCGCACCATCTATGGACCCCCTTCAGTTGTAGGTCCATAGGAAAATGCTACAGTACGGTTAAGGCAGATCTAATGGCATCTAATGATAAAACACATTGATTGGTGGACAGAAAAACACCACTGCTCACGACAAAAGGAAGCGCAAAACAAACACAGGGTTGCCATTCAGTTCATGGTTGAGGAAAAAGATGCCTGCAAACATCAGTGAAGTCTGGTCGGGTCTGGAACTATAAACTTTTCTTACTATAGTTGGCGATAGTGTGATTCAGCGTGAGCTGGATGGAGCAGTGAGAAATGAAACAACAAATATCTCAGTGTCGGGTAAAGCTATTAACTCGGGTTAAAAATTCTGTTATATATGTTTTTTTTTCTTTTTCAGGTTTGAATCTGTTAGATAACTTGATCATTTAAATTTTTCTTTCTTCCCATTTTTATTTTGCTTCACCATAAAGAGTCATGTAATAAAATAATAAAGAGTGATGATTGCTCTTTCTTTTCAGCTACAGCTGCCAGTGTTTTATAAGGACTGTTGGGAGAGTGATCTTTCAAAGTAAAAATATAAATGTATCCTTACACCCACACAAAGGGAAAATACATTTATCACACATATAATTACATTAATCAGTAGTGTTCATAACAGTTTAATTTACTGTTGAGGACGAAACATGGAAACATTTAAAGAACAGATGTTGAGTAGGAAAATGTTCTATTCTATTCTGTTCTACAGTCATTTAGCAGACGCTTTTATCCAAAGCAACTTACATTTGAGAGTAAGACCAACACAAGCAAGAATTCAAACAAGATGGACGTCATCATGGACGTCAGTGGTGGTCAGACTGCTGTGAGTGCAGTTAGACCAGGTGCTGTCATGTAGTGCTGGAGGCAGTGCATAACTGTTTTTTTCATTGAAGTGTTGCTTCAATAGTTTTATCTTTCAGGGTGCTCCACACTTGACACAACAAAGACTACTGTCTTTCCATTTTGATAATTGTAGATGTAAATATACGTCATATTTTACAACAGTGATGAAAGATCAACACACTTACTGGAGACCGCCTGTCTGTCTGCTTTAAGCCTTTGAAATTACTGAAGACGTCGTTCTTGCTTGGTGTTTTTCTGCACTAAAAAAAGACGTCCTGATTTTGTTGTTGTTGTTTTTTTTTGTTTTTTGTTTTGTTTTTTCCACATCATTCCAACTGAACGCGTGAAACCATCCAGAAACTTGATTTACCATGATTTTGTACCTTTTATGGATTCCTTCATTATTTAGAAGTCAATCATTTTAAAACGCCTGATTATACAGTAAAGCTGAAAATATTCTTGCTTTTTAACTTAACATTTGTGTAGACAATCAGCTCTGCTGTGAGCGTCCTACGGTAGCTTGTGTACTAAACTTGTTGCTGGAGGTTTCCACTAGGGGGCGCTTTTGAGAAGTCAGTCCAGATAAAGTTGCTGAATTTGTAGGGTGTAAACAAAATAATAAACATGTCATCAGTATAGGTGGGTTAGACTTTGGTTAATGTTTAGATCAAAGCAGAAACAAACATCAGTGGTTTCACAGATAGTGTGTAAGGCCTCTAAAGCATGCTGTGTCTTGTCTTAGAAACATTCTGTCACTTTTACACCCTGTGACATTACATCCGGTCAAAGTGGCAGCCATGATATGATAAACTCATGTATGCATAATTAAAACAAGTTTTTTTTTTCAGCCTAAGAACAAAAGACATGACTAGAGTGAGTTAATATACAAATTGTAGATGTGTCCCATTTCAGGGGCTGCATGCTCAGATTTAAAAGATCACGTCACAGAGGCGCAGCAAACGTCGTCCCATATAAATCACTGCCTCCTCTTCCCAGGCTGGGAAGGATGTGCCAGGTGATCCTTCATGGCCTAGCACTTCAACATTGGCGCTTTAGTCTCTGGAGTTCCTCACATATCCAGAAAAATAATAAAAATAGTTAGTATTTAGTTTATTATGTAATGGAATTAAAAATGTAATATTGTTCTGCATACTCTTTATCAGGTTGGCCTTTTGACAAATGCATACTGTACGTTAGAAAAAGCTGAAAATGATTTGATATTCACTCCTTGTGCAGGTAAGAATATTTCAGCGTACAACATTATGTCAAACTGAATCATGAAAATTGTTTTTAAACAAAACAAGTAGGATATGTGCATCCTGTCCTACTTTAAACCGATTATGTGCTACCAGCGTCTGTTATCGATTAATTTTAACGATGGTATAGCCGATATCCGATTTTGAAGCCGATACCAATACGTGCTCCTGGGTTTGTAGATAAAAATCTGGCTTTTCCAACAAACAAAACCAAATTAGAAAAAAACTTGTCCAAAATTTGCAAGATTTGAGTTTATACATCCACATGATGATAAAAGGTATTAACAGAGCTGTGACAGAGGCCAGCGTGGGCAGAGTCCCACCATCACCGGAAATGGATCTGACTTACTGCCAGCAATGCATTATAATTACCACAATTACATTATTATAATGTGACATTATTATCATAATTTGTTGCAGTGTTTTGTCCCTTCAGCCTCTTTGTAGTCAGTTCAGACAGAATGTGGAAGTTGAGATTATTTATTTATTCATTCATTCGTTAGTTCGTTCGTTAGTTCGTTTGCTGAGTGTCTAGAGCTGGTCTGTTTTCAGAAAGCCTAAGTTTAACAGAGCCCTAGTATAGCAAGGTTATGAGTGGAGCTGCTCTCCAGTGATCAGTGAAATGTTTGTGTCTGAACTTCTCCAGCACAAGTCTGCCAACCTGATACAGCCTCCATTTCTGTTCTGTTTGCTCAGTAAGGCAATTCCCTGCCAATGAAAGGTTGTGTATGAAGGGACACTTAAATGAGGAAATATGAGGTTGTTAAACTTCCTGTGTTCAGAATATATACAAACATGTATATTATCCTATCACAGCCATTAGAAATGGAGAAAACATTTGATTTATGAGGTTCTGAGAGTCGTTTTCTGCTGAAAATATTCATCTGAGTATATGTTTTTAAAAAAAAGCCTTTTTCTTTTTTTCTATTCTTTTCCCATTTTTCACATTTTTGTGCCATAGAAAACACTTCTGGTATATGGCTTATTTATTTAAAATTACATTGAATGAAAACATACACAAGTTCACATCTGTGCATTTTACATCTGTCCTCTTGAAAGGAACAAGGTATTTCCTTGAAGTATCTCTGAAGATCTTTATTTCTACACACAACAAACCTACGTCTGACATGATGCTGCATTAAATGATTCTGTTTGTCGGTAGAATTTCATTCAGTTTAAAAAGTCAAATGTCTGAATAACCTTGACAGATAAACGTTCAATCTTTACCTGAAAAATGACTCTCAGGAGTTTTTAAAGGGGAAAATCTTTTATAACAATTTTCTATTCAGCTGGTTTTAACATGTTTGATTTTTAAAGTCATCAATAGAAGATGTGTTAAGACTCCCGACTGAATAGTATTTCAGTGCTGGGTTTTAAAGCCATAAAGTGTTGCAGAGTCTCACAATCACTGTCTTATTCAGTGCCAAAATGAAATGTGTGTCTGGTGCTGGACAGCCTGACTTTTAACATGAAGAACTACTGATCTTTGATTCATTATTTTCAAGTGAAAATAATAAAAACCAGGGATGGCTCCTGAAAAAAAGATACCATTAATTTACTGTTTCATTATTTCAATACTGATATAGACGCTTTTTTCCACTAAAGGAAAATCAATAGTTTGCATAAATGTCTTTACTACAAGGACAATATGAAATATGAATTAAACAGCACAAGGACTTAAACAACGATTCAACTTCATGACTCGACTGCAGTTTATCACCAGAAAAAAAATAAATAAAATGGTTTGGTTTCAGCTTTAAAGCATGTTTTCCTCTATGTAGAAAGAATGTTTGACACATTTGTTGTAACTTAGCATTTATGAAGTTAACACATAGATGTAGTGAAGGGCCGTCTGATTTCTAAGATGCAGTAAACACAGACGGAAGAAGTTGTTCAGCAGTGGACACAAGGCTGACGGACACAGAAGCTGTCCTAAAAATGAAGAAAGTCATTGTATTGCAGCTCTAGAACAAGATGTTTACATCTGGTTTAGCCATCGGCTCTACTACAAATGCTACATGTCCTCTATGCAGCAGGACCATGTTTACTTCCTGACTTAGCACCCCTTGCTGCAGGTCACCCTTCTTCCTCTGTCCCCCTTTACTGCCAAGCAACAACCCAAAAAAGAAAAAATATAAATAGGATATTTTCCTCTTAAATTTTATACACCCGCCACATGATTGAGGAAAAAAAATTAATTTGGGGGAAAAAAATCAAATGGATTTCATCAGGCAATAGTAACGCTTCCAGAAAACACCTTGCATGGTTCTGGCTGAGATTTCTAAACACACCTGCAGTAAAGCAGAGGTCCCATCCTAATAAGCATGTTGCTACATGCATTATAAACAGTCAGTAAACATCTGCAACTCACCAAACCCAGCTGTAATAAAATGTGGTACAGAAATTAATGTAGCTTAATAAATGTGCAGTAATATTTATCAATAAAGGTAATTAATTCATATGCAGTATTACATCCTGTGGTTTTACCAATCCTAGCATGTAAAAGTTTAGTGAGGAAACATTTGTTTGCATGTGACGTGACAGCTCACTCTGTCTGCCTTCTTCTTTTTGCCTCGTGTTCTTCCCTGCCCCTCATGTCCATCCATCTGCACATGTTTGAATCCCAGAATGACAAACAGTGGGTAAGTCCCTCCATCTACTCATTACCTTTACTTCTGCTCACACTTTCCCACACAGTAAACATTGTTCTTTTAGTTTAAAAGCTAAACATCATCCTACTCCAAATCTTGTTTTGTAATTTAGTTGTCCTGCTGATCCCTGTGTTTTTCTGGTTGTACATTTTCTGTCTTTAGAATAACGGGAATAAAGTAAAAAACTTTTTTCTGGGTCAGATGTCTTGATTTCAGGACACCCTTTGACTTCCTAACTTCATGGATGAGTTTATGAGGAAGGCATTGATGTAACAAACTGCTACAACAATTACCAGGACTGTATTCATTTTTTTCCTTCCAGTATCTTCTTCTTTACTTGGATCCCCATTAGCTTGCAGCAACCAGCTGAAACTATTCTTCCTTCGGTCCTTTAATATATGTCCTTTTAATTCTATATGGTCAGATAAGATAAACCTGGTTTATTTCTTTGGTTGCAGTGACTCATGCTGGCATTACGTTCACTACCTCAGCTGCACACATTTAAGGACGTAGGAAGCTGAAACACTCTGCATGCACAGTGTGCATCAAGGCAAAAAACAAACATTCATTTTCAACCATGTCTGCGTCACAGATACCTGTCTGGTTAGCATGATTTCCCTGTAGATTCATCTACTCGCTGGTTATGAAGAAGCAAAATTGTTGCAAATGAGATGAAGCAATAAGTGTCCAAAGATACAGGAAATCAAGAATGAGCAAGATCACCATGAAGGTGCAGAGGATGAGGACTACGTGACCTTTAGAGCTTTATAAATGATTTTTTTTTCAGTTTTTGTGCAGTTTTCTCATCAGAAAAGNCTGATCCCTGTGTTTTTCTGGTTGTACATGTTCTATCTTTAGAATAACAGAAGGAAAGGAAGATGAACCTGTAGGGAATAAAGTAAAAGAGAGTGAATCATGGGAGAGTTGTCATATTTATTTATGGTGGATGTGTGGTATGCAGCACTCTGTCTTCCCTTCAATTTGGTGGGAAGAAGTTATTCAGAAATTATTTCTCGTACAAAATCTTCATTGAGAATAATTTTATTTGGGTTGCTGTCTGTTGGATTTTTTCATTTTTCATGTTTTTTTTTAATTTCTCAAGGAAATTGCTTAAATTAGTCAGACCTGATCTGAAACTGTAACTGGACTGGTATTATATTTGAACTTAACTTTAATTTACAACATAGAAGTAAACTGTAACTTTGAACGAAAGAAAGATTATGTCAATGATGTCCTCACATTTAAAATGGGCAAAATTATTATATTGTCCATTATTACATTATTGGTTATTACACACTTTCATGTGTTATTAATCAGGTTGAAGAAAGTGAAAGTAGTGATGTTGGCAGACCCTTTGTGTGCATTGGTCTCCATAAATAATTTATTCCCTCAATGTTTTTAGGAAATTGAAGAGGCGAGCAGAACATCTGTAAAATGAAATGTACTCAACAGTTAAATCCCCCTCAAAAAGTCCTGATTATTATGTTATAATTAGTGTACTTTCATATTTCTTGCTGAGGTCAGAGATGTTGTGATTTCACCAGATTCAGATCTGAAAGATTTCACCAAACTGAAGCAGCAGCAGCTCAACAAGCAAATAAATGTCTTCAAAAGAAATAATTGTTCACTTCAGGTTTTGCTTCCGTGCCAAACACCAAACAAGTTCCCCTCCTTGCTTTTCATGACCGTGGTCGTAGGAAAAGAGGCAGCGGTGTTAATTGAGGTAAGAAGAGGAGAAAAAGAAAAGCCCTCAAGATTAGCCGAGACGATCCAGCTGAAAGAGAGCTGCCATTTTGCAGACTTGTGGACAAGAAAAAAAAATAAAATAAAGAATCTAAATTTGGCAGTGACCTCCCAGGACCTGCAGTTTGTCAGCGATCTGTGTGCTTTGTTGATTGAAATTTTTAATTTGGGTGTTCTTTAGACAGCCAGTGAAAGGGCATTGTTGCCAAGAGATGAACTCCCCTGCTGCTGCTGCCATTCAGCACTCAGCCCCAGCCTTTTTCTTCTTCTTCTTATCCCTTCAAGGGAAAAGGTGCCATGAATATTTTTTCAGAGGTGGGGGGGGCAAACAAGACATGAAATGGCAGATTAATTGAATCTTGTGTGAGCCTTTGGTCCTCGCAGCTGGACCGGTGCTTTAGAGGAATACAAGGCTGCTCTAATTGTAGGGAGACACACAAAAAGTATCCTTCAAATTCCTTCGCTTTTCCACTGCAGACGGGAATGTTATTCAGCCACATAATGCATCCTATTAGCTGCTTAACTCAGCAGTGTTACATGGATGGGAAGGTTTTTCATGCCTTACCATGTTAGGAGGGTGTCTGTGTGTATTTGTACAATTGTGTGGGTGCGTTAGAACAGTTCATACCGAGTGTTGTGGATTTTAATTTCTGGCTTGTACAGCTCAGACAATGCTCTGTGTATCAGGCCGGCGAGGAGTCATTTTATTATTAACCTTTGTATCCCATCAGCTTCCGGAAATAATGAAATGTTGCTTTCTTTTTTTATTTATTTTTTTATTCCCTCTTAATGCCTGTTCCACAAACATGTGTCTCCACCAACAACAACCCCCCCACAGCAACAGTACCACTCCAAAATCGATGTTCTGATTGACGAGGCTTTCAAAGAAATGATTTCCTCCCTGGTCTCAAAGGTAGAATTTGGTTTTTGCCCACTACACAAATCATTTAATAGATCTTTACTGCTGTTAAATTTATTATATTTAATCTTATATTTTATTTGCTCATTTATTTATTTATGGTAGTAATAGACTTTGTTCATTTTTTTACATTATCTTAGCTTTTTTTAATCCATTCATCTTATTTTATGCATCATTGATTTAATCTATTTCATCTTTTATTTCATTTTTATCTATTATTTATTTATTTATTTGTGGCAATGATGGACTTTGCTCTCTTTTTAGAAGTTTTTACTGTTTTTTTTATCGAATTTATCTTATTTTTAATTTTTTTAATTGAATTAAATTAATTTTTCGTTTGTTATAGCGGCTGACTGCGTTCGTTTTTTAGACATTTCGGTGTTTTATAATCCATTTTGTCTTGTTTGTCTCATCATATATATGATTATCATTGTATAAGAATCTTTTAAAAATAACATACTATTAAAATAATTTAGCTCAAGAAATTTGACAAGACAAAATAGAAAATAGTTTTTTTTATGTCTTTGCAAGAGATAAGTTACAATTTTATGACTTTTGTCACGTTTCCTTACACTCATAATTTGATCATACTTATAATTACTTATGTATAAGTGATTGTGGGATATAAAGGATAATAAGAGGCTGTTTCTTGTTGGGTCTCCTGCCAACAGTTCACTACAGTTTTAGACGGTGTCCTCTCCAAGCTGTCCAGATACGATGAAGGAACCTTCTTCTCCTCCATCCTCTCTTTCACAGTGAGTATAAATCTTTTTCTTTTTTTAAAGTAGAAGGCTTCACACTGTTGGCTTTACTGTTCGCAGAGACATCTGCTGAAACTGTATCCTCACAGCTGAACTTCACTATCACCCCTCTTCTTCCTCTTCCTCTTACTTGTCCTCCTGCCTTCCTTCTGAAAGGTGAAAGCAGCTGCCAAATACGTGGAGGTCCCTGTGAGTCCGTCAGTCTGTCTGCTGTTTTATTCTTCACCATGTCTTTCACAAATGAGTTTTCTGGAAATGCAAAGCTGCTCTTTGCATTAAACCAAGCTTAGCTAGTAACATTTATCATTGTTCCATCTGCAACATGCATACATGATGAACTTCATCCTTGCCCTTGGATATGTGTTTTAGCAAGTAGTTGGTCTGCAGGCTGCCGCCACGTTTGGGTGTTTATGAACTGCAGTAACGTGGCGAAGCGACGAGGCTGTAACGCCATAACGTGCTGAAAGTGTTTTTTTTTCTTCAGAACTGGATGAATAACCAAAGTATTATTCCTCTGTGAGTAACAGTTTTTGACATTTTACAATTTTCATCCCTTTGACATGAATTCTGTCAGATTTCATGAGCACATGGTACATTTATTAAAAAATATATTTTATTATCAGACTTTTAGAGTTTCATTCAAAGACAAGATCAGGGACTTCCTGTTGAAATGAGGAACGTATAAATGCGGATGTTGATTGATGGGCTTCTTCTTGGTGCTTTCTTTACTCCGAACATGATTTGTAGTTCAGATCAAACTTAAACTTTCAGTTCAGATGAAAACGTTTCATTTCCCATTGATTGATCACATTCAACACAAAATGTATCAACAAGAAAAAATGTTGTGTTTTCACACATTTGACAACAGGCAGCTGTGATTCCTATAATATTTTGACTGCAGTATAAAAGGCAGAACCTTTTAAAAACTAAACAGGAGAGAAGCACAGAGTCTGTGTGGGAGGAAAGAGCATGACTTCGTCCAGTGGTAAAACCATCATCTGTTTTCCTTCACTTCAGCTATTACTGGGCTTCTGGTACTACTCCTACTTCTTTTTTAAAAAATGAATTTATTTGACGATGAAACAAAGTTTAACAGTATTATTTGTTTCATTAGTGATTATTTTAAGTGTTGACCAAAGAAATTCTTCATTTCAAAACCTCAGTGCTGTACTTTAGCAGATTTTCTCAGCAAGTCCCCTCGAACGATGGCTAATTCAGCATCCATCTTCATCCTCTCTTGTCTGTAATTCCTTCAGACATTAAAAGTCAGTCTGATGTTGACTTTTTTCTTATGTCATCCTCTGTCCCTCTTTCTTTCTTTCGTCCCCTCTCGTCCTCCGATAATAATGTCCTCTTGTCTTTCCTTGCGGAATCAGCGACAGTGCGCGTCCAAAACAGCCAGTGTGTTGATATCCAGTTACAGTGTGTGAAACAGCGATGGATTGCCGTTCTAGCACCATGCGCTAGGATGGAACAAAAAGTGAAGTGTGATTTTTAAGCTTTCAGGAATGTACATAATAAGTGTCATTGTGTCCTCAAAACAAGTCAGAAGCACAAAGTTTTAAAGCCGAAAGTTGGACAGCTATCTGGTGCTTCTTTAATAGGCAAAACCTGTTTAGCTTTTTAAGCCTTTTCTTTATTAGTTTTATGTATTTTTGTCAACATTAAGATTTTTATTTATTTTTTTTTACAGTTTTGATGTTAAGGTTTGGTGTAACCTCAGCTTACATTTCAATATATATTTCTCATTCACCGTTAGTTACATTTTCCTTATAAAGACAAAAAAATAGTTGTTTACGTGTCATATAAACATTTAAATTAATCATTTTCATTATTTGAACCAGTTGTGACTTTAATACTGAGATAGTGCAGAAGGTAAAAACCTGCCTTTCTAGAGTCAGCATGGAGGACACAGCCGTCACTTTTACACAGACTTGAATAGAACTGTCCCACGGATAAAACTGACCTGAAGTCTGGTGCACTCAGTTTCATGTGAGCTCCATTATATTATGCATACGTATATTATTCAAAAAGATTGTATAGAACCACAAAATGCCAGATGTGAGAACATCCTGCATCAAGTCACCAAATGTTAGATAGGAGCAGCAAAACAACCTTACTTGACCTTTTTAATCCCTCCATGCCCTGCTGCGATACCTCCCAACTTTCCCATTATGCTCTCTGGTTCCCCTCCAGACTTCCTTCCCAGCTGCCTCCTCCCAAGTAATTATAATGTAACAGCTACCTTGGCCTGTTGGTCTTTTATGTGGAGGAAACCTGACGCAGGTAAGCCTCTTTTGGGATGAAGAACAGGAGGTTGAGCCACTGAGAGGCCTTGCTATTATGCTCCACCTTCCGTGTCATGAAAAGATAAAGCTTTCATCTCAGCCTTCCACTTTTCATTTATTCAATTTGAGACAGAAAATTAGCACCTAATTTTAGATTTCTTTCATCCATCTACTCTACATTAAGTGTAAGGACTTTATGGCATAAAGTGATTTTTGAGTCAATAATGTTGTGCTTTCTCAGTATTGTTTAAGTATCAATGAAGCTAGCAAATGAACCAGTGGGAATTTATGAATATCTCAGTCAACAATGTAAGAAGCAGGTACCAGCTCTTCAGGATAAGAGAATAATTATCATTTTAGGCAGTTAATATTAAAGGTCGT
>CM047984.1:3782796-3796874 GCA_026261665.1 Melanotaenia duboulayi | reverse complement strand
GTTTTTATTTCATTAATTGCATTTCTATTAATATTAGTTTTTTTTATTGCACTTGTATTGCTTTCTGCACCCTGTTGAAATGTTGTATGTAAAGCACTTTGAATCGTCTTGTACATTAAATGTGCTATACAAATAAATTTAAGCATTATTTGTAAATGTCAGCATATTTGATTCTTTCAGATAAATACAGACATGTCTCTAATGTATGGCATGCATAGTTTCTGCTGGCTCTCTGACAACTCCATTTTGTTCTCATAATGTAAAAAAGAAAACACACACACAAAGATATCTGCCAAAGGTATAAAATAAGTGCAGTTTCAAGTAGGGGACTGTGCTTGTTGCAAAATATTGTAACATGACAGTATGCCAATACATATTGGATGTGCTCATTGTGTGTGTTTTCTGCACTGATTCACACATGTTCAGTGGGGAGTGTTCACACCTCTACAGCCAAGATAGCAGTGACTGACAACCACACATTCTCACGTCAAAAACAGCCATACTGGCAGAGCAAAGGCACAAACATTTAGAGTGGTCAGTGTCTGCTGGCTCTTCAGCATCTTAGACCTGCTAAGGGCAAACATCTAAGAAGCTAACCCAGGGCCAACGCTTCACATTTTGAAACTCTATTTTGCCACACATCTTCCATGGCAGACATTTGAAAACTTCAGGTAAGAATATGCCCTCAAAATTAATTGCACGATTGTTTTATAGTATAAAAGTTGGGATGCTGTTTAACAGAATACAACTATTTACAAATCTCACCAATCCATATTTTATACCCGTTAGAACATAAATGTCAGATGTTGAAAATGAGTCATTTTACCATTGATTTTTTTTTTTTTTTTTTTTTTTTTGCCAGTGATCGTGGGCATTATTTTTTTAATTTGACGCTCTAATCAAAAAATGATCCCTATCTCACTATAGTAAAGAATCCTTTAAAAAAATTCCTGGATCCAGAAGGTGATCTGGATCACCCCTAAAATTAAATCACTTATTCCATTTATGAGATTTCCTGAAAAATGATATCAAACCCAGTCCATAATTGTTATGTTATGTTGCAAACAGACAGTTAAACCACTGCTACCGAATATATGAGAGAGGTAAAAAGTTGGAAGATGGGCAAGAAAAGGCTGGAAATATAACTGGTAAAAACTAGAGGAGCATTTGACACCTATGAGGTTGCGTAGCAACAAGTCAGTAACATGACTAGGTATAAAAGGCAGAGTCTCTCAGGTGTAAAGGTGGGCTGTAAAGACAAACGGTGCCAGAAAAATAATAATAGTAACAATTTTTACTTTATTTATTGCAACTGGGAAATTAGGCTCTGCATTTTAACCATCTCTATTAGATTAATTAGGGATCAGTTGTTATATAGCTTGTCTCAGATTGGTGAACCTCTGCGTTTCTTTACATCTGGGAGACTCTGCCCATCTGAAATACTCCTTTTATACCATATTTAACCTATTAGTTGTCACATGCTCCTCTGGTTGTTTTTTACTTGTAGCATTGACTTTTTCAGCCTTTTATTGCCCCTGGTTCAACTTTTTACAGAGTTGTTACTGCCATCAGATTTAATAATAAGTTATTATATGAAAATTAAGTTAATATGAAAAGGGGCTGGGCAATATATCGAGATTTTCAAACATATCAAGACTATCAGAAGCAATATAGAAGGAGGGAATATCGTTTATATTGAGATAGCTTGTTTTGAGTTAAAAGCATCTTTTCTTTTGCATTTTGCACAGCTGTATTTTTGTTGTGGTCACTGTAAAGTATTTTTAATTTATTTTGTTTTAGGAGCATTTAATTTAATATAAAAGTACTTTAATTTCAGGCAGCTGTTTTAATGCACATGTGCTGCTGATCTTTAATAAAAGTATATTTAGCACTGAAGGCTGTAAATCAGAACTGCCTCTTCTGTTACTTGACAAAAAAAAATATCGAGATATATATCGTATATCATGATTCAGGTCAAAAAATATCAAGATTTATTATAAGATTTGGTTCATATCATATCGCCCAGCCCTAATGAGAAATTATAAAAAGGTCTGTTTCTATTTTATTGCTAATAAAATATGGGTTGAATCAGACTAGATCGTATTCTGTTTTTAATACATTTCATCAACTATCAGCTTTTTGTTGGGGTTGTATATTATTTGTACAAAATGACTGATTTGATCACATAAATGTGATTTTTACTTTTACTGATTTAATAATGAACATCCAGTTTTCATTTTTGTCCAATGCAAATTAGCAAAGTAATTTGACAGTGTGTTATTATCTGGTTCCTTCTTTACAACACAAGTACTGATTGTTTTTATTAGTTTTTAGTAGTCTTTATGAGTTCAAGGGTTAATAATTCTGTATTATAACATTTCATTTTACTTTTAGTTAAAAATAAAGGAGTTCTGTGACGCTCCCACATCTTATCACACATTTTAGATCCTCAGTCCAGAAATTAAACGAACGAGATGAGAAACTGAGCACTTTGTGGTGTGTTTACCTGTCTTTTCACTGCTCGCCTCCTTTGCAAACCGCTCATTATTAATAGGGCTTCTCTTACTCCCACCACTTCACTGTTAAACCCCTCCCCGTCTTTCACAAATAGAAATATTGTACACTCGTATTTTTTTGTTTGCCAAACACTCACGAGCAACTAGGCGTCCATTATCCTGTCGCAGAGGGGATTACTGGTGTTTGGCTACAAGTGAAGAAACTGTGGAGCAGACAAAACAGGCCGAGAGGGTAGAGCGTGACAAGAGCGCTGAACTGCTTTTCTTTTCTTTCTTTTTTTCATCTGTCTGTCTTTCTTTCCTCTCGTGTTAAGTTTTAATCTTGGTGGCTGGAACTGTGCCGACGTCTCCGATCTGTCACGCTGCTTTGTCAACTTGTCAGAACAAGAGAGTAGGGAGCTAAATGATTAGGACGAGCCTTAAGGGGATTGGGGAGGGGGAAGGGATTGACATCTCAAGTGACAACAGGGGCAGTAATATGTTACCACTAACATACAGATACTGTACTCACCTCTTTCATTTTTTTTTTCTCTCTCTCTCATTGAGCATGTCTATATTTAGCAGATTTTAACAGTTGGACATTAATCATTTTGTTATGGCCACCTACTTGTACAACCCCACCTCAAAAGCTGAAAGAACATTTTTCAATTATATTACATTTTTAGCTCATCTTGAATTTGATGTTTTATCCAGAAAATGGGAAACTGTTTTAACAGCTTAATAGCTCAGTTGGAAAAAATGTAGAAACTAAAGAGACCAGTCACTTCGCTTTTGGGGGAGGAAGGGTTTCTTAATTCTTAATTATCTGCTCAATAATCCTGAGTCCTTGTATTTTCTATTACTGGATGTGGTTTAGGTTAGTAAAAGGCCTGGGCTACTAGTGGGTCAGTCCAGCAGCCAGACTCTTCTTCTAGGAAACCAGGCTGCTGGAACAGATGTGGTATATTAGTAAGCAGTTTTTTTGTTTAAATATACAAGGTTTTTCTTGAGTGGGAGCATAAAATGCTCTAAAATATCCCTAATACCTTTCTGCATCAATTGAAGCTTTCCAGATATGCAAGCTGCCAAATAAAGGACCGTTTCCACCAGACTCGATATGGGACTGGGCGTTTGTTTGTTTGTTTTGTTTTTTTTTTGTTTTTTTTTTCACATTTCCGTAGGCAACAACTGNTTTTGTTTTTTTTTTTTGTTTTGTTTTTTCACATTTCCGTAGGCAACAACTAGGAAGGGTTTCAGAATATTTGAGCCATTCTACTTATTTGGGACACCTCCATTGGGGTCCCAATTAGCTCTATCTTACCGCTAAAGGGTGGAACTAAACACAATGCAATCCCTTGATTGGTCAAAGAAGTCATCAGTTCCCGTGCAACTCTGCAATAAGAACAAAGCAAGAACAGCTCCATGTTTTAATATATGGTGGATTTTTTGTTGTTTAAAGCCACATTGCAAGAACAAAAAACAAACTGCTGGATGTCAACTATTCACCTTTGTTTCTGGGTTTGCGTTTTTCTTTGTTATAACTCAAGGAAGGCGTTGTTCCACGCTAGCATCACACTATGACACATCTATTACTACCTGGCTGATACCCCACCTACCAGGTAAGGGTATAGTGGGATGTGGAAATGTAACAGATCAGGGCTAACTGGACCAAACCGTCCCATTCTAAGACGGACACCTGTAAACAGGGCTTAAGGCTGCTTTCATATTGCACCTTGTTTGGGTGGTTTGCTTGAAGCTTAGAAATTGGCAGATGCTCTAAAATGGACAGGGCTGTTCTCGTGTTTTTGTTACATTCTACTTCCTGCAACACACAGTGAGCCTTTATCTGTGCATGCCTTGTTTTGCTCTAGGTTTGGAGTGTTACTCTTTAGCGCCCCCCACAGCCGGTAATATGTACWACAGCTGTGTCGTGGGGATGTTGAAGTCTTTTTCCTAGTGTTCGCCACCATTTTCACACTATTTTCACACCTGAAACCGGGTTCAGTGCCATGTGGACATAGCCTAAGTTTCTCCCTGTTGTTTTGGTGTCGTGCATGTTAGGATAGCTTCTTCCTAGTGTGTGTGAATATCTTCTGTACTGTATGTATCTCATGCTGGCGCCTGTACAGGCGGTTTGTGATGATGGGCTTTAACCTGTATTTGTGTATATTTCACTGTGAACTTTCTGGAAAAGTTCCTGACTCATCGCAGTTATTTTCATAAGAGCATCAAAGCAGCTTTTAATTACTTCAGAACATCCAGTTTTTTGGGGTTTTTTTTGGTCAAATTGCTAAATCTCTCTTCATTTCTGAGAAACTGTGCCTTTTTAAGTAGCCTTTTTATTCAGAATTACTGAGCAGTTGCCAATTACCTTAATTAGATGCAACATGTTCCTAAAGCTGTTTTTTTTTTGTTTTTTTTGAGGTCTTTCTGCCATTAAATTCATGATATGCTCATTCATTTTCATATTCTCTTTTTATTTACATTTTATGCATTTTCTTTGTCTTTTTGGGGGGATTGGCTTGTATTTCGTTAATTTATACCTGCTCAATTTGGTGTTGGTGCTTTACCAAATTAGCACTAATTCAACAAGCTGGACTTGTGCTTTTGAAATGTTAGCTGGAGGTCATTTAGCTGCTGCGAGCTACAAGTTGGAGGCAATCCAGATCCGACTTGTTCCAGCACATCCTCCAACACTTGGCAGTCTTCCTGGTTTGTTCATGTTTGGATTGTTGGAAAGAATCTCAAGACTATTGATTGGGAACTGCTGACAACCCGTGTGGTGTCAGAAAACCTGGTTGTCAATCCATGTTTTATATTTATTTGTCACTTGCTCTTTTCTTCAGCATTTAGCATGACTACAAGTAAAAAACTGAGTTATTTATATGTGATATGAAAAAAAGATAATCATGGCATAAAAGCTTTCTGAGCTACTTATACAGGAATGTGTGCATGACCTAAAAGTGTCTGTTGGAGCACATCAGAAACAATATGACAAGTCATGTTACACACATACACTCAGTAGCACACACTCATTGTCATTATCACTTCTGATCATGATCCCTGATCTGACAGAGTCTTACCTCTCCACTCACTCCAGAGGATTATAGGGATTATGACAGACTTGTCAATGACTGGGCCTGACCCATCATCTCACTGGTGGAGTATAACACTGACACGTGTCTCTGTTTTTTCCTAGACGCACATAACAGACCCCCCTGTGGCCATATTGCCTCACTTTAAACCCAGTTATCAGCAGAATTTCATATCCACAGATCTTTCTGATACAAACCTCTTCATCTGTTTTGGGTTACTCTTTTTTTTATCCGCAAACATCTGAAAAGCAAGAAAAAGCTGATAAGCTGACAGTAGGAACTGTGTCTTCTGTCCCACAGCTCCCTAATACATTGTGAGATGATTTGATGATTTGTATGGTATCTTCGATAACATCTTACAATCCCAGGATAGACTCTGTCTGTAACTTGACCCTTGAGTGAAGCCAAAAGGTTTCTTGGTTTCTTGATATTCCATTTCCTTGTTTGTACACAGGCATGCCATGCTCAGCAGTACTGTAGCAGAACAACAGCTCCCCCGAGGTCAGTGCATGCCAACTTAGAGAAAACAGGTGTGAAAGATGTCAAGGCAATTACAACAGGCATTACAGCTGTAATCTCCCCTGACAGCAGGGAGTATGAATGAACACATTTTCTCACCCTGGCCTCTCACAGCCGCACAGACCACTGCTTCCCCAGCAGTTAAACTTTCTTCCAGTGTAACAGCTCCAGCACCTTTTCCTGCAATTCCTAAATAAAAAGAGAGGAGATGATATTGCTCATGTTTTCACCCTGGATGCAGCAGGTGATGTTGAACATCTCTGTCGTGCTTTGCTGGAGAAGAAATCAATGATGATCTGGACTAAGATGTCTGTGTGGGAGACTATTTTCACTGGATCCTTTCTTGCTAAGTTTTTTCTTGAAGTCATTTTGACTTTGCACTGTCTTGTTAGATGTAGAGAATCAGTTGAAGTCTCATTTTTGTAAACACAGATGTAGTTATCGGAAAAGTTGATTGTTCAGTTCAGAAATGGTCTTAATGTATTGACTATGACCTTTTTAAATCTTTAGGTTTAAAATCATTATTGTGGCTTATTGCTTTGTTGTTAAGGTTATTAAAGGCCTATTATTGCATCTTTAAAATTATCGAGGTGTAAACATGGTTAAGTAGAGATGTCTTTGGGATTATTGGCAATCATACATCTGAGCACAGAAAAAAAGACATGGAGGACCACAGGGATCTATTCTGGAGTCTCTTCTGTTCAACATTTACATGCTTTGTCTCACTCAGATTTTGAAAAATAAAATTTATTACCATAGTTATGCTGCACGGTGGTGTGGTGGTTAGCACCGCAGCCTCACAGCAAGAAGGTCGCTGGTTCGAATCTCGGCTGGGGGGAGGTTTCAGTGTGGTTTCAGTGTGGAGTTTGCATGTTCTCCCCGTGCATGCGTGGGTTCTCTCCGGGTTCTCCGGCTTCCTCCCACCATCCAAAGACATGCCTGTTAGGTTAATTGGACACTCTAAAATTCTCCCTAGGAGTGTGTGTGCATGGTTGTTTGTCTATCTGTGTTGGCCCTGCGACAGACTGGTGACCTGTCCAGGGTGTACCCTGCCTCTCACCTGTCAAAATGCTGGGATAGGCTCCAGCTCACCCGCGCCCCGAAATGGAATAAGCGGTCAAGATAATGGATGGACCATAGTTATGCAGATGATATGCAAATAAATATAACTATAGAACAACTATAGTCTTCTGCAAAATCTCATTAAGTGTCTCGAGGAAATGGATCAGTAGATGCTTCATAATAAAAGACAGAGGTAATTATTTTTGGACCAAAAGAAGAATGGTTAAAAACTAGTGCCCTGCTCAAATCTGCAATGTTAAAAAGTTCAAACCAAGCCAAAAATCTGGTTTTATTTTTACCTTAAGAATATTTCCAGGATTAAAGGACCGATGTGTTTGGAATGAATGATTTTGAAAAACAGGTTCATGCATTCATTTTCAGCAGACTAAACTACTGTAACCGTTTATTCAGGTTTACCTAAAAAAATCAATTAATTGCAGCTGATCTAGAATCCAGCCCTAACCAACACGAGAAAGGTGGATTATATCTCTCCTGTTTTGTGGTCTTTACACTGGTACTTTGTCCAACAAAGAGTTGATTTTAAAATATTGCTGCTGGTTTATTAAGCTCCAAACAGCTTAGAGGCTAAATTTCCGACCTTCCGGTCCACCATAAACCTGCCAGGCAGCTTAGATATTCATTCAGACTTGCTTTCTGTTCCCAGAGATAGGACTAAAACATGGAGCAACTGCTTTTAGTTTTTATGCACCCATCATTTGGTATAGGCTTCTTTTAAAGTTCTTATTAAAACTAATCTTTTTACTGTTGCATTTAACTAGTCTTTTATTTTTGTATTGTTTTTATTTTTGTATTGTTATTATTACTTTCATTCATTCATTCTCTGTACCGCTTGGTCCATTATGGGTTGCGGGTAAGCTGGATCCTATCCATGCATTCACAGGTGAGAGGCAGGGTACACTCAGGACAGGTCACCAGTCCATCGCAGGGCACCACATTAAAACAACCATTCACACACACACACACTCTGAGGGAGAATTTAGAGTAATCAGTTAACCTAACATGCATGTCTTTTGATGGTGGGAGGAAGCCGGAGTACCTGGAGAGAACCCACACATACATGGGGAGAACATACAAACTCCAAACTGAAAGGCCACCGCCCTCAAGGTTCGAACCTCCCCCCAGCCCAGATTCAAACCAGCGACCTTCTTGCTGTGAGGCTGTGGTACTAACCACCACACCACCGTGTTTTATGCTTAGCTTTTATACTTTTATGTTCTTGTTTTTGTCATAACTTCTTTATATGTACATGTTTGCTTTATTTTAAGTACTTTGAATTACTTTTGTCTGAAAATTGCTATATGAAGTTTGACTTGATTTATTATTGAGTGAGACTGATGATTATACCCACCGGGCACTTTATTAGGTCCAAAGAGCCCCAACCAGTGTTCATCACCCTTTTATTATGAATTTCTCTTTATATAACAATTATATTGAATTCTTCAAATCCAACTTTTGGATGTTCTTAACCAGCTTTCATGATTCTTCTACTTAACCAGATTTCACTATTATTTTCATTTAATTAAACATGTGCTGAAACCTTCCTTATGACTATTTAAGATTACATTTACTCATAACACAAGACATGAATAAATAAGTACAGTTTTCAGAAGCATAAAGCCAACTGGACACTTATGGAAAGCAATAAAAAATAACCACTTTCACACTATCCACAATTACCACCATCCATGCACCTTAGCATGACATTTTCCAACTTCCTTTATATAAATTATATATCTAAGCCTTTGTGACTTTACAATTTAGCCTAAATGGACACAGCTTTAGCTTGATAACTAGAGAATGAGTTGTATCCAATTTATATTGTTATGTTTATTTTGTTTTTGTTTTTTATCACGGTTCCCGTGACACCAGGGTATTCAGCATGAGAACACCGAGCTCCTCTGAGCTAAATCAGCTCCTGTATTATCTGCACTACTTACCACTGACTCCATCTCTTTTTTGCTCCACCTGTTCTTTATTCCTTCTTTTGTCTAAGCCAGACAAATAAGTTCTCTTCATTTTGATGAACGTGCTCTTAACTGTTTGTTTGTGTAAGACACACCGCTACAAGCAGTAAAAGTGAAAGGTGTGCGTAGGGCCAACGCCTGGAAACCAACCATTGTCATTATACATTTTCAACATTATCACTGCTCTGTGTCAAAATAAAGTTGGCTGGCCCTCAGAGACCCTTTCTAACACAAGCATTTGCCTGGATTGCCTGTTGGCAATTAGAGTGGTGCAGAGGAATGAAAACTCTGACAGGTAAGACCTTTGATAACAAAATGAACATTACACAAAATGGCTAAATCCCATTTCTACCCTTTAACCCTACCCTTCGCGCGTTCACATTTAGGTAAGGCCTATCTCTATTCTCTTATGGATAAAGGGCAAGTGCTAAGGGTGAGGGCCACACAACCCTCCAAAGAAAGATGGCCCAGGACCGCACATCACACAAAAGTTAAGATAAAATTTCCCAACATACACCATATACATCAGCAAAGATGGTAGGAAGGCAGGACACCCATAAATGTTTATTCAGCATCAATAAGGACGTAAAAATTATTTTAAATTCCATCTTGTGACCATTTATTCAGGGCCATGTTCATCACAGGGCTGTTGTCACAGATTGATCTTGTTGTCATAGAATCTATGACAACAAGATCAATCTTGTTGACATGACATAGATGCTTGTCACTTAGTTTTAAGTAACAACTAGTGACAACTTCTGATGACGAATAACGTTAAAGCAGGAGTATCTCATTTCCAAGGGGAATGTCTTTACCCCTGCTCTCTTGGGACTTTGTTTTAAGGGATAATGGTTAGGGAAAAGCAAGGAGAAGGGGTAAAAATGATAAATGGGATTGAGCCGGTTACAAACACTGAGTTGAACTAGTTAAAGATCATGAGTTCTCTGTACATCACAGCATGCTTTCCATTATTATCTGGTCCTATTTCATCTTAATAAATAATGTGGTTAAATGTCCAACTTTACTGCTTTGGATGTGTCAAGAGGTCATTATGCACAGCTTGCATGTGATTCATTTTTGCTATATACTGTTATTGTCTTGTGGACCATGAAAATCCACCATTACACTGTTACAACCCAGCTCATCTACATTTTCAGCACTGCACAACCAGCAACTCTGTATTTCTAACTGTATGTCTACTCCTCCAAGAAGACTCTTCAGGCTTGTTTTTGTCCTCTGTTCTGCAGAAACCTGGGATGGATCTAGCAGACACCTACATCACTTTTGTTCGGCAGAACCAGGACATCCTCCGAGATCGGGTCAATGATGAGCTGTACATTGAAAGGGTGTTTGATGTGAGTTTTTATTCTAATGTTTCTCACTGAGATAATCAGCCAATCACATGACAGCCACACCATGGCCGTTGTTCTGAGTATTTCAGAAACTGCTAATCTACTGGTATTTTCCCACACAACCATCTCTAGGGTTTTACAGAGAATGGTCTGAAAAAGAGAAAATATCCAGTGAATGGCAGTGGTCTGTCTTGTTGATGTCAGAGGAGAATGGGCAGACTGGTTGGATGATAGAAAGGCAACAGGAAGTCAGATAAGCACTGATTCCAACTTAGGTATAAGAATACAATCCCTGAACACACAACACACCCAACCTTGAAGCAGATGGGCTACAGCAGCAGAAGACCACACTGGGTGCCTCCTGTCAGGTGAGAACAGGAAACTAAGGCTACAATTCACACACACTCACCAACACTGGACAATAGAAGATGCAGAAACATTGCCTGGTCTGTTGAATCTCCATTTTTGCTCCGTATTCAGATGCTAGGCTCAGAATTTGGAGGAAGCAACGTGAAAGCATTGATCCATCCTGTCTTGTATCAACAGTTTAAGCTGCATGTGGTGTAATGTGTGAAGGGATATTTCTTGGCATACTTTGGTCCCCTTATAACCACTGTGGCCTGGTTTAACCACCATAGCCTACCTGAGTATTGTTGATGACCATGTCCATTCCTTTAGAAACACAGTGTAGCATCTTCTGATGCTACTTCCAGCAGGATAATGCACCATGTCGCAAAGCTCAGATCATCTTCACCTGGTTTCTTAAACATGACAATGAGTTCACTGCACTCCAGTGGCCTCCACAGTCACCAGATCTTAATCCAACAGAGCAGCTTTGGGATGTGGTGGAACAGAAGACTCTCATCATGAATGTGCAGCAGACAAACCGGCAGCTACTGTGTGATGTTGTCATGTCAATATGGAGCAAAAGCTCTGGGAAATGGTTTCCACCACCTTCTTGGATCGGTGACACTAAGAATTTAGGCAGTTCTGAAGGAAAATGGGAATTGCTTAATTGTAAGATATCAAGTAGTTAATGTGACTATACTCTCATTATTGGATTTCCGTATTTTAACCAGCACCTGGTAGTAATGTGCTAATTCCACCATAAGGTGGTATCAATATACCAATCTGCCTGCCAACTGCTGAAATAAAACACAACACTTTGCCATTCCTAGTAAGAAGTATGTGCCACTGTGTGAGATTTGATGATCATGTCTAATTATAAGAAACATGCAGTGCCAAAGATGAGAACCTGCAAAAAGCCCTGTGTGGAACTCCTTCAAGAAAATAAACAAAAATGAGGTCCAGTTTGAACTCTCAAATAAAGCTAGCATATCATAAGTCTACCATGTCTATGCACAGTCATGTTAGCGAAGCATCCAACAGAAGGTCCATCTGGTTGCCCAGTCATTGTTACCTTTGTCACCAGAGGAAGGAAGTTTAATGTTAGATGTAAAAAGGAAATCATGGACATCTTCTCAAGGCGCACTCACACCAGGATAGTCTGGGGGACACTCTTCGATTAGGCAGGGAATTCCGAAAAACTTTGCACCTTTCCTCATGGGTTTTGTTTACTCTTTAGTACACTGCTCTTTAGTAAAGCGGACCAAACCACCTGAACAACACCAAGTAGTTACAGCTGTTTGCTAGGAGCAGTATTTCCAGGAACAACCGCTGACCATCAAAGAAGAAGAAAATCCAGCTCATTGATTGGCCAGGACCGAAAATGGCTCTTTCACTGCAAGGAAACAATGGAGCAAAAAGTTTCTGCAGTCTGGTTTCTGTTTCTACTTTGGTGTTCAAACCTAATACAATTTTTTTCCAGAATATGTCCAGTATGAGCAGCACAGAGGTAGCCAGCTATCTACCATGCTGATCTATGTCACTTCCTTTCTTTGGTTCACTGGATGGTCAGCTCGCTTTCACACTGGAAGAGCTCCAAACCAGGAGACCCCCAGTTTTTTTTTGTTTTGTTTTTTTTTATCGGACCAGAGTTTACTCCTTTGGTCCTTACCAGAGTTCAAATGCCCATTAACACTACTCCAGATGAACCGTACTGTCCATTCAGGTAGACCAGGATTCATTGAAAGTGGACTAAACATGAAAATCAACACAAAATCCAACTGCAACTAAACTCGTGTTTGTCTCAGTGTGCATCAAAAACATTTTCTTAGCTTTATTCCAGTTACAAAGGAGCATTTTTTGTTCCTTTCAGACAGACATAGACCTTTCTGCTCACTTATTGATCTTTAGCTGCTCCTGATTGGACATTACCGTTAATTTAAACTGATTGGGGGAAAGTTTGACAGGAAGTGGCTTCTCCATAATTTCCAAGTCAAAATAGAGGTCTGTTAGCAACATTGTAGTGAAAGTCATCTCTTTTTTCATAATGAAACTATGATAAATAATGGTTTTATAAACAATAGCAATATGCAGTCTTACGTTAATGGGGGGGCTCTGTCTTAAGTTTTTCTGAGTTACACACATTCTCATCATATAGTTTTCCTTTATGTGTACCAGTTTGTTCGTCAGACAAAGCTAGTAATGTAATTTTTTCTTAATACTTTGAGATCAAACTGACAGTCCGGTGTTTATCGTGTTTGATTTTCCTCTTTCAGAGCAGCAGCAGGTCGCTCTGATGCTGAAAACAGTGTCTGCTTCTGTTGCCCAATTTATCACTTATGGAATATTGAGAGCATTTGGCTCACTTTGTTGGAACCAAAACCCCTTCTAACCAATCCTCCATCCCATGCTGTCTGCTGTCTTCCCAGACCCCCATCCCAGCCACCTACAAGATTTAGATTTATAGGAATATTTTAGCAACAAGTTGTCAAACACGCCTCAGCTCACCGTTGTGACTGAATGCAGTGTCTTAGGCATGGCAGCTCAGAAGTTCATATACATTAGCAGCACGAAGCAGTGATGGATTTCTGCCACCCACTGGCTCCTCTGAGGGTTCAGAGTGAGTTCGAGCTGCACTGTGCTGATTTGTGTTTGTTTGGGGAGGGGGCGAGGAGAATGAGTCTAATGGAGCTCATAAGCGCCCAGTCATGCGCCAAGGAGGAGGTGACAGCAGGGTTACCAGGACTTGGTGTCTTCATCGAGCCCTCCAGTATCCTTCACATACACACTTATATGTGCATTTTGTTTGTAACAAAGGAAGCAAATCCTGCATCAGGCCTCCTGATAGGAATGTTTTCACTACACAATTGTCTTGTTTATGTGTCACTCGGCAAGCTACTCAAATTCATTTAAAGCCCCTCTTCTTTGAACGCCGTCTGCATCAATGGACTTAAATAACCAGCAAGAGCTGCAATGCTGCAGTAAAGATAGAGAAAACACACAGTTGTTGACATGCTCAGATTTTTTTGTTTGTTTTTCCTTATGTGCATGCTCACATGAGTCTGTCTATTTCTGTTAAAGTACTAACCAAAGACCCTGTAGGTGTGGATAGAGAATGAAATATATGCTCAAAAATAACTGTAATACAACGGTTTAAATTGAGGACAGAGAGCATATTCACCCTGTGGTACACCTCTACTAAAATCCTCTTCCTAGCTATGTGCA
>CM047984.1:3769261-3779411 GCA_026261665.1 Melanotaenia duboulayi | reverse complement strand
ATGAAAAGACACTAATTCTGACCTATGCGTGATTTTTCAATACCTAAAAAGAGACTTTTTAGCCACTTCTTGATAAGAACCCCCTGTACAAGGGGCAACATGAGATAAGTGCAGTACAGAACATATTTTCACACACTAGTGAGCATAAATCCATACATGTTGCTTACCAACATGACGAGGAGAAACTCAGCTTAAAGACTCTACCAAGCATTGGCATTCAAAATGAAACACAATTCAAACCCCAAGCAATTATGGGAATGTAACAAAAACATGAGAAAAGGACTGTCCACTTTAGACCTTCTGCTAATTTCTCCACTTCAAGCAAACCACACAATGTGTCACATTCAAATTTTCTGTTGTATTCCCCGGTGAAATTTACTCTAACAGTAACTCATACCCTGATTCTGTCTCAGCTAAGCTGACACATTATACAAATAGCCCTGGAAATTGTTGAGATATACTTAATTTATTTTGTGTATGTCACTTCAGACAGGAGACAGGAAAAACTAACCTAGAGAAGGAGAGGTTTAAAGAGAAAATGTCTGTTCATTTTGAACAGATGTGAAATTAGAGCGTTATCGTTACCTCCACCAAAGCAGGTCAAGCACTGTTAGTTTGTCCGTCTGTCTGTCTGTTAGCAACATAACTAAAAAAGTTATGGATGGATTTTTATTACATTTTCAGTCAATGTAACAAATGGAAAAGGGAACAATTGATTGAATTTCACGGGTGATCCGGATTACTGCCTGGATTCAGGAACTTTTAAAGGATTCTTTACTATGGAGGGATAGAGATGATTTCGCCATTAAAGCTTCTAACTAAAAAATAACGTCCACAATTATTAGCAAAAAATAAATAAAAATACAATAGCTTGGCTAAAGTCTGAGCTCTCTGAGTGCTTATCCTCATTTGTGAGATTAATTTTCTTCCTGCCTGACTGAGAGAAAACTGCTTCATTACTTCAGTATAATTGGGAGCTAACATGAATGAAGTCAGAAGGTTCTAAAGGCATAGACAAAATCAAAAATTTGCTCAACCTTGAATGATCATCAATGTGTTTTGCCTTTTCTCAAGTGCAACAGTACAACCTCTGGACTGTTTTCCCTCTTTAAATTGGAAGGTAATTACAGATCTTGTCATTGTGTGAAGTTAAGGCTGTTGCTTGCTCAAAGAGTAGATCTGAATATTATGGGTCATTATGGTGTCAGAGCAATTTTCCTGAACATTCTTGTATGTGTGCTAGCTGAAAAATGTGTGCATTTTACCAGCAGTTATTGAATGCTGCAGGTAAAAGACAGAACCTGATTTTTTTTTTCCTGTCTCTGAAGTTCAAAGCAGGACCCTGAACTCTTTCCTTGACATGCACCATTCAGCAGTTTTCCAGTAAATGGATGTCTTTGAATAAGTAAATGTTTTACCCTCTTTGAGTTTTGCCATTTTCATGCTGCAAATCCATTGACCCTGTGTTGTAGGGTCATCAATGGGACTGAAGTGAGGCATTTCACAAGCTGTCAGGAAGCAATCTGCTATCATCCAAACTCAGAAAGCAAAATACAGAGCGACCATAAACAGTCTGTGCTCAGAGAGCAGATATAACCTCTTTATTCTAAATGTTCTTTACAGAGACATTTAAATATTTGTAAAGAAAAACAACATTGAGCTTAAACATGGGTGTTTGCTTGCAATTAACTGAATTCATAAATAGGCTAAAGGATGCTTTGATAAGGAATGTTCTCCAGTAGTCTGTGCTCACATCATTAATCCCTGAAAACGAAGCATACAGGGCCTCACATTTGATCATTTTACCCTGTAAAGGCTGCATTAATTAAACTTATAACTGACTGAACTTAGAGCATACTCTCATAATTAGTCACCGATAAGCTCAAATCCCATAAATTGAGATTCCCTTGAAGAAGTAATAACTTTCACATCCATCAGTTTGATCTCAGCCCTGACTTTACTGCTGCATCTGAAAATCTGATAGACTCAACATGCTCAGTGTTTACCTTTCTGCATAAAGATAAAGTGGGGGAAAAAGTAGTGATATCATGGGGCTGTGGGACTAACAGGTGACCCAAGATTTTTTTCTAAATTTTCATTTTGTATGTGTGTGAGTGTGTGTATGTAATTTCCTAGTCAACATCTAATAAACATGTTAACTATCACAAATTATTTCACAAACATAAAAATAAATCTCTCAATGGTAGTTGCTCCGCTCCATAATGTAACTGGCAAAAATAAAGTAATTTCCTGCGTCAGCCTACAAAGGGAAAGTAGCTGAATCTGGTGAAATACAGTAAAAATGTCAAATATAGCTCTTTTTCTTCCAAATGAAATGCTGATATTATATAATGAATGGTTTTAAACTGTAATGACTATGAGATTACAATTTGTAGTTTTAATGGAAGTCAGTGGGGCATTTTTGGCCACAAAGATCCCCAGAGGGAGTATTTGACATGACATGGAAATTATAATAATGCAGTCAAAGCAGTCTTTCTAATAATCTTTGACATATCCAATAATCTAATCTCCACTAAAGACCCAATCCTCTTCTATGTATTAAATGGAAAATAATTCATTTCTGTGTGTTTTTTGTAACAAATAATGTAATAGTTCAGTTAATGTGCATTTTAAGGGTTTAAATCCAAGAAATGGTTGAATGTTTGGTAGTTTTAAGCAGGTCTAAACTGTTTTAAGTGATTATTGAAAAAAAAAGCAGAAAAGATATTGATGTATGATTGTTTTATAACAGTTTTTGTGAGTGGCCATGATGGTAATTTGGTAAATTTGAGGAGGACACAATAGTTTACAAAACATGATTCTAACCATAGAAACAAAGCTTTACCAAAAAATTAATAATAAACAATTAAATAAAATTCCTATTATGATTTCACTCTTTGAGATGCAAACCTGTAATTTTTTTTGTGTTTCTTTCAGCAATGGTACACAAGTATCATGAAGTTAGTGTGTATTTGGCTGACTGACAGACTGGACCTCCACCTCCACATGTACCAGCTGAAGACACTCATTAAGATTGTAAAGGTACAGAGATACAAGAACGTTGGTTTAATCTTTATCCTTCCGTGTGACAGGTCACCTTTAGCTGCCTGACTCAAAGTTTCCATGACCATCAATGGATGAGGCCGAGACTGGCCGCTCTGAATGATCGAAATCTGAAATTGTGGCTTCCATCCATTAGCGATTGCATCTATAGCCTTCAGAGACTTGAACAGCTGGACGTAATACAAGAGGCAAGGTTCAAATTAGACAAGTAGGTAGTAAGTCACAGTGTTTAGCAGAAGTGTTAACAACGCATTGATCTACATCAATACGTTGATTTCATCATCAATGATCCAGTCTAATCCAACTTTCTTTATAAAGTACTTTAAAAACAGCCACAATTGACCAACGTTCTATACAGAAGAATCACTACACAGTAAATAAAAGTAATCAAAATAATAATAAAAAATCAATAAAACAAATTCAAATAAACAAAAACCAGATAAAGTCAACGCCTCACAAAGTGGTAAACAGTACAGGTGGGTTTTAGCAGGAGATTTAAAAACAGACCGTGAAGTTTCCTGTCTGATGTTCAGAGGGATGTCGTTCCACATTTTAGGAGCAGCAACAGCGAAGGCACTATTTATATAGCTTCTGCTCTGCTCTCTGAAAACTGAAGAGCAGCCGATCAGCTGATCTTAGAGAACTGGCACGAGTATGTAGGTGAAGAAGTTCAGAGATCATGGGGGTTTAAAAAGAAAATCATTTTAAAATGGATTCTAAAGTGAACAGGCAGACATAATGAAAAAGGCAGAGTGGTGGTAAACTGTCTAAGAATGATCGGCTTCACTTTGCCTTCAGTAAAAAAAAAAATATGTTTTCTTTTTTTCTTTGTAGAAAGTTTAAAGCCATCCCGGCCTTTATGTAATAGAGTGGTTTGACAGAAAGAGACACTCTTTATGAGGCATATAAATTTGTGAAATAAAATGCCACGTTTCCTCGGCATGGAGCCAAGCAGGAGCAGAAAAGAGGCCTACTGAAGCTTGTCGACCCCATGAAGAAAGGGGCAGAGACACAGCATCTCCAAGGCTGATGCAGAATGTTTGATCAGCCAAATAAGACCTGAACCCCTGAGGAGCTATGCCCCCGATGCCCACCCAATCCTCCAAACCATCTGTTAGGATTTCATCAATCCACTGATCATCAATCCAAAAATATCAATCTAACTGAAGATATCAATCAATCACGGATCCAGCTATCATTTATCATCTGTCCGACATTCTTCAGAAAGAAAATGTGTAATTGTTTTCATTTCCTTTGTTCTAACAACCAAAATGTTTTTTTTTTTTTACTAGATGGGGAAAATGTGGATATCCAAAGGTGCAGTGTGTAACTATGATAAAGTCAGACGATAACTAAGTTGTAAAAAATATTTGGTCACTCTAAAAAGTTGTAAAGTTTACACTATACTCTCCTTTAATGTTTAAAGTAGAAATGTATTCTGTTTATTCTGATTTTGTCTGATTTCTTTAAAAAAATAAAAATTATCTAAATCTCCGATTGAGCTCTGAAAGATAATTAGATTTTGATATTTTAGTTGTTGTTTTTTTTTTTGTAATTTAATATAAATAGAAGTGCTTGTGTTAAACCAGGATGTCACGTCATCTGATATGGATCACTGGATCCCAACCATTTCAAAACAAAATCGGATCATGATAGAATTTATGATATCTGCCAAAACTGAATTAATATCCTTTGAAATGTGTCGTGATCAAACTTATTTTTTGCACAGAGATCCAGTCTAATTAGAGGAAGAAAACCCGTAAAGCCACAGAGAGGACATGTCAGCTCAAAACAGAAAGACCACATCAGACCAATAATGCTCAAACCCTGAATATTTAAGATGCAACAAGACTAAATTGCTCCTCTAAACCACGATCGATTCCTGTAAAAGCCGTCAAAACTGATGGTGAAGAAATGGAAAACAAAAGATAATAGAAATCAAGTAATGCCGAACTGTCCTTGAAAGCAGCAGTGAGGAGGCAGACATGAAAGAGAAAACTGCTCAACTGTCTGCTGCTGCTTCCCACTGCTTTTGTCTTTTTAGAGTTTTAGTTTAACAAGAAAGCGATGAAGAAGGAATGATTGTAGCTCCTGAAGGTAAAAACTACTCAGACACCTTGGTCTGCTTTCCTAGTTTGACATATAAAAGACTGTGAATGTCCTTGAGCCTCAATATTTTTTCAGCTTTTGTCCTTTTAAATGGCACATAGCAGCCTCCTCTTCCTGCACACTACATTCCTAAGATCCTCTCTGTTATTTCTTCCCTTTTTTTTTTTTTTTTTTACCTATTTCCCACTTCACCAGAAGACCTACCGTGACTTCAGGCTGCAGGGTGTCCTGGATGGCACGCTCAACAACAAGAGCTATGAAACCGTCTACAACCGGCTGACGGTGGAGGAAGCTACAGCAGCTGTCAAGGCAGGCGATGGTCTCCAGGGTATCAGCATGAGAGACAGCGACGAGGACGACTGAACTCACACATGCAAACATCCTCCTTTCGCACATCATGTTACTGCTTGATCAGCATCCTCTCTGCAATATCAGGACTGGAAATAAAAGTGCAGTTATATAGAAGAAATGTTAGAAATTCAAAGAAGTATTGTGCTGCTTGACAAAATGTTCGATTTTTTTTTTTGTCAAAAAATAGACAGCTTCTTCTTATCTTACAGAGGATGCGTTTATTTAGCTCCACTTGAACCACTTTCACTAAATCTGACCTAAAACAATAATACTGATGCAAAAATCCTTTTAGCTCATTATTATTGTTTGGGAATGGCAACATTTGGTAAGAAACAAGAAAAAACCTTTTTGCTTTCTCGTTTTCTACTGATATTCTTAGCTGATTTGTGCAGACTTAGAACAAAACTGAATGTCATGTTAGGACATAATGAACTGATCAGCAACAGAACAAGTTATGCTAATCTGTGGTGGTGGTTGTGGACCATTTTGAGCTCTAGAGCTGCAATCACTTTTAATAAATGAAGTAAGTAAGCTTGCAGAAGTTAAATAGAAATTAAGCTAAAGTCAGTAGATATTGTCTGGAGATGTTGTCAGGACCCCTTTACCTCACACTGTAACACTGATAAGGGCCTTTGAGCATCTTTCTGCAATGTTTATCTATATTTTTATTCTTCACAGCTGCTTTTGTGCTTAAACTTAACCAGATTTATAAACCAGCTGTGTCACAAACACCTCACGGTGGACTGGAGTCAGTTTAGCCCGTTTTACAGGAGACTGACGGAACCTGCTAACTTATTTATTGAAATGACAACATTTAACAAAAAAGAAAACAATAATAAAACTTTTTGCTCACTCGTTTTCTACTGATATTTTTTGCTGAGTTGTACAGAAATATAAACAAAACTGAATACTGTATGTCCTAACACAGTGTGCTACACTTTAACACTGAAAAGGGCTCTTTAGCCTTATTTTGCAAAGCGTTGTTGATGACCAGATATCTCACTCCTAATCTCCTTTACCTTGTTTTGGTACGTACATCTAACCAAACAGCAAGGGAGAGCGAACTGGAGTTTCGAAAGTAAAGCCAGTAAAAACATAATGATCACATGTTGAAGTGGAGGATATGAGCAGAGAGCGGTCGGCTAACTGGATCCATTTTCTTTATTAAAGTAAGCTTTAGTTTACTCAGAAGTGTGTAGTAAATTTGAACTCTGAGATTAAAACTGAACTTTAGTTTCTTAAAGCTCAGCAGCTTCCTGTTACGTTTCCTCTCAGAGCTTTAGCTTATAGTTCAATGATCTTGCTGCATTAATGAATTTCTTTACAGCAGTAGCTGCACAGTCAACTATAGAAATGTATTTTTAAAGAAAAGACTTGGAAGTGTGTTTCTAAATGTGTCTGAAGTTATTCATTGTTTTATATTTAATGGGTTCTTCACACTTCTAATCTGATGGCCCCCTGTGCTGCTTTTTCATTACAAACCACAATGTTTGAACATAAATGCAAGAAAGCAGCATTGCTTTAAGCATAAAAACAGACAGTAAATTTTCCATAAAGGTGCGCCTGGCATTATATATTCATGATGAAAGCAGAGGAAGTTGTAGGGATGGTATGACGACAACCAAGATGTTGAACAGCCCAGTTACCAAACCAGAATCACCATTTCCTGAATTTACTCAAGTGAAAACACAACAGCCAGTCACTCCCCTTTTAACACTGCTGTCAGTAGTTTTGTTCTTAACAATAGAGGAACTGTTCATGTGTTCATGTTCATGTTTAGGAGGGTGGTAGAGGAATGTAAGACCAAGTTTTTTGCAGAATCATCAAGATTTTATCTTTATGGAAACTTAAGGATTTAGATCCAAAACAGGTCATAGGTTTTACCTGATACCACAAACTACTATTATTCTGTCTGGAATAATAAACCTACAAAGCAGCACTGACTTACTTATCAACAGACTGATTAAATTTAGCTATTTTGCCTCTTTGTTGGATGACCAAACAGACCCAATAACCCCTGAATGGGATTTCTACTTTGCATCAAGCTGTAGTCTTAATTTAGTCCTGAATATCCTCTGCTCCTTTTAGACCCCTTTCAGCCCAAAAACTTTGATCCTTAATATAAAAGTCTGTAAATCTGGATAAAATCATAGAAAGCACCAGCTTGGATTTCAGTCCTGACTCGTGGAAGGAAACTGTTTTGAACCACAGTCTGAAAACTAAGAACTTTTGTTTTTCAGCTTGTGTAGTGTGTTATAACATCTCATATGGAACTAATAAGACAACAAGACCTCCTGGACATAAAGGGCAGCAAATACATAACTGTTTATTTACCATGTAAATAATTCATCATTTTTTAGAACAACTTAGGATCTCAAGCTTCAGCAGTTCCCCAGACTGTCTGTTTGCCAGAATCAGTAATGGTACGGAGGGATGGATCCTGCTAGGGCTTCATGGATGATGACTTTTATCACCCACTTTTCAGTCTCTGAGAATGTAGTTAAGCTCTTCTTGTGAGGCCAGTTTTTTTCTGCCTCCTGTCTGAAATACCCAAAATAAATTAAGTACATCTTCACAGTTGCAAGGGTTTTCATTTTGGTCTCAAAAGAAAGCTGAGACATATGAGTCATGATCAATACGNGGTCTCAAAAGAAAGCTGAGACATGTGAGTCATGATCAATACATGTTACTATGTCCGAGTAAATTCACCTGGAACACAGTAAAATAAGTAAATGCATATCTCCTCCTAAAAGAAAACCACATTACTTTCAGTGGAGACCAGAGGAAAGCCGACTAATCCATCTAAAGTAGTGTCTGATGAGGATCTATGCTACAGTAGAAGGTAAAAAAGTGAACCTGAGCAGTTTTCCAGATGTTTTAACAAAGGTGTTATGCAGGTAAATCTCAGGAAGCCATCGGCCTATCAATGGTCAGAGTCAGGAGGATCCAGGGAAAGCCCCACATTCACCTTAGAAACACCATGAGGATCCAGAAAGAAGTGAAACCCAAGAGAGTCTGTGATAGGAAGACCTCCTCCATCTTCATGGAACCTAGCAGGACCTTCATGATTCATTACAAACAAAGGCCGAGTCATAGCAGAGGTCAAAACTTTTGACCACAAAAACAGCAGAAGATGTGATTTCTGATTCTGGCTGCCAGCTCCCAGAGTTTTAGTCCAGGGTGAAGAGACAACCATCTTTGTAACCAGCAGAGTCTCTGCTTTCATGTGACACCTTGTTTGTGTGATTTGTTTCAAATGGAGAAATTAGCAGAAGCTCTGAAGTGAACAGAGCTGTTCTCGTGTTTTCCTTACATTCCTATATAACTGCTTGACGTTTGGCCTGTGTTTGGTTTGGATGCCAGTGCTTCTCCCCGTCATGTTGGCATGCTACATGTTAGGATTGATGCCTCCTAGTGTGTGAAAAGATTTTCTCTGCTGTCTGCTTGTCAAGAAGAGCTGAAAACATCAACATGTAAAAAAAAAACAAAAGGCTGAGAGGAAACCTACAAAAATGACATTTATCCTATACTTATACAAGATGTTTGTGGACTCTTGTATTTTAAACATAATTTAAAGTAAAAACTGCTCAGTGGGGAGAAAAATAAGCGTAAACTAGGAAGTAAAAAACAACTGGAAATAGTCCTGAACTGGTCTTAATGTTCAGTATTCTATGACTCAACTTGAAGCTCCAGATGATGACTCGGTTGTCTGTCCAGAAATAAACGCTGCAGAAAGATGTTCGGCTCTTTGCTTCAGCTATTGAAAAGGCTGACATGGTCAGGGTGCTGACGCTTTGTGCATCTCTCACAGACAGCATCTAGTCCTGAACAAATGTCAGTATTTGATGCCCTGGGAAAAGAAAGGGACGGATGTTCACATCATCACACTCTTCTAACAGATCCTTACTCCTCTGAGCTAATGCAGTGTTGCTGCTCTGCTGTAGCCCCTGAATCTGAATTCTTGGTAGCTTAAAATCTTTCTCTAGTCACTCCAAGACTGGTGGCCTCAGGTGATGAAGGGACATATCACCTCCTGCAGTTCTACAGTCTGCACAGGTTTGCACGAACACGACAGGAGGGGACTGAAAAATGTCTTTGAAAAGTGTAAATTTGTGAGACACTTGACGACATCTTGATGTGGTTGTAGCTATGCTATCGTTTCTGTCTGTTGTAAAGAATAGTGATGTGATGCCTGTTATGCATCCAGTATCGATCATGGTCTTTGAGATGTGCCATTAAATGAAAATAAGGTCTGGACTTCTTGACTGGGTCACTCCAGGGAAAACATCTGAACCTGAATGATGTTTAACCTGACCAGCAGCAACAGGATGAAGTCGTTCATCTCTGCTTTGAACTCACTCGTGTTGGTTTGTTGTTGAGAAAATTGCTGTATCTGTAAAGTGTTGGCTTTCTTTTGAGTTTTTGTTCCACCCGTTCGGTCCAGTTTGTGTTAGTACAGCTCAGATTAACAATGAAAGAATAGAAAACTATATGAAGACGTGTGTTTTAGTTTTTTTATTTTACACCTTTTCATTTTTTTTCCACGTGTCACTAATAAAAGTGTTTTTAAAGGACTGGTAAATTCAACCGTTGGTTTTATTTCATTGTATTCACACCACATGTCAAA
>CM047984.1:3674410-3693414 GCA_026261665.1 Melanotaenia duboulayi | reverse complement strand
TTAATTTCTCTTTCCTTTATATTTTAATCTTTTTCATTTGTCTTAATTAACAAATCTATTTTTCTCCTTCTTTCTTACTTTTTTTTTCCCAGCTCCGATGCTGTCACTTCTTGACCAGTAAGCTAGGCCATGGGTGGGGCCTGGCTCTTTAGTGAGGCTGAACACAGGTCTGATTAAAACCTAGCTGACTGCAACATGTTGCTCCCATCCTTCTCTGCAGTGTGAAAATAAAGGTCTAAGAAGTGCTTTTGATGGTTTTTGAAGGACACTTGTTCTCAGTCTTGTATTTGCAGAAAAAATGAATACCTTTTTGTTATAATTTTCTGTGTGTGCAACTTTGTGTGTTTCTCATCATTTAAAATGACTAGTTCTGCTATAAATTGTATAATGAACTTCTGATGCAGATATACATGAAACAGTGAATGTTATTCCAATACAAACAATTCAAATAACTACAACTAAAACTTAATTCCACACTTTAATGTATTTGAGTGTAACATGAAGCCAAACCCTGCAGAAACATCTCTGACAGATGTTTTGAATTTATGTTATTAGTAAAATAGAAAATGGTTGTTTGTTGTTTTGCTGGAAGGAATCATTTTGGAGAACAGACAACGTGGTCTGGAGGTCAGGTACTTCATTTTACAAGAGAGTTGTGCAGTTTGATGAAGTGGTTAAATATTACAGGATTACAGGAGAAAAAAAAAATTACTACTACTACAATATTGAATTTCCCTTTGGGATTAATAAAGTATTTTTCATTTCATTCATTTTGTTAAGAGTTTTAAGAACAGAAAAAAGGCTCAGTTATATAAATAACAAATTTTAAAGATGTGGATTTCTAACTTACATTTTGCTCTGATTTAAATTCACAACGCGGGCCATATTTTCATTTCCTAGTGATTTAAGATATGTGAACTTGATCAAATAATAAAGAAACAAGTCTGAATTTAACTTTTCACTTTTGTTCTCTAATAAATGATTTTTTGAAACCTGCCTGATTGTCTCAACACCATGAGACACGATTATGTCTGCATTATGCTGCTTTAAAGCAATATAATTCATTGATCAAGAACAATGCAAGATCAGCCTAAGACTAACAGTACGTATATCCCATATGGATTCCACAATCTGACTATAGAGTTTAATGTTCCTTTCTGCATAAATTTGCATATTAATGTGGTAAAACAAACTGCTAGTCCCATGGCCATAAGATCACCATTATCCCCTCTTTTGTTAAGGGGATCATGGTCAAACATATGGAATATATGTTTATGTCTCTTGTTTCAGCTATTAACTTGAATGCATTGATATTAATACTGAAAAAAAGTGTGAATGAGATCAAATCGTAACCTTACAACTGGGATTAAAAATTAATTGTGTAAGTTACACAAAGCGTGTAACGGACAGCACATTAGCTCATGCTAACCCATTGTAAGACAGACAAAAGCCTTACGATATCATTGAAGACTCCTGGCCTCATTAGATTTATCAGCTTGGCCACTTGGAAAACGTCAACCGACCCTTCAGCCTCCAGCTGGTGTGTCAGCGACAGCAGAGCACATAAAGTTCCTGCTGTGACTCCTCCAACACTGAAAGAACAAAGAAAAAAACATTTTTCACAGCGAAATATCTCAGAAACAACAATCAAACCAAAAGCTGTCATCATACTAAATATAATGCTAACAAATAGTCAAGGTCTTACTCATCATGGATGACAATCGGGCCATCCTTGCCAATGCGCTCTTTTTTCACCAGGCTAAGCAGCTCAAAGGTCTGGCTGATGGGACTGTCTGGGTTCGGCCAGCAGGGGGCGCGGTAATGTCGCACCTCTAAAACGTAATCATCCTGTTCAGGTGATCAGAGATGTTTAGTAAGAATCAGCAGCTTGAACAACTTAATCTGTATCTTAAATGTTTAGATTAGTAGTTTAGACTTGTGAATCAGTAGTTTGAACTTGTCAATCAGTAGCTTAAACATGTGAATCAGTAGCGTTAATGTATAGATTAGTAGTTTGAACATGTGAATCTATAGCTTTGTGTAGATTAGTAGATTGAACAAGTGAATCAGTAGTTTAATGTATAGATTAGTAGTTTGAACATGTGAACCAGTATTTTGAACATGTGAATCAGTCGTTTGAACATGTAACTCAGTAGTTTGAACATTTGAATCTGTAGTTTGAACATGTGAATCTATAGCTTTGTGTAGATTAGTAGATTGAACAAGTGAATCAGTAGTTTAATGTATAGATTAGTAGTTTGAACATGTGAATCAGTACAGTAGTTTGGAAAATAATTTACTTCTAACGAGTTAATCATTCCAACAGATTCAGTTTTTTGCTCACATCACTCAATCATATGCATTTAGCGAATGGTCTGAAAGTCCCCAAAGTTCCCGAATTTCCCTGAGGACTCTTCAAAGGGATTAATAAAGTATTTTTATTCTAACTGTAAGACTCAGATCTCAATCTGAATTAAGAAAATCTATAAAATAAACTATTAAAAACAAAACAAAAACACAAAATCATGCCGTTATTGTCTGAGAGCTGGGTGAACTGAGTCTTTATATATTCTATCATCAGTTGGACCAAAATGATTTGTGGTGTAACACGTTCCACATTTGACTAACTTGTGTGGCTTCCATTACGTAGTCCTGGACTACCAGCATGTCCTCATTGGACAGACAAATGTTAGTCTCGCTCCTCTCAGTGATGGTGAACATCCCATAGTTGATTGTTTGACCTTTCCGTGGCCAGAAGATGCATGGCTCTGTTTCTTCATTCATCTGCAAACAAAGAAAGTCACATGATAGAAAAATGACCCTGTGATCCATCTTTATGATTTTAAAGGAACACTGTCTCTGTGTAGTACTGGGACTACTTTTACTTGGTTTCAGTTGGTGATAACATTAGTAATGAATACAAATCATCCATAGAGGAGAGGATCACGCTCTCTCATTATGTGTAACAGAGCAAACAGGAGGAAATCCAACTTTCAGGGTAACTCTGATAACAGTGTTCTCGGGCCCCAAGAAACATTGAGGCTGTTTTTTTCACATATCTCCAATTTTTTCTGCATAAAGATACAATCTGCAAGGTTTTGGGGTGGTTTCCCAGACTCAGATGATGGCTATTCCTCAATTTAAGTGGCCTTTTGGCAGACTAGTGGAACTCTTCTCTCTGTCATGGTGGTGTCAAGGAGTCATCACCTGGAAATAGCACTTTTTCAAGTTAAAAGATGTGTATTGGTGTTGGACCGAAGTGTTAACTTCCCTGAAAGACTTTCGTTTTAAGACGGTTGAGTTCTTCCGTCTGGGCCCAGAGCCACCAACAAGGGTAAACTCTCGCCAATGTGTGATTTTAATTTGCTCCTGGGATTTCGTCATCACAGGAGGCTATTTGAATAAGCCAGCCCCTCTTCCACCCCTAAAGTCATGCTTTAGGGGTGGAATGATATAATGATATAAAGTCATGCTTTACTGCTGATGCAGCTAATGCTAACGCTAATGCTAAGGGACCAGCCTAAAACTTTAACTCCCGGCAATGTACAAATGGACCCTGTTTTCTTTTTTATAAGTGGGGTGACTAAGCTGCTGATGTTTTGGAGTCGGACGCATTGTGCATGCACTGGGCCAGCCAGCCTTCCGACTCTGACCTCCCTGCGGCCAATGTTCCTACCTCCACAGCAACTCTGACTCAGGCGTACAAAATCTGAGAAAACAGAAAACTGCGACCAAATTGAGGAAATGATGTGAAATGTGAGACATTTGTGCAGGAAAAAGGGAGATAATATTAATAATAACCTCAACCACTACAATATGTTTTGTCATTGGGAAACAAAAATTCCATCGTATAAAATCCATCCAGCTAAATAAGGAGCCAGTCTGCTGCCAGCATGTAGCCATCAGTGTGGAAAGTAGCTTTGGTCCTTCATTCCAGCAGAGCGGGACCAGACTGAAGGCTGGAGGTCTAGAAGTGATGCTACGCTAATGAAACACACAAGAGGAGGATTTCCTTTAATTTATTTACTCTTACACAATGCTTTTTTATTGTTGTCCCAGTTTCTGTCAAGACGGTCTTTATTTCCTGTAACTCCTCGTCCACCTGGTTAATAGAGGTAATTGTGTCCCTCTGCACCACCCACCCAGCTGGAGCACCCAGGAACTAGAAAGAAATATTATTTAACACTAAATAAACTACTGCCAATCTCAGATGTATCTGTACATATTTATTTTATAAATTAAAACAAATTACCGGAATCATTAATGTCATTTAGCAGGCGTTTCTCCAAAGCGATTCACCACTCTGGGAATTGACCTTCGGCCTCCCGCATGGGAGACGGATGCCCTACCAACTGAGATATCCAGTCACACATTCAATGCCTCTGGCGTGTCTTCCCTCCTGACACTGTGATGACACCACTATTCTCCCTTTCTGACACCAGTAATGCCCACGCTGTTCCCACCGATTAAACATTTTTACATTTTTTCAACATGGTCCATCAAGATCTCTACTTCACGTGTTAACTCTTTTTCCCTCCCATCATGGAAATGATGTGATGAATATTTATTACAGACATCCACTCGACCATTTATAGCCTCATAAACACGAACATCAGCAACATCTAGTCAGAAGCAGATGGAGAGACGAGCACGTTTGTGAGCTTGCACATGTAAACGTGTGGCGTGTGTGGCCATGCAACGAGGAAGAACTGTGTGCTTGCAGGGGGCCGTGATCACACCACACCCCGAAGCATCAGTGGGGGATGGGGGGAGCCCGAGGCCACAAAGGCCCAGCAGGTCCACAGAGCACCAAGCCCAGGACAACCAAACCAGACAGAGCAGTGGCCCACTCAGACCAGAGTAGAGGGGCCCCCAGACTGGAGCCTCCCAGCACAACGGGGCAGAGGCACCTGGCAGCACAGGGCAACGGTGAGCAGGCCCAGCGGGCGCCGGGCACTGCGGCACAGGCCCCACGGATGGCAGGCACCCCACAGGCCCAAGAGTCACCCATTCCCCCCAGCAGAGCCCTGCCCAGGTACCCTACGGGCCCGACCGCCCCAGGCAAAACCACCGCCGGCCACTCCAACCCAACACCAAGGCTAGGCACCCCAGGGACAAGAACATGTCCGCAGGTCAAACCCCTCCCCCAAAGAAAAAAAATAATAACCAGAGGGTGGGAAAGACTTCATTAGGGCCGTCATAGAGTAAGAAAGGAAATTATTGTGTTCCTCTCTCTAATACACACCCACATCCACCGCTAGTAAAACTGTGGTCATATGAGAGAGACGTGTGATCACCAAATGCAGGGGTGCCTAAGTCTGGTCCTCGAGATTTACTTTCCTGCAACTTAGATGCATCCCTTCTCCAACACACCTGAGTCAAATGAATGGCTCATTACCAGGCCTCTGCAGAACCAAATGATGAGGGAATTCAGCTGTTCAGTCATTGAAAATGAAATATGACATAGTTTCCCCATATTACCTTAAAACTAATCTTGTGCTACCATTTAAATATATCAGCAGTGCTACACTGCTTCAGGCAAACATCAGGTTAATAGTAGGTGTCGGATTTTAACACGTCAATTAGAATTAATAAATTACAAAAAAAAATTGCACATTTAATCGCAGTTTGAATTCCGAACAATGTGGAACATTTCTCAGTGCATGGTAGCTGATACACCAATTAAACTGGTGCACATCAGAGTCCAGCCAACAAGTTAGCGACTTCGGCGCTTTATTTAGTGAGTGTTCAGACCTCTCTAGTGACTCTGTTTTAAATGAACGACTATTGACAAGTCCAGCAACTTTCTGGTGTAATTGGAAACGTTTGGAGACTGATGTGAAAGCACGTATCGTTTACTCTTCTCATTGAGCAGTGGTACCGACTCAAGCCCCTCTCCCGTACAAAAGAACTCACAAGAGGCCTGGTCCTCATGCAGCACCCAGCTTACAGCTGCAGTCAAAGTAGGACATGATCACTTCTGCTCCATGACCAGACTGATGATGAAACACGCAAAGTTTCCACTGTCTGATCCCGCTCTGGCTTACAGTCAGATATTAATGCCTATTAATGAAGAGTGTGGACAAAAATGTCTAAAAAGTTAAAAGTACTGTAACATGTTGTAGACTCTTCATAAGAGAACAATTAAAGTACTTAAAATGGGACTTTGACTTTAGGTCTGTACTGTTATGGCCAGGGATATTTTCTATATCTTTTTCTACTAATTTGAATTAATATGAAATTAAATGCATTCTCCGAGGCATTACTAGAGCTTGAGTTTACAATATTAATGTCTGTGTCTGTTTTTTGATTAGGTTTTCCACTAAAATTAAATAAAGAATAAATAATAGCTGGCTAAGAGAAGTGAAAGGTTAATATTAACACAGTCACCGTTTCTCATGGCCATACGTTTAATACACGTTTTATGAAGAACTTAATCATCCCAAACCAAAAAAAAACAACTCTGGTCAATAATGTGATTTGTGTAAATTGAATTAAAAACGAGTTACTCACCCCAGGCAGTGACACTATGAGCTGAGCATTATGGTCCCATATCATCCTCCAGAAGTCCTTTATGGTACCAGGCAAAGGATTCTGAGTAATGATAAACTCAGTGCTCCGTCTGTAACCCTGCAAAAACAAGACAGTTTAAAACTAGTTCTGCAAACCTAATAAATGAATTAAGACTCAATAAATACTGCAATATAACTTGATGGCAGACTGTTATTACAGAACTCATGTCACAGCCATACAGCTGAGAAGGTGATGAGCTCATATTTCTTAGAAACTGAAGGTATAATATTGCTGTCTTCAGTTATCTGTCAATAGCTAAGAAAAATGTTTTACACAAAGTCAAACAAATTCTTCTCAGCATCTTCAGTATTAGTTAAAAGAAGTGGGTAGAAGCTCTTTTTCTCCCTCTTTCTGCGTGGTTAACCTTGTGTAGCTAAAGCCTTTATGTTAATTCAGGTCAAAACTTAATGTGTTGAAATTGCTGCAGAGATGTTGAAGGTCTTTGTTGATTGTGACTTTTACATAAAGTGGTGAAGGTATTTAACATGCTACACTGCCTACAGATTAATAAAAAGAAGAGTTGGAAGTCTCAAAGAGACTTTACACAGTGCAAAGGGAGCTCTCATCAAATGGATTTTCATTTTCTAATCTGACTCTGGGTCAAATTAACCCTGAGCAGAGTTAAGGTGCTCTTACAGAAATGTATGAGGCATTGATGTAGTCTGACGTTTCTCCTGCTGTGACAGAAAGACGTACTCGCGACTTGTTAGCTGCAAAAACGAGAAAGGAGACGGTTTATCTCACATGGTGCTGCAGATTTCATTAAAATGCAGCTCATTACCAAGTACATCAGGCTCACCAGGAATCATAGAGCAGTTTCTGTTCTTGCTGTGGTTGCAGTCCTGGAGAGCAGCAGAGAAGTCACTTTGCTTCACCCCTGAATGGCACACCATCTGTGCAAAACATCAAACATCAATGAAACATGAAAATAAATAAATCAGTAAAGCAGCAGTCAGTAAATCTCTTCTTGTGAGAGAGAGTAAGAGCAAATGTGGGTTTTAATTTTTAATCTTTTTAATATGCAAACCTTGTTTTTATTATGTAAAGCAGTTTGTGCTACTCCTGTATGAAAAGTGCTTTAGAAATAAAATGTGATCAAGTACATCCTCACATGTGACCACTTTTGACTGGGCTTCAGCTCTGTAGCACACAACATGCGGCTGGAAATCTGAGATTTTTACAATATTTTACGATACAGTGAACACAATCAGTGTTTTTAAATATGTCCCAGTTTACACAAAAAGTCTCCAATGATCAATATTTACCTGACCTGACTTTTTGGGGGGACAATTATCCAGTTTAAAAAACTTTAGCACAAAAATCTCTTTCAGTAAAATCCTTTACATTTTTGTTGCATCATTCAAGATTATCTAACAACTGTCCATAATCTTTTTTTACCCACAAGTTATGTAAACAAGTTTGATACTGATGTCAAATTACATCCAATGTCTATTTTTTTATTTCTTTTACTTTATGGCTAAAACTTTTGACTGAGATCATTTGACGCTACAGGAGCTTCCATGTCCTGTCCGTAGCTCCAGCCCCAACCGTGCTGCCTTCCAGCATGTGTACACTGACCTTGTTCGGGTTTTGGCCTGGTAAACAGTAACTGATAGGACAATTCTGGAGATTTACAGCTGCTTTAATTGAGGTTTCTGCAGAAACTAACATCAAAGGCAAGTAGTACACTCACTGTGTCCCATTTATCCTGCACGTTTTGATGCTGCTATTAACAATATCATTTTTCAACACAATTTGTAGTATAGCTAAGTTACATAGTATTTGACAGCCCAGCACTTTGTTGATAATTGAGTTTAGATTTTTCCAAATGAACCAAAACTACCAAAACACATGTATGATGTTTTTTGCTATTCCAACACCCCTCAAACACTGGAGATTAGCTTTAGTTTACTTTTTTATTTTGGTTGAAATAAAGAATCTGATGTTTCCACCAAACTTGCTCCACATTCTGGAGTTAGTTGTTGGTTTGTATTTCTCTCTCCCATTTATCTTTTATATATTTGGTTGATGATGCATTTTCTCTTAAAGTTTTAAATAATACTAAGATTTTCTTAAATTGTGGCCCTGTTTTAAGTACACAGCCATATGATGTAGGAGAACTTTGAATTTGATTTAAAAAATAACCTCTCACTTGTGGGTATTGAAAGAAATCTGTTTTGTCCAAATGATATGGATTTTTTAATCTTTGGAAACTCATCAGACTGCTATCCTTGATTCTAGTGCACATTGCTGTGTACGAGTAATTCTAAAAGCAAAAGTCCCTTTTGATTTCTAAGGTGTAGTCTCTGAGGATTTTGGGTAATGAGTCGCGGTTGAGCGGCTCACCTTGAACTGTGTGCACAGTTGCGTCCTCCCAGCAGGACCCGTGGTCAGCAGCTCGTTCACATATTTGTGCAGCTGAGCCGCCATAACCTCCGTCTCTCCAGACAAGATGGCTTCTACCAACGCATCGTGTATGAAAACATATTGTTCCTACATTTAGGGGAGAAGTGGTTTAGACAAAGACAAACATTGCTACAATAAGATATTTACATTTTTTATTAAAATTCCTTTTTAGGGGTCATAACTGAGACGAATAATATAAAAGTGTCAAGAAATCTGGTCATTTATTCACATTTTGTTCTACCCCCCGTCCAACAGAGTAGCTAATATTCCAGCTTTTGTTCAAAGTGGCTAAAGTTACACAATACTCCTGACAGAAGATGATAGACAGTAGTCTGCTGGGTCTATCTGACCCAATTTTTTTTAAGCGACAAGTGACAAATGTAGCAACTTCTTCTGGTGTTAGTGAAGATTTTTGGAGACTGACGTGAAACAGGTGTCGTTACACTTTTCCAGTGAGCAGCAGTGCTGCTGCAGGCCCCGCCCCCTTTCAGAAGCACTCATGAGAGGCTTGGTCATCACATAACTGCAGTCCCAGCTCATAGTTGCAGTCAGATAAGGACCATTTTTGATTTATTATTATTATTTTTTTGACTCAGAAGATGTTCCCCTGACCATCCTGAAAATGAAATGCACAAAGCTGATGCTGGGCGATTCCCACTCAGGCTTACCAACAGACATTAATGTCTATTAATGTAGACTAAATGAATAGTTAAAATTACTGTAACCTGTTGTTGACAAAAAAAAAAACAAAGAAAATATTGCCAGAACACAGTTTTTCTTTTTGAGATTGAATACGTCATTTTTACATTATTCCTCCACTCAGGTGCAGCTTCCATTTCAATGTACCAGGTTGATTATGCAAATTAGATTTTGTCATTTAGCTACTTTCAGCAACTTATAGGACAGCCAACAGCTACTTTTCTTACAGAGGAGCTGGCAACACTGCTAGTCAGCTAACTATCTGGACAGAATGGGACAGCTGTGACACGTCAACAAAGTATTTTGTGACGAAAAATCAACAGAAAAAGTCCAGAATAGATGGTGGGACAAACCATCATGGTAAAATTACAGGGCCATGTATAAGCCTGTTGTTATTTTCATGAATAAAATGTAAAAAACAAAAAACTGACACTTTTATATTATTCTCTGGTAAGTCTGACATATGGGATAGTTTCCCAAAACACAAAAACTGTGCAAAACTGTGATAAATACCACACAGAGTTGTATATTACCATTCCTGAGAAATGGTTGACAATATAAGTGATAAAGCTCAGAGGGAACTGACCATCTAGTGAAGTTTTAGGGGTTAACAAACCCTCCTAGGGCAATCTGTGCAGTTATGTTCCAGGTATACACAAACATCTTTCAAAACTTTTGCCAGACAGCGTCTAATAAAAATCATAGAGGACTGAAATGTTTTGTATGAGCTCTGACCTCAGTCTGAACCACATAATTTCTCTGTGTACGAATGTGTTTAAGGAAGCCGAGGATGTTGACAGCGCCTTCCTCCTTTATCTGCTTCAGCATGCTGTCCAGGACGATGTATGTGCCGGTTCGGCCAACACCAGCACTGTGCAGAAGCAAGGTAAGAAAAACATGTTGATGAAATTTACTCAGCTGAAGATGGCAGTGACAGCAGCTTCATCTCACCTGCAGTGTACCACCACTGGCCCCATGCCATCTGTCTTGCCTCTGGATGATTTATAGATGAAGCTGAGCAGCGGCAGAGGAAACTCCGGGACGCCCATGTCCGGCCACTGGGTGTAGTGGTACTGCGTCACCGTCCGCTCCTTACCCTGTTTCTTCTGGGAGCCCTGCAAGAGGATGAGATGAATGAGGAACTCAGAAACAGGAAAACAGTGTCTCAACAAAGTATGTTTAATATGTAATTTATGGCTTAAAACATGTCATTGGCCAAAATAAATGTCTTTAAGTTTGCTAAATGGCAATCTTGTTATAAAATTTAGATTTAATCTGAGCAGAGACGGAAAAAAGATGTGAAATTGTTTTCTAATTTTAGTCGTTATGTCTTATTGGAAAGCTGTTTCAAACACACTTACTCATTCTTGTTTTAACAAAAGATACAAAAAATAAGGATCACTGGAGCATGTTCAGATCAGTAAGGCCCATTTTAGTTTAGCTGAGGGGTTAATGAAACTCTCAATACATGAAGAAGGGATTTAACTCCTAAACACATCACCTGGGTGGTTAATCAAACTTTGACAATTTTACTTTTGCTCAGTTTTAGTTGGACAAGTCTAGTTTTGGTCTGTTTAGTTTTTATTCCTACTATTTTCGTGAAAACCAGCAGACCTTTTTATTGTGCATGTTCTGAACAGTAAAGGTCCTCTGGGTGTAGTAGGCGAGGACTTTGGTGCTCTTCACCGTCACCAGGAAGCTGCCATACTCCTCCTGGACCTCCACTGGCCAATACTGATCACACTTTCTCTGAGGGACAAACACAAATCATCTTTGGGGAATGACAGCTGTGAAAAAAAACTGCAACTTCTTCGACGTTCAGTCTTATTCAACATAAACGGAGAAAATCCTCGATGTTGACCTCAGTGTCTCATGTCAGATCAGATAAATGTTTTTATTCTACAAAAGACAGTTTCAGAAAATATGACTGGACTTCAGATCTGATCACTCACTCGTCCCTTCTCTACAAGGTTGGTGATCATGACGACGATGCTGACATTCTGCTCCCAGATCATTCTCCAGAAGTCCTCTATGCTGGTCTTCAGAGGGCCCTGAGCAGCGATGTACCAACGTGGACTCTTAAAACCCTGAAAAACACAGCAGCTACATCAGGTTTGCAAAACCAAAAACACCTGTAGATGTTCCTTTTACCAAACTTTATTTATTAGGTCTTAGACAGAAATTTCTTGTTATACAAGGCCATCACGATGTGTTTCCCTACATAAAAACACACACTGCACAATGTCCTTATAAAAAAAAAAGAAAAAAGAACTAGAAAAACAAAACAAACAATAAACAGAAACCCATACATGCCCCAAAAGGCTTCCAACCTCTTCCATTTTGGAATAGAGTATGTGCAATCAGGTAGTAATAGTAGTAAAAAATGATTAATAAGTACCGGTAATAGAAAATAAATAATTCAAATGAATACAGTTCACATGAAAATGGAGCAATCAGTTCCCGACCCGTTACCGTGTCCTGGCGCTGGGACCGGTGTAGACTGAATCTAGTAGTTGACTGTGTTGTGTATAAAAAGGCTCTCCACGTACAGCAGAAGAATTTCCTTCGATTGCGTCTCTTCTTGACTAGATTTGAGGAGTTGAGGGTTTTTTGTTGATTTTTATCAGGCTGTTAGTGTTTGTTCTTTTTAACTTGCAGCTCCTCTTCCTGTTCTGAAGGGTCTTGAGGGTAAAACTCATGAAACACTTTTGGGAGTGAAAGAGAAATGTCTGCAGAAAAAAAATGACTAAATGAAACTAAATCCAAGGACAATAGAGGGGTTTTTTTCCCACAAAGATGAAAAGAAGGCTAAAATCCAACAAACGTTAACACCAATTCAAAAGAGTGTCAAAGATTTTCCGCAGAGATTTAATCACATATTTTAATGCTGCAGTAACCTTCACATGACTGACAGAATGAAGTTTCCATCGCTGTGCGAGGCACAGACAAAAGTGGCAGAAGGAGAGATCCTCAACGTGCTTTTACCAATTTTGTAACTTGTATGTTGGCTTTCTAAAGAGGCCTTGATTGCTGTGGGGGCTTTTTATGTGGCCTCTGCCTTTCACTCAACAACAAGACGCAGGGAGAGAGGTTTTAACGACATGGGTACAAACATAATGGAGCGCCATGGAGGTCACTTCTAACAATATTATATCCCATGAATAGATTTAGAAATTCGTGGTAGGTACGTTGACTTTTGTTTATAAAGATATGAGGTGCAAACAGAGCAGCTCTGAAAGTAAACTGTTTTGACTGAGTGAATGTACAGGAATGAGCCTGTAAATATAAAGAAATGAGTTTGTAGCAGCTTAAAAACTAAAAACTTCTTACATCCACGAAGTTGGCGTTAATGTAATCCGTCATCCCTTCTCTGGCAGCCTGCGGTGAAAGCTGCACCCGAGAGTGGTCATCTGAGGGATGAAGAAGAAAAAATAACCTCTGTCAGATCAAAATGGAGAAAACGACTCAAATCTTAAGGAATGTTTAGTACTTCATCAATTATGTTTGTTGGGAATGTCTCAGCAGTGGACTATGCTGGAAGGTGATAATGGTGGCAAAAAGACAGGGGCAAAAATAAATGTTTTCATTAACACTGAAATTGATTATTAAATTTGATGGAATAAATATTAACCTATAATGTTATTATAATAGTTTTTGGGAAGACCTAATTGTCCTCTAAGGACCTAAACAGAAAGTAAATTTTAAATCTGAAACTACACGGAAACAAAGGACATGCATCGAAATCCGTTTTGTTACTGATTTTTAGCATGTTAAAGACTAATCTTCAAATAAAATCCCCAGCCACCTAAAATGTATTACATGGAAAATAACTTTAAAAATAATAACAGTGACAGCAAGTGATCAAGTCGTCATTTAAAATGTTAAAGCAATTTGAATAATTACATATTATTACATATAAAAAAGAATCTGTACCGGCTCTATGGGAGCTTTTGATAGAAGATTTTTCCTTTGTGAAAAGAAAAATCTGTAGGGTTATGGTAGCGTTGCAAAATGTCTATTTTAGCTTTAATTATGATTTTCTTCAAACCCTGCAAGAGTGGTTTTGATGTCAAATCATGACAGTGTATCAGTTGATTGTTAGTTTCGACCTCACACCTCATAAAGGCGCATGGTTGAGCACAACACGCCATTTTCCTCCACAAATAAATGACGGAGTGTCAACATTTCATATTTAGGTGGAAACATACAGTAAATTCTTTAAATCTCACATATTCTGGTGTGTATTGATGTGTACGCACAGGCCAAGATGTTGCTGTATCTGTTTTTAGTCTTGTTGTCAGGATGGTTGGAGCTGTCCGTGGTCATCCCCAAGTTCACCGTGCACGCCTGCACCTCCTAGAAATCAGAATGTGCACAAACATTATAAAGTGTGTGTGTGAAATCACGTGAATCAGGAGAAAAAGAGTCAACTGAACATTGCTTTATATTTTTGAGGAGTATTAAATTCATAGTGCAAGATTCATTCAGTGTTTCACACACACAACTAACCCCCTCTAATGCCTCACACCGGTTTGGTCCGGTGTATTCTATGAAGCCCCAAACATGCTCAGCTCTTCAACTGATCTCTTCTACAGCTCTGAATTTTACCCAGACTGCAAGTTGTTTGGTCTATAAGCAGATGGCAACAATTAATATCCTAATAACTCATGATACACCAGTATTTTAACAGATTCACCTCCTCCTCTCAACTATCTTTACAAATGAGATGTCTGCATTTCCTGGTCAGGTTTTGGACTTTCTCTTGTATTTCATGTTTGGATTTGTAGAATAAAAGTTACAGGGCTGGGTAAAGGTACAGACTTTTTGTAGTGTTTTCAGTATATCTGAGCGAAGGGATTAATGCCACCACTTGTAAACATGCTCCTTTGCATAAACTTGGGCGGATCATTGCTGCGCCACTTTTCTTGTTTGTAATGAGACCCAGAAAACCGTCTACAGGAATGTCCAAAGCTGCCTCTATTTTCTGAGGTAGCTGAGGTCTTTCAGCACCTGCAGGACGATGCTTCATGTGTCTTTGGTCTTAGTTATGACTTTATAAGTACATCTTTATGTCAAAAATGCAAGCACATTTATGTTAATTTTCATGTTTATTGAGCTAAATGACATTTTAACGAGAACCTGCATTGTCCTTAATATTTTTAACATTAGGAAGCATTTTCCTTCTCAAAAAGAGATAAAAACACAGCTACATTTAGGTGAAAAGGGTAGTTCACCCTCTTTAAATTTTAAGGTTTCATGTATCAGATCATTCAAAACCATCTGGTCCCAAGTTAAATGAGGTCTCGTGTTTAAAATATCCTATGGATCAGCAACAGACAGAGTGAATTGGTAGTGTGTTGTAGTAGTTAATGCAGCCCAATCAGAGGACAGACAGTTGTAAAATTGTACACAACTGCACAGTGTAATGATTATTGTCATAGCAAAACAGAAACTAGAGAGTGGTGTGAAGGAGACCCCGCCTCATGTCTGTTTGGGTCAAGCAGAATCAGAGAAAAGGGGAAAGGAGGCTCATTAGAGAGTACCCAGTGTCTCCACACCAGATGATGGTAGACTCCTGTGAGGACCTTCTGTTTCCCAAAGGCCTGCCAATGGAGCTCCAACAATCTGTCGGGGTCCTTACAAATGCTCACTGAAAAATATGGATCCATGAGCCTCACCTCCTGGCCATTATTAATGCCATGTAAAGCTGTGGACTTCCGAACTTCCCATAATATGTCTTAAGTCACATGAACAGTGAAAGCCGTCCAGTCCAGGACCATAAAACTATGGTCCTGGACTGGACGGCTTTCTCTGCAAAAGGAGAAGATAATAAAAAAAATGTTGCGTTCTATTTACTTGCAGCAGTGGGGTAACTGCAAACTGGAACAGATGATGGAGGTGAGTTTTGGTTGGGTTTTACTAAATCGTCATTAAAGCAACACTATGTACGTACGATAGTTTTTTCTGCTCCTGGGTATCTATTAGGGGACAGAAGACAAGTATCAGATCGTGTTCAACAGGATTTTAAGCAAAGACAAGAGTCAACATTCCCTACAGAAAAAAACGTATATGGAAATATAGTTTTGAAACATTTACATGTGCTTCACATGTAGCCCACATATGCAACATATTTGGTCCACATGTGACCCACATGAAAATGTTCCAAAACCATGTTTTATAACCACGTGTCACACATCTGGAAACATGGTTTTGGAAAATTTTCTTGTAGATGACATGTGGAAGATGTGGTTTTTCTCTAAGGGTTGGTCTGACTTTTACTGGCTGGAGACAGCTCAAAGAAGAGACAGGATGAAGACGAGGCTCAATTAGCCACCAAGAGGGGGCGCCAAATTACGAAATTTCATTAGAGTTCAGTAGTTTGGCTTAAATCATTAAAATAATTGTGTATTTAATTAAAGAATCTGTAATAATTCAAAGACACTATAGTGACTGATGTGCAAAGTTTTTACATTTTGTAGACGTCTGTGTTTTGCAGTTTGGTGCTTGTTAGGTCAGAGATTGGAGGAAAGTCAGCTCATTTTCATGACTGCTCACCACATGCTTTTTTTATGCGTCCATAGATTCTGATTAATCTAAACTTTTTGCATGCACACATTTCTATTCATTCATCAGCTCCCAAGGCTGAAAATTTAGTGAAACAAGCTGAATATGAAAAGAATGTATTATCATTTATCTAACAAAAAGTGCTTAAATGCAGACAGAGTGGGTAAAACAAAAAAAAACTAAGTACCCAATTCAATGGAGCAAGAACAGCTATTTTTTTGCAACTCAAGTTATTTGTCACTAGTTGTTCTCTCAAATAACGATTTGGTTTTGTTGCCAGAACACAAACTAAAAAGAGAGATTGAGAGAAGAAAACCCCAGACCTGCTCTGTCTCTTCTGCTCAGCAGGAAGTCAGTTCTGCACATGTCAGCGTGCAGCTGGCAAGATGGCCGAGAGGACAGTGTTTATGTTGTAGAAGTTCTGAACTTATTTTGGATTTGTGGGTGAAAAGAACGAGAGGAATTATAGTGAAATGCATGTTGTGTGTACTTTTTGTTGTGCATTTTTGGATTTATTGGGCCTAATAAACATGTAATATGCGTTGTTGTCCATCTGAGGTTGCATTTATTTGATGTAGACCAGGTCCAGACCAGATGATGCTGACGTATCAAGCCTTAAAACTGAAAGAGGGCATACTTATTGTTCATATGACACGTACAACGTAACCACATGCAGTAGCAGCATCCATTAGTGTCTCCGCACACTTCTTTATTCTGGAGGAGAGTGTCTTACCTCATAACTCTCCTTCAGTATCTAATGATGAGGATGATGAAGGAGCAGGCAGCCAGAATGTTTCCATGACAACACAGGGAACACAAGAAGTGCAAAAACAAAACAAAAAATAAATAAATGAAAGACAACAGAAAGAAAACAACTCCACAGGATCACTTGTAGATGAAAGAGCTGACACAAAGGCGAAATTAACCTAAATTAAAAGTTATTAATAACAACGTGTATTAGTTTTTGGTAGTTGAAGAGGAACAAACTGTAATGGGTCCTACTTTTTGCTATGGTTCATTTAAATTTGAGATAAGCAGGTTAACACGTTTTTATAAGTCACAGAGCTGTGAGTGTGACTCACTCTTAACACCTGTTTTTAAACCTCAAAACAGTTTTAATTACTCTATTTTTACATGTTTTTTACATGTATGTATGTGTATGTTTTGGGTTGGGTACTGGCTTAGTAGGACCATCCTCTTGTGTCTCAGCCTCATCTGTGGATGACCTGCTGCAGCGTTCACATGAACCGGTCTCTGTCCACGCCTCTACACGAGGAAACAAGCGCACACTCAGGGAAAAGCCGCTCCCGATGTACTGCGCTTGTTTCACAGAGTTAGTAAAGAAAGTGTGAAGGCGAGAAAACTTTTTACAGCGTTTGTTTTTATTTTAAAGTTTTAAGCTTTGAACTGAACATGTTGTGACCTTGTTACTGATTATATAATTTGATCTCCTACTGCTTATATGTCATAACAGGAATTTCAAGCAAAAATATTGAATTGTACATTAACTGAATATTTGCACACGTTCGAGGTCATTATTTTTCTTTTTCTCTCTAAACATTACTTTGTTTTTCATAATTAGAAATACTTAGTTTGAAGCGCCTGTTGACTGAAATGTACTGTCACATGTTGTTTTCTGTGTTTAGACAGAAGGCAGCTTCACGCAGCTTTGATATTCAACTGCTGACTTTTAACTCCTGAAAGTTTAATCCTTTTTTATCAGATTACATTGTTTGAAAAGAGATTTACAGGAAATATTTTAACAGTGTAAAGAGAATAGCGCTGTTAAAAAGCAACTTGTTTTTAGAAATAAGTGTTTTTACACCAAACACCACCTAACAATGTCAATAATTATAGAGAATCTTACAATTAATTGTGATTTCAATTTTTTTTATTATTGCCTGAGCACTATTTTAACCAAACAAAAATTTAAAGGAATAAAATAATTAATTCCAAATAATTTGAACCCTGACAAATTTTCCTTTAGTTGAAAGAAAATATTGTAATTAATATGAGTTTACTAAGACTGAATAAACTTCTTATTTCACAAAAGGTTGTATTTTTTTCCATTTTTATATGGAATGTGCTCTATTGGAGTAATTTCATGGGTTTGTATTGTAATATTTTAACACTTTTAAAGGAACTTTACTATATTTGACACCATCATGAAAACTTTTGAAGCTAAAACACACAGTAGTCCCTGACATCTTGCTGCCTTTGTGCCTTTTTCTTTCGGTTGAAGTGATTTGATCGATGGAGAGCGCTGCAGGTCAATCGACGAAACACAACTGATGCGTTACTCATGAGAGTTAATGGATGCGTCTCACACTGCATGACAAGGACTGCAACATTTTCTTTATTATCTTAATAACTGTGAGGACAGTTTTATGTACGACATCATCATTAGGATTAATTTTAGTCATGTACTGTTGCAGCCCTGCATCATGCCAGTTCACATAACATGGCCACAAATCATCATGCTACAGTACATGCAGACAACATGACGACACTCAGGCTACTAAAACTGCTCGTTTTTCAGCTTCCTGTTTCCATACCTCAAACTCTTGTTGGAAGCCCTGGATGCTGTGCAGCTCAGCCACATGTTGGACAAAGTCCTTTGCTGGAAAAGTTGTTTGTTCATCATCTACAAAATCAAACATTCACAGAAGAAAAAAAAACAGGTTTTCTTTTGTACTTTTCTTTTAATGTTTAAAAGAAGAAAAAAATGGTAAATTTATGCAGATAGATTAGATTAGATTAGA
>CM047984.1:3627986-3642170 GCA_026261665.1 Melanotaenia duboulayi | reverse complement strand
GCTTTGATTCGTTTGACCTAAAAGAGAAAGAATGACAAAGCAGTTATGCAGTACTGTAGATTCTCTCTAGATAAGATTGTACTGTATGCCTTCGGGTGAGAGACGTCATTTCCGGTGAGTCGCTTCTNTCCTTGTTCCAGAGGCACACAGAGTCCACAGCCCACACAAATATGTCCCTGAAGGCTTCCCATATCTCACACTGTGGGGGCATAGAAGCTACCTGAACTGACAGAGAATACAGAGAATGACAATTTAAAAAGTTCTCCACACATATAAAGCCCTTTATGACCAAGCTCCATTGTATATCAAAGATCTCATATTTCCATGTATTCCCTACAGAGCACTTCACTCTCAGACTGCAGGTTTACTTGTGGTTCCTAGAGGTAAAAGTAGAACGGGAGGCCGGACATTCAGTTATCAGACCCCTCTCTGTGGAACCAGCTCCCAGTTTGGCTTCAGGAAACACACACCCTCTCTGCCTTTAAGATCAGGCTTAAAACTTTTCTTTCTGATAAAAGTTATGGCTAGTTGGTCCTCCCTTCGTTATGCTGCCATACTGCTAAGGGACATCACATGTTGCACTCAGTACTTCCTTCCATCTTCATCTCTTTGTTCTTTATTTCCCACGTATACATTCATCACAGTATTGGCGCCATTAGCTTGTATTTCTCCTCTTCTCTCAGCAGGCATCCCTGGCTAAAAGATGTGGGGCCTGTTGATCCCTTTTCTTTAACTCTCCATCGGCCACCCTCCCTGGTTCTGTTGGAAGGTTTTTCTTTCCTGTTTAAAGGGAGTTTTTTTTCCTTTCCCCTAATGCCTGGTGCCCCACGCATGCTCAGGCACAATTTTATGCAACCCATTAGTTTCCTTAGCTAGGTAATTATGAATTACAGTTATTATAAACTGGAATAATAACGGATTTGTTGAATTGGATCACAATGAATTGGCTTGAATTGATTATCTCTTTGTTGTGAATTAGCGTGATACAAATAAAGCTGAATTGAATTNGCAAAGTGGCCTGAGATGACTTTGTTGTGAATTGGCGTGATACAAATAAAGCTGAATTGCATTGAATCCACCCATTCACTCACCCAGAGGGATTGTTCCTGGTACAGATGCAACTTTATTGTAACTTCAACAAATCCTAGTGCTTCTCTGCATTACCTTGTATAAATATGTTAACTTGACCTCAGAGTGTCTGGTTATGAAAATATAGACGTGTGAGAGAGAAATGTCCAACGTCTGCTTTCTAGAAATCACTCGAAAGGACTATGTTCATAAAAAAATGGAGATTTTTAATAATAATGAAATTATTTTGCCTTAAAAAATATCGATAAATAAAATAGATTTAAAAAATAAATGAAAAAATCTACGTTTTACATACAATTTCTAAAATACTGAGAAAGAATATTTAACTTAGCATTTGTTTATTCTATTTCTTTTCATTAAACTAATTTATTTTATTAATCTATTTGCTTTTACCCACTCATATAAATGTACTTATTCTTCTATGAATTATTTATCTTCATTTATAAATAGTTATTAATTTATTTAATATTTAACCATGTTTACCTTTATGTTTTCTTCTTCTGTTGTTTTTTATCCAGATTTTCCTCATATTTACTTTGTTTTTATATATTTGTAGATAAATTTAGGCATTAAAGTGTTAAACAAATAACTGAATTTCAGTTCCTTTTTAGGGAATTGTGTGATGTAGAACAGTGGTTTCCAACCTGGGGTCCGGGACCCCCCAAGGCGGTCCCCCAAAGAGCACAGCGGTCCCAGAGGCTTTGAACTTTCAGAACCATTGTAATTAATGTCCACACATTGTCCCTATTTTAGTAAAGAAAAGTAGGGCTACATGTTGTTAATTTCCCTTTGGCTTTATGGAAGGACAGGATTCAGCCAGAATACAGTATTTATGGTGAGAATCTCACTTTTAAAAGCATACAACCAGCATGGTTTTAGCAGGGGGTCCATGGTGTTTTAGTATTTGCATGAAGGAAGTCGCCAAGGAAGATAAGTTAGGAACCACTGGTCTAGAAAATCATGAAAACACACACAATTCAATTTTTTCAAAATGCAATGTCTGCAGACTTGCAGATCAGAAGACATTAAAGACATACTGTAACATAAGGTGTGAATTAAGTCTTTAAATTGTTCCTCAAATGATAAATAAGTTCAATGTTTTTCTTAATATGTGACCAAAGATTAATGTACACATGAATATGTGACAAGTAGACTCTTTCCCTTCTTATTTAACAACCACTGCTATGAAATATGCATGAAACTACATTAGCAATCATTATAATAGAAATGACTAATAACTAGGATTTGTACTTCAAAACAGTTATGTAAATGATGATGATGAAGATGACTGGAGAATGGTTTGTGGTCCGAGGATGGAGAAATCAGATGTTCTGGCACTGCTGATGTCATGTGGTGTTATGTTCCCCCTGATGTGCCGAGGTCTTATGGCGTTTAAAAAACTCCATTACTTGATAGAAATATTCTGGTGCTGCTTGTTTCTGGTTTGCATTTTCACACCATGAAGATTCCAGCACCAAACTTTTGTGGATCACTTGGATCATGTTGATCTCTTCTGTGAAGTTAAAGGGATTGAACATGATCTGTTGACTTCAGAGAAATGAACCAGAAAGACTAATCAGGACTTTCCACTCATTTCAATGTTTAATTTAAAGATAATAATAATAAAAATAATAACTTACAAACTTTAAATATCAGACTTCCCAAAAGTAAAATCACCCATGTATTAGCTGCACGTTGTGACCTTTGCATGTTTGTTTAGCTTTAAGTATTTAGGAGAAGTTAAGTACCGAATGACCCCGTCTCTTGCTTAGTAGCTGCAGCCCCCACTCATCCCTGCACTTGAATAATCGGGTATAAAAAAATGGATGGATGGATAACTGTCAAATATTTATGAAAGACAAAAGAATTGTGTGAATCAGCAACACTAAAGAAATACTTTAGATATACACTCAAAACATGCCACATTTCAGTCATCTCACCTCTAGAGGGTATTTGACTCCATCCAGGCTGTGTTCTGAGCCCACTGAAGAGGCATTGCAGGTCCCCCAGTGGAAGGTGATACGCCCCACCTTGAACTTTGACTTTAGACCGCCTCCACTGACACTGAAGTTTCCATCCACATTAATCGCCACTGACAACAGAGAGTAAACCAACATTGTCAGCACATTGTTGGAATAAAGATTATTTTCATTCAAACACTCAGAAATCCGCCTACAACTGAAGGACTCTTCTGGTGACTGATTCACCCTGAACCTGTGATTTCCATCTATTTGGCCTTGTTTGTCTGTTCTGTTGTCTGTGTAGGGTCTCATATTCCATTCTGAGTTATTTTAACTCCATCTGACATCTAAAAAAAATTTGTTGTGATGCCGTTCTAAGGAAGAACTTCTCAGCCATGGTGCTGGCAGCTCATTTCACTCGTAATTCCTATTAAGTCAAGTATACTTTGAAGGTTTTGGCTACTCAAGATGACTTGAACTAGAAAGAATCTAAAAACAACAGTCGTAAAATGTTTAAAGATCACCACCGTGGTGGAGTAATCAATAGTGTTGGGGGTGACGCGTTACAAAATAAAAATATTACGTTTTTGGGTAACAAAGTAAGTGTGTTACACTTAAAATATCTGTAACGAAGTGACTTTACTGGACTACAGTAAATCGCTTTTCTGTGTTACTCGAGCCGTGTTTGCCTATGTGTACAGTTCTGATCTGTTTTAAGTGGTGCGCATGCTGCTGCTTGATCCCTTTCAGTTCAGTCCAGTTTCAGTCCAAACTAGTGGTGAAAGATTCTGCTTGCCGGTCAGTGGAAGGAGTCCTTCAGCAGCCGACCCACCTAAACAAGCAGCCGACCCGCCTAAACAAGCAGCCGACCCGCCTAAAAAAGCTAAGCTTTTTTCAACATTTCCTGGAGCGCAGCAGCCGGTGACACAGAGAGAAATAACAAACTAGTTGCAGGTTCATTGTAGGAGACATGCTCCCCCAGTTGACTATTGAATCGCCAGGTTTAGAAAAATACTAGATAAAATGATTATGAGACAAGTGTGTCCATTTCTTCTCACAGACAGGGACGTTGTTCTTATGGTTTTAAAGCCATTTTGTTTACAACATACAATAAACACTATACAGACAGGCAGCGATGACTCGGCTATGATGTTTGTCCATGTCTACACGGTGAATTAAGAAATGGTAAAGTAAAGTAGTGAAGTTACGTTTCAAATGCAGAAGCTAGTAAAGTAATTTCCTTACAGTTTCCAGAAGTAATTAGTAACCAGTAACTATTGTACATTTTCCAAATTATATTGTTATACATATGCTTTTTTTAATAATTTCTCCTAAATAATCTGTGTGACCGACAGCAGATATTAGTTTTCATTTTCCAAAATGTATATTTATAATAATCTGGATTTTACTGAACAAAACTTCCAATGATGAAAACTTAAAATCAAAAATCTTCACTTAATTTATTTTTTGCATTACATAGAAGATCATTTTCTAAAACAAACACAAAATAAAACATGTAAAAATGGAGTCCTTCTCTAAGAAAGCCCCGGATCCCCACCACCATAGAGCTTCCTTTTAAAGATATTTTATTGCACAGCAGGAAATGGTCAGTTTTAAATTGAGCAAATTTAGCCACCCTAAAGGAGCCTACCATCTCACTTCTTATTATTCCAGCCCGGAACATCGCATCTCCACCTGCTGCTTCACCAGTGAAGGAAAGGGATTGAAAATAAGTCTTCATGTATTTCTCAGCCCAGTGCAGATGTTTGTTTTAGTGAGAAGTGGTTAAGGGTGGCCCAGATACAGCTTTATGTACAGCTGCAGCCTCTGGCCTTTCCTGATGGAGAAGCATCAGATGCCTGCTGCTGCTCGTTAGTTGCTTTTTAACAGCGGATCTCTGAGACTTTCCTTATCTGCCTTTATCTGAACCAACCCGTTAGCCCCTTAGTTTCCTGAATTTTGCTGTTTTCATTGAACTATTTCACTGTTTTCATTTGCAGAAACACCAACCCTCCTTTTTCCCCTAGACTACAAACTGGGACCGCCTTAATAATGTGGAACATCTTCCTTTAGTGGTTTTCCTATAATGAAGATCACATGGAAAGTGAAGAACAGACCTGTCAAACTGTTAATTAGTGATCTCAACAGATGGAGAAACAATACAAGCCAAATCTTCCACATAAAAGATGAACCCTGAATGGTTCATTAACCGAAATCCTACATGCAGAATCATCTGGACCACAATGAACAAGTCAAACTTGTCACAGACAAATACACTGGATGCGTATCACACAACTGGGTCGGATCTAATCAGATGCTTAAACCTGCACAGTGTTTATTTATCTTTACCCGTCTTGCCATCATTCTTGATGGTGGTCCTGTCCGTCGTTAGACTCTCCCAGCCATCAAACCTCAGTTTCTCATACTGCCGCTTGACCTGGGCAAGGTTCTCCTCGATGTTGATAGGAGACTGCTTGGCATTGCTGCAGGATGGAAACTTCTTGGCCCAGTTGTTCTGGTTTAGTGTTCCTGGATGGCAAACAGAAACAAATAAAACAAACAAAAAAAAAACAGACACCATACAAGTCAGATTCCTGAAAGCTGAGCAAAAAGCCTCTGAAATATTATGCCTCAGATTATTCAAACCAGAAAACAAAAGAGTAAAACTAAAGTTGTATTTTTGTTCTTAAAATCTGCCATGTGCACCTAAATTCTCCAACAACACGTCGCGGTGACCACTGACACCTGCACAGCTGAATCACGCTCGGTTATAGCTCACCCTGCAGCGTTTTAGTGGAATATTCCATCTTTGTCTCAGTATACCCAGCCAAGCAAGATATTCACCAATGTATGTTTGGTGCCATAATGATGTGGACTTCATGAAAGAAAACATTATCTGTGGGAGATTATCGTGCTTTAATTCACAGAACAGATGTTGTCTTGAACTTCCTTGAATGGTGGCTTTGTCAGGTGATGCTGTGGTGATAAAATCATGAATTTCATCAGTGAAGATTCACATACACAGGGCTTTCTTGTGCTCATGCTTTGTTGTACCACTAAAGAGGAGGTAANTGTGAAGATACGCAGGGCTTTCTTGTGCTCAGGCTTTGTTGTACCACTAAAGAGGAGGTAAAAGAGGGAGCCCCAACTGATCCCTGAGTCCTATAAATTACAGCATTCAAGGTTAGGATAGACAAAAACTTTTTCAGTTGAAGCCAATGACCTGATTTTAGTGACTGTTTGACCCGAGGTCGCATTAACCTCTTAAGCCCTATTGCCCCCNTGCCGAGGTCGCATTAAAGTATTGCTTCTTGACTTCTTGCAGCCTGGGTGATATAATTTGAAATGTTAAAAGAGTTTAGTCCTTTGGCTAAATCTGGCATATTTNAAAATGTTAAGAGTTTAGCCCTTTGGCTAAATCTGGCATATTTAAAAGTGTTCCTTTGTGTTGTTTTTTTTTTAAATGCACCCTGCTGCCCCAGTTAAATAGAATTTGAAATATAAATAAATAAAATAGAAACGAATATTAATTCAAGTATTTGTTCAACTATTTATTCTCATTCCTGGCTGATCCTGGTAGAGACACTTAGCATCAGAGCCAACACAGACAGCATGCAGGGCGGCTTAATTATAATTCACATGGGTTTTATTATTAAAGAAGACAGTTCACGCCTCTGCGTCGTCCATTCATTTCTGATAATGGACACCTCATCAGGCATTATTCCTTATATATTTGTCAGAACAAATCACAAATACCAGATTTATTCCTCTGCATGCCCCATCGTTACAATCACTACGAGCAGTGGGCCGCTATAAGCAGTTCAGAGAGGGGACGAGATGCTGAGGCAGGTGGAGAGGAAGGTGAGATTTAATATTCAGAGTTTTGATTTTATGCATAGACTTAAAAAGGTATTTTTCTTTGGTCTGAAAAAAATGGGCTATAATAATTATATTTTTAGAATTTTTACATTAAAATGATGAAAATCATGAAAATATTAACATTCACATTTAATATCACAGTTTCAACGTAACTGTAATGAGTCAAAATGATCATATATAGATTTTTTTAATTATAATGATGATGTAACACTGGTTTATCACTGTGTTTGTACTTAAAACTTTTAATGGGCCTGCTTCCTTCAAGGTTTCCTTAAGTCAATTAATTTGTGGATCTCTTGTCCCTAAACAATTTTTTAAATGATAAACTTCTCCTTGTTTAGATTTCCTATCAGCTCAATAATTTAATATTGCAATTACACATCTAGAATAAATGTAAATACTCGTCTACCGCAGGCCTGTGTGGGCTAGTTTACTAGACTTTTAACTCACCTGATGGAAAACAAACCTATATACCACCACAGATTATAGACATTTAGGGTAACATTTTGGAAATACAGTCTACCATATACTGGATTCTGTGCTTAAATATCAAGAATCAGATGCACAAACAATGCTTACAAACACACACACACACACACATACAGAGTAAATGTGAGTACACCTCCTACATGTAAGCTAGTATTTATAGAATATGTGGTGATAATAATGCACCTGAAAAATTCTTTGGACCATGTGTACACATGCTTTTCACATTATTCGAGCCTCACTAAAGAAATCAGAGCACATCTGCCAGCATCTGTCAGCATCATCAGAGGCGCTGATGCGTTCAGAGGCGTGTGAGTTCGATGCTTAGGTAAATTTGGAACCCATTCTTGAGTGGAACCAGTTTGTAATTCAAATCTACAGTATAAAAGGGAATAAAAATCCAATAAAATAATGTTTCTTCTTTGTGAACTGTGACATCACCAATGGAAGAGGCTGTGTTCACCTGAGCGTCAGTCCGCTCTATTACTTATGTTTCATTCATTTATTTTCTGTATCGCTTATTCCAGTTCATGGTCACGGCAAGCTGGAGCCTATTCCAGCAAGTAGCAGGAAAGATCCAGGGTACACCCCGGACAGGTCGCCAGTCTATCGCTGGGCCAACAGAGAGAGATGAAAAACGACTTATACTCACTCCTACGGAGAATTTAGGAGTGAGCCAGAGTACCTGGAGAAAAGCCATGAATACACAGGGAAAACATATAAACTCTACTGAGCTCAAGCCCTCCACAGCCGAAGCTTGAACCAGCAACCTTCTTGCAGTGAGGCAGCGGTGGTAACTACCACGCTGCTGTGTGATGTGGTAGTTATTATGTGTCAATGCAGTTAAACCACCAAAGAAAAAAAGGAATGAAATTCAAACCAACTAATCAGTTAGCTTCAGAAAGTGAGGAGTCTATTCTTTCAACTACTGGACTGCCTCCACACCACCGAAGAAGAAGCAAAACAAGTACCAGAACTACATCCAGGTCTTCCATAAATGAAGGCAGCAGGTCGACTAGAACCCACCTGCTGAAAATAAAGCTCCAACCGGCTAACTGATCAAATATTTAGAGCAGCATTTCTTCATTACTCAAATCATGTTTTATATCAGGGTGACCAACCCCGGACCTCTTGGGCCAGTGTGTTGGAGCAGGCAAACACTGAAAACCTGCTGGACACTGGCAATTGTAAATAAAAATTTGTTCTTAATGCTTTGCCTGGCAAATAAATAAATTTCTAATACAAGTATTTTAACATGCATTTTTCAGCTTGATCTGCTTTTTGTGTGGTTGACAGTGTGGACCATGTGCAGGAAATGGTGCACATTGTGACCAGGTTGTAACTCAGAGTGCAGATCTCTGCCTTGGCGGTGGTAATAAATCAAACCCAGCACAACACCAAGCACAATGTGATCTTCTCTAGTTTGCATGCAGTCACAGATGCTGTCAGACACAGAGTACAAGGATTATGTCTGCAGATCATCAGGTAGACTCCTCTGGTAAGAACATTCCACTTGTTCAGTATGTAACCTGAAAATGTTGGTGTGAGACTCACCCGTGTACGACCAGTCGATGTCTTGAGAGAACTTGCGTTGATTCCTGTATGCATATCCTTCAACTGCAAGAGAAAGAAACATGATGCTATCAATTCATTTTTAAAAATCATGAACATAAAATCTGCTTCAGAAGTCAAAAAGACATTGTTAAGCTGTTATTTTCATTCTTAGTCTCTACAAACCAGGTAACAATCCACCAGGATCTACACGGATTTCTTTAGAGTACAGTTGTAGATCATTAGTCCAAAGACCTGAACCAAAAAAGAGTAAATCTTTAGTAAAATCAATTTTGGGGTCTTAGAGAACTTTTATGGTTTGACAGTTTAATTTTTTTTTTTTTACAGGTTTTAATTGATATCACTTGATTTGCTACATCGTTAATGTGACTAAAATTAATTCTGTTCAGCTCAGGAATATATCTGAGGTAAAATGGGCAAAACAGTTTATGTAATGTAAGTTAAATTATGGAAATGTTATGCAGTGAAAATCCAAACTCCTGACATCACAGTGTCAGTATGAACCAGGAGCCTCTTGGTGAGATAATCAGGCTTTGGAAAGCACTGATATGAACACTTCGTGTATTTGTGTGTAACCACAAAAGTGTGGTGTGAACAGAAAGCAGCATTAGAAATAGGGACTTGAGTCGGGGACCTTGACTTGAGCAGAACTTTCCCTCAATTACTTTATATGCCACTTACTCTGATTCATGATCACAAGGAAGCTGGAGAGAGCCAGGGTAAACTGTGGACCAGTCATCAGTCTACAACAGGCCCACACAGAGAACCAAACAACCACTAATGCTCACTCCTAGGCAGAATTTAGTGAGCCCAGTTAACCTAACAATCATGTCTCTGGATTGTGGGAGGAAGCACATACATGAGAACATGAAAGTTTACACAGAAAGGCTGTTTGAACCCTTCCCAGCCGAGGCCCAAACCAGTGACCTTCTTGCTGAGAGGCAGCAGTGCTAACCACCACACCACCGTGCAGCTTAGAACCAAACTTAAGTCACATAAACACACTGCTTCTAAGCAGACCGGACACAAGTTTACTCAGTTTTATTTATTTATTTAACCTTTTTTTTATCAGGTTCACAGAAAATGTTTTCATTTTCACGTGACACTGCTCCAAACATCTCTGCAATATTTCAGGACTCCAGAAAAGTGCCCACAGTACAGAATCAATATGATGCACTGAAATTCATCCCCTTTGGGTTACAGCTCAGCTCCTCAGCCAAAGCTTGTTTCCTTTCAGAAAGCAATCAAGAGGCAACAAAGCAGGCTTGTTGTGATGACTATCTGCAGCCCACCTGGTCTGGTGACATCACAGTAACCCAAAACAGATCACCAGTGACCATCAACACACACTATTTTTAAAAATGGTTTTATATTTTTTTGTAGCAGCAAAGGGCCACAGTCCAGCTCCTCATGAATGAAATAGTACACTAGTACTAACTACACAGTAGTAAAACAGTACATTTACATCCTTTTTGTAATCATTTCACTTTTTCCTGTGAAACTAGGCGTGTTTGTTTTTCTTTATACACTCCCAGATACCAGTGTATTTTCCAGAAACCTTTCAAGCTGCTACATGTTTTCTGCAGGTCTTACATATTTAGATGTTCGTACGGCCCAGCAGACGCAGACTCATGTAAAGTGTACAGATCCGTGCACATTGCTGGCTTATAAAGTACCGGCCCTCAGGCTGGATGCCAGCCAGAGCAGAGAGAAGAAAGATTAGCTCAGATGATAATCCTGTTTATACTAAGCACTGAAGGAGGAAGAGAGAGCAAATTTTGCCAGACTAATCACACACACACACACACACACACAGATAGTTATTACTATAATCAGGGATTAACCTCTTTTAGACCCCAGGGCAAAAATAGTCCTGCCTGATCTCGAGGGATTTTTTTTTAAGTTTTATTTTTTCTCTAGAAACCAACAGGTTCTTTAGATCTGAGTTTATTAATAATCAACAAATCTAAATACAATCCCACTGAAACAATAGTTGGGATCCTGTGTAAAATGAAAATAAAAACACAATGAAATTATTTACATATCTCATGAACTCCTATAAACTTCATAATGGAGCGTGAACAACATACGGTATTTGCTGAAGGTGATTTTACCATTTAATTAAGAATATTTGCTTTAATCTGATGGCAGCACCACATCTTGAAAAACGACAGGGAAAATATAAAGCTGAAAAAGTAAGTGGCTTTAAAAAGAAACAGCTGGAGAAACATGTTTAAATGGATTATTTTAAATGGGAAGAAGTTAGTAACATGACTGGGTAAATGAAGAGCACAACAAAGAAGCTGAGTCTCAGATAAAGATGGTCATAGGTTTTGTGTGTATATATATATATATATATACATATATACATGACTCTGACTCTGTTCCTTCTTTTTTGAGACCCTCTAAACTGCCATCACATATAAGATGAGCTAACATTGTTCATGAAGCTGTAAATTTTCTCACTTTCACCATTTTCTATGTTTTAAGACGTTTTCTTTACCTTTTTCAGACATTATGAAGTAAAAATAATTAGCAGCATGTCTGTAATGGAGCATTACAACGTTGAGCATGACTTACCTCACACTCTAAACAGTACAAAACTGACATGACACTACCACTGGCCATAGCTGCCCACTATGGCTAGCTGCATCATTAACATTAACATTAACCTCCAGTGAAGACCTGAACCATGAAGAGATAGAAGCTGCATGGAATCAATGAGTACCGCCACTCTGAGAAAGTCCTTGTAAAGTCAACACACTCAGGCAGACAAACATAAACACACAAAGACTTTATTAAAGCCTCGCTGATGTACTGATGGTGAGCAGACAGGTGTTTCATGTCAGCCGCTGTTTACACTCTGATTTCCATTTCCAAAGCTCAAAGCCTCCTATCCGTCCGGAACCAGGTGAATGAAGTGAACGGACAAATAGGAGGTGGACAGAGTTAAAGTTGATTCTACTGTTTTTAGAGTGTTTGCATGTATGTCTTCTGTTTAATATGTAGTGGCTCATAAAACCTCCAACTGCTCCATCTGACTTTTTGATAATATCATGAATTTATAAATCTCACCAAGCCATGTTTTATTTCCAGCAGACCATAAACAACATATCACATGTTGAAACAGACATTTTACCATGTGATGGAAAATATTAGATCATTTTTAACCTGGTGGCAGCAACACATCTGTAAAGAGTTACAACAGGGGCAACGAAAGGCTGGAAAAGTATTTGGTATAAATAAAAACTACCTGGTCGAGCTTTTTACAACTAATTAGGTTAATTGATAACAGGTTGGTAACAATGACTGGAAAGAGTCTCAGATGTAAAGATGGGCATATGTTTATTAATCTGCAACAAACTGGATCTAAAAGTTATGTAACAATTTCAGAAAATATGATGCAGACTGAAAATCCCGACATCTACAGTGTAGAATAGCATTAAAAGACTCAGAGAATCAGGACAACATTCCTCTCCTAAAACTCCAGCAACCGGTGTCCTCACTTCCCAGATGTTTACAGACAGTTGTTGGAAGAAGAGGAGATGCTACGCAATGTTTAACATCACCCTGGAACTACTCCTTACAGATGTCTTTATCACATCAGATCAGCACATATTTTCCAGTCAAAGTTTTAAATGTGATATGTTGTTTGGTAAACGGACTGTACTTGTATAGCACTTCTCTAGTAATGCTGACCACTCAAAGCACTTCCAACCTGCTTTCTAATCTGGAATTGATCCACCAACGTTTTAGTTGGTTGAAGACAGCTCTTCCTCCCGAGCTAAAAATATGTTCTATCAGGAATAAAAATGGGTTGATGAGATTTGGAATTTATTACATTCAGTCTTTATTTACATTTTCTTTTTTTATCGAAATGTTTTTTAATAATTTTCACATAATAGTAGAAACATCTTAACAGCAAATTGTAGGCTCCCACAAAGTCTATGATTTGGGTGTAAAACAAGTATGTAAACAATACAGTGACAGGAATATGGACTAGGGCCACCAAAAGCAAACAGTTCAAGTTATCAACAAAGTACAAATATATCACTGCACTCCAGAACAGAGTTTCCAGAGAGCCAATGAATTGACAGCGATGAGAAGGCAAAACTAAAAAATGCAACAAAATATGTGAAAATGAAATACACAACAAAAACAAAATTATAAAGCCCTGAAAAAAACTCACCCACCCCTTGCCACTGCCAGAGTGTGCTGTGTTCGCTCCACCACACCTAGGACCCGGGTTGTATTATGTAACATGCAGCCAAGTTGCTACCATTGTACATCATTTTAGAGCTGGAAATGTACGCAGAAAGGGACCCCATGCTTTTTCGAAAGTGCCGAAGGATTGTTTAAGTGAAAATCTTATCTTTTCAAGTTTTTGACAGGACATAACATTCTGCAGCCATTGTGAGTGAGATGGAGGGGAGGCGTCTTTCCATCTATGTAAGATGGCACGACGTGCCAGAAGTAGGGCAAAGGCTATAGAACGTTTTTTGACAGTACTCAGATGTGTTTGACCCTCCAGAACCCCAAAAAGGGCAACAACAGGGTTTGGTTCCAATCTAGTGGTAAAGACTTTAGATAGTGTCCCCAATAGTTACTCAACTGTGGGCAAGACCAGAACATGTGGCTGAGAGTGGCCTCCACAACGTTACATCTGGAGCATAGTGGACTAATTTCAGGGTACATAGAGGRCAGYTTGACCTTGGAGATGTGAGCCCGGTGGACAACTTTGAACTGGATTAACCGGTGGCAAGYGCAAAGGGAAGAGGAGTCAACCAATCTAAGAGCAGAGTCCCRGACATCATCVGTTATGGTGAGGCCCAGGTCRTCCTCCCAGGCCCTCTTGAATCTGTCCACTGAAGGACTGKTAAGATCTAGCAWAATGYTGTATAGTTTAAAAATAAGGCCTTTACTGGATGGRTTTARRGACAGGATTTTGTCCACTGTGGTGGTCTCTGTAGTAACTGAAATTTTTGGCAATTGAGAATTGAGAAAATGTCGAATCTGAAGACACCGAAAGAAGTCTGAATCAGAAAGGTTGAACTTCTCTTTTAGCTGAGCAAATGAGCCTATGGTGCCTTTGATCAGCACCTCCCGGTGCCAACGCTGAAAGCCCGGATCTATCATAGAAGGCTTGAAAAGGTGATTTTTGGCAATATGGCTCCAAATGGAAAAACTACCAAGGCCG
>CM047984.1:3616231-3627697 GCA_026261665.1 Melanotaenia duboulayi | reverse complement strand
ATTTTCTTTAAACGCGCTCGCTTGCCCTGCCATAAATAGGAGGATATAGCTGAGTGAAGCTGTTGAAAGAAAGGAGCGGGGGACAAAAAGCGGCAATGTTTGAAAGAGATATAAAAGCTTAGGTAGAATGACCATTTTGTCCCACAAGGGACATTGAGAAGGGTGACCATTTTGACATCAATTCTTTATTTACATTTTAAATAATTGCTTCCAGCTTGTTTTGGAATTGGGTTGTATTACCCCATACTCTGAAGAACCAAACGCAGTTGTGTCACAACAAGAAGGTTCCTGGTTTGAACCTCAGCCTCGGGACTTCTTGTGTGGTATTTTTATGTTCTACTTGTGCATCTCTGGGTTCTCTTTGGGTTCTCCAGCTTCCTCCAACAATCCAAAATAATGAATGTTAAGTTAACAGGCAATTCTAAAAACTGGCTCTGGGACTGAGCATGAGTAGTCTGTCCTTGCTCTGTGGTGGACTTGCAACCCTCAGGCAGCTGGAACAGGCTTCAGCACTCCCACCATCATGAAGCGGATTAAGTAGGTATAGAAAATAGATGAATGGGTGTAAGAATCATGTGTCTGGTGCCTTAGCTGGCCAGAGACAGAGACGCACATTTGTACAAGTGATTAAGTCTCATTTGGTGTCTTTTTGTGCACAAGGTTATTGATAAGAAGATATCATGATATTTTTAATACTGATCTGTTGGCATGAGATCCTGATGGGAATTAAGGAGTCTGATTAGTCTGTTTAAGGCAGACGCAATTGGTTGTGTCAGAATTTAGCAAGAGATGGAGAAACTATGAGCTAGTAGTGACGGAGGATCTCATCCATGTGCTGAATGCACAACAATTAACTGTATGGAGTGTNCGTGAGTGCTAAATGCACAACAATTAACTGTATGGAGTGTGCCACTCCCATTGCTTCTTTCTTAACTTAACTTTTCCAAAGAGGGACAAAGACCAGAGCTCACATTGATCTTAGTCAACACAGACCAACATTGTTTGTGTAGACAGCGTTTTAAAACACTGGTGTAAAGGAAGTAGAGAATGAGTCATCTGAGCTTAAACCTGACATAATGGGAACACAGGCTTAAATTAATTTGTTGAAAGGGCTGAAATACAAACAGGAGTCATATGACAGTGCAACAGGTTTTACTTACAGACCACGCTGGTGTAAAAAGACCTGACACATGAGATACTCTGGAGACTTTGTAACGACTACAAAGAGAACAACTATGAGTCTGAAATTCACCCATGTTCAAAAGAAAATTGGAGAACAACTCTTTTATTACATTCACCAGTTTCTGTCGCTTTATGTTGAAAAGAATCTATTGACAAGATAGTTGGCACTTTATTTCTTGCACATTAGATCCTTATTTGATTACTATTTGATTTTTTTTAAGAACTATTTCTTCTGGGAAGCTTTCTGTCTTGTGGAGAAATTTAAAATGGAATCAGATGTAATCAGAGTAAAAGACTACAAATAAACAGGATCTTATTTCTTTGGACTAAGTTGATACTCAGATAAAGATAACTTTTACAATAACTAAGCTTTCATTTTGCAAAAATTATTCAGAACATCCAACTCTGCAAACTGGGATTTGCAGTCATTTCATAAAATGCGATGGTGTGAGCGGGTGCTTCTACAAAAGTATGTGGAAGAGTTGTGACGGGGAGGAGTGGAGATAAAAATGATAACGACAGCTGATTAAGCTCTAAAATTGTTCAGTTTCTTCCATATAAATCCTCAAATAAAAAGTTAAACAAGACAAAAGTTTGGGTATTTCTGTGGAGCTATGTGAGGTTATAAAACGTTCGTGTTAATTGCAGCTCTGAAGGACACACTCCTCAGACCAGCTAAGAAAGTAAAAGAAAAAAAGTTTCTTCCGCAACGGAAGAGGATGAAGAAAAGCCGGGAGAAATGCCTACATTCTACTGTAAAGACTGAATGAAAAGAAGAGATTATAGTGGGAACTCTTGCTCAGCATCTGTATGGAGAGAAAAAAACACAACTGTGTTAGTGTGTTTAGTTAGTGGAGAGTGGCATGCTCTGTACTCCAGTCTGTGGGAGCCCCACAGCACCCAGCCGGACGCCGAATAAGAGGATTAGCTGAGGCCTGGAAGAACCAGGACATCCACAGTGTTTTGGGGTGAGAACTGGTGCCCACGCCAGAATGTGTAACAACCCCCAACCCTTCTCCCACCCTTCATTCACCCGAATCCCTGCCCCTCCGCACCTGATGCCATGGGGACAAGAATCTGAAAAGAGTGGGGGTAGTGTGTGTAATACCAAATGCTAAGTTTGGGATAAGGCAAATTAATCTGAGGATAGTGTAAACTTATTTCCTTTTAAGCCATACTGGAGGTACCGTATCAGTATGTTTAGCTCCTTGGTGCTGTTTTTTTTATTACTTTTCCTATTATTTTTTTTAAATCATGCCACGTAAAAGAATAATAAAAAAAACTAAGTGTAAAAACTGTTATTTTACTTATAATAATAAATATAGCAATACAGCTTCTACATATGTAAAACAGCCGTGCATCAGGGTTTAAGACCATGTTTAGTAAAAAGACGTGGAAGTAAAACAATATAAAGGTCTAATAGCCTATAAATGAAAATAAATAAATTAAAATAGAAATTAATATAAATGTAAATAAATAAAGAAAAAATGTTATAATAAAATTATAATTCTTTAATTTTTTTATTTTAAATAACAATCATTATTATTATTATATAATCTCGACTTATAGCCATAGAAAAAGCTAACAGCAGGGAGCCTGAAGAAGCCGTGAAATCAACATGATGTGAACATACAGTAATTTAATGTACTTCTGTCTGTTTTTCCTGGGTGTCCTGCAATGCTGCAGGAGTTATAGAAGCAGCAGTCTGTGTGACATCACTGACAAACCTGGACCCGAACTCATCAATCCAATAGCTGCTGCAGAACCTCCATCGCAACACAGACCTGAGTGCCACAGAGGTGCAAAGGCTGTTCATTGCTGATTTTTATATCTTTTTCTTTCTTGGAGTCTAAATTGGAACTGGAATAGCACTGTGATGCTGGATCTCCTACCTGTCAGCTGTTACACTCTCTAAGCGTCCTTACATATAGAAATGATAGAATAAAGAATCAATTTTTGTGCATTTCCGCCACCTAAATGAGAACCTGGAGAAGATGCATATCAGCTGCTCTATCCATAAGCAGCTGAAAGGAATGCCTGACAATGGCAGGTAAATGCAGACGTCTTTTTAGGCTTAAAAGTTAAGTACAGAGAACTGATTGCTCCATGAGCCACAGTCTAAGACTCTGTCAGCACAGGGGATTGTGAACTGGTGTAGCTGCACCACCACTAAGGACTTACATATTTGTCAGTCGATGCCATCACTCAGATCTTTCCTTGTCTCTTCTTAATTACTACGTGGACATCTTCATGAGTAAAGAACTTGCAATAGGCTCATTATTATCACATGTACTGTGTATCAGAAGTATTTAGCGTTTTGGACAAGCAGCTCTTTACACTGAGGAGGTTTATAGCATAAAATAGCTTTTTATCTTGCACACTCACTGCATTTTGATTTGAGTCGACCGAACAAATATTTATAACTTTTTGAATTACTGTATTTCACTGCTTGGGTCTTTTTTAGTCTTATTTTCCTCTCTGGACTCTTTGTGTACTGGTTAGTTGTTAACTCACAAATCTACCAGTTCACATGTCAAACGTGGGACTGGGATGTTGAAGTATCTGGGTTTCACCCACAGCTTTCTGCTGTGGGCCGGTCAAGGCAAACAAGCATCAAATATACCAGCTGGAGGTTCTAATGAAGTGATAGCTAAATAGGGTAGTTAACTTCTACCCCTCCAGCAAATCCTAAGACTATTTCATGGTCCACTTATCCATGCCTCTCAAAGTACTTTACTCTCTGGCAAACTCTGATTTCACCAAAGAGCTGGACTTAACTGCTGCAGCTATACACCTCTACTTATTTACGTGTAGTTATAGTCCCGTTTAACTTAGACATCGGTCTATGGGTTTGATATTATACCCTGGCCTTTACTTTTCTTATGGAAATCTGGTTTATATAGTCAAATACTGTGACATAACACAAGGATTTGAAACATCCATGTAGTAACCAGGTATTATGCACACTTGACACTGAACTCCAAGAAAGGAGTAATTTGAACTGACCAGTCTTTACATGCACAACTCTGACTGACTGGTGTCAACAAAGCTCGAGCTGAAAAGATCCCACAAGGCCAAAAAGAAAGAATAAAAAAAGCAGAAAAACAAATGCAGAGGGCGGGATTGCTGCAGAAAGATACAACAAAACGTGCTTCTAGTGGGTCATGTGACATGATTAAGAGGGATTACTTTTGAACGAGTCTGTTTTTGCTGCCTAGATGAGAATTTTCCAACCAGTTTAACAAAATGGAAGCTGCATTAAAAAATAGCTGCAAATACAGCAGAAAAATCTGTTTAGAAAGACTGCTGAGAATTACAGTCAACCTAAATACAATGTGATACGTTACTATTTGGCAGCATGTTTTTATTTCTAGGTGCCAATTTTATCAGGTGAGACTGTGTTGGAAAGTATGAGGATTAACTTTTTTTTTTTTTACCATTTACAACTTATAAATTTCTAACAGCTAATGTCATAAGCTGTTTATCCATTTCAGTAACATTTAATTATGGTACACTTAACCAAATATAAATGCACAAACCAAAATTAAGTGAACCTTACATGAATCATGCCAAAAGACACTGTTGGCAAAAGACACTTATTTACTCTTCTCAATGAGTCATGGATGCTACCGCAGGCCCCTCCCCTGTCCAGAAGCGCTCACAAGAGGCTCGTCCTCCTGCAGCAGCCCAGCTCCGAGCTGCGGGAAGAGCAGAAAACTTCTCCATAACCAGCCTAAAAAATTAAATGCACAAAGATGCTACCGGCTGATCACGTCCTGGCTTACAGTCTGATATTAAAGCCTTTTAATGTAGACAAAAACGTTTTAAAAGATCATTTTTTTAATGATTTTTAATTAAATAATCTNATCATATTTTTTAATGATTTTTAATTAAATAATCTAGTTTTAAAAAGTAGATACTCTCAACTAGTTTGTTCTATTCTTTACTTGAGCTCATCTCAAATATTTGTTCATCACAGTGAGCAAACAGAACACTGTTGAGACAGTAGGAAGACTATCTCTGCACAAACTAATAGAACTTTACAATAATACACTGTACATTGTCAAGGTCTTTTCTTATATTTATTAATACATTTTTGTTTTGTTTGGATAGTGTTATTTTTGTGGCGTTCTGACTTTGATTAAAAGTATCTTAGAAAAACTTAATTCAATTACTTGTTACCAACTGAAGCTATTAATGTGGTTAAACTAGTCTATTTATTTTAGGGTGTTAACAGGATATATATTGTGAAATTTCTGTTGTTGGATCATTGGAAGTGTCTGTACAGTTAATGGTAAAATGTCCTGGTCATTTTTTGTCAAGACATTATCAGTTGTTCTACAGACAGGTGGCACACAGTGTCGGGTTTAGGCAGGTATATAGCACAGACAAGGCACTTGTCACCATTTTATTGATGGCAACTTCATCGGGCCGTGATACCAGAATGAAACCCGACCCATCATCATTGTGTTGTTTGTGCACCTACATCAAGTTGAGTTCCAGGATGACAAAGTCCAACTGCACACCAAGTTTTACATGCAGTTCCTGAAAAGTGAAGATCTTCTTGGTCTCAATTAGCTAGCCTTTGAAAGGTGTGTGAAGGAATCCAGGGGAGAAAAGTCAATTTTTTTTAGATCTGAAGTCTTTATTTGGCCCCTTAATAAAATGTATAAGAAATAAATAACAAAAATATTTTTTATATATTTACCATTTAATACTATGTGATATATTGAAATTATTGTTGTGCATCAGGGGGCAGAAGACAAGTATCAGATTGTGAATAACAGGGTTTTAAGCAAAGTTTTTWCCATAAAATAATGCAAAAGGTCTGAGAAACTGTATGTTACAAATATGATAAATGCCGCATTATAGCGTAATTTTAACTAAAGTAACATTTTGTGCATCTGTATGCAACATGTGACATGTAAAACTGTGAAGCCTGTTATTTGTAATGAAATGTCAAACCTTAATATCTTTTACTTGCCGAGCTAATATAATGTAATGTTTTACTGATGGTTATCACTGTAAATTCTTCCTTTTATCCACAAATATTAAAATATGTCTTTAACAACAATTCAGACTCATTACAGACGCCAAAACTGAAGGTGCTACAGAACAAAAGTCAATATTTCAGAGCAGTCTATCAAAACTTCGCTAGGTATTACAGTCTGGACTAATCAGGGGTCCAGCCAACAGACGTGTCAACCTAACAGGTACTAACATGGCTAAGAAACCATCTGCTTTCAAATGTCATAAAATTCTGCTTCGTTATTTAATCCAGTTGGTGTAAAAAGCACTTTGGAAAGTTAAAGTTTATGTGTTACAGGTGCTTTATATAAACCATAAAAACATGTTAAGAACTCTACTTTAGAGGTGCAAACTACTTTTGTAAACATATGTGTTCCCTCTTTCACAAAAAACAGAGTAATAATTTTTGTTGTAAAAACAGGCGGACTTAGATGAACAGAACAGCAGTTTTTGTCTTAACTTTAACTCTCTTTGTTGTATTTACAGCAGTTCTCAGCACTGGTGCAGGCTGTCCCTTCAGCACCTTTTCAGCCTCCAAATGTCTGCTGGGTACTTGCCCAGAGTTTGCTTTGTGCCAGACTTTGCTGAAGAATGAATCTCCAGAAACCCTGCAGCTGAAATCTCCAAACTCCCTCTGTTTAACTGCATGTCAGTCATCAGAGCAAGTAGGATGCTTAAACAAAAGAGCTCTCAAACCACAACTTGTTTACAAGAAGTGAGGGATTTAGAGGAAAAGAGAATGAAAACCCCTCAAACACAAAATATCTCAGCTCTTTTATTTATTTAAAACCTGTCCTGTTAACTAGAGGTGGACTGGCCATTTGGACATTCTAGAAAAATCATTAACAGCATTTGGCTTGCCTAACACCATGCTCACATCAATACCTTAGTTAATAATAATAATTAGCAAGTTTGTCACTATATTTAGCAAGCATTTAGAGTCTCTAGCAAATCTTTTTTAAAGTGACTAGTGACAAATATAGCTACCTTCTTTAGTGTTTTGCAGACTTTTTGAAACTAACATTAAAGCACATACCGGATTTACCATTCTCAATTAGCAGTGGGTGCTACCGTAAGCCCCTCCCCTGCCCCAAAGCACTCACAGGAGGCCCGGTGTTCTGACGTTTTCTCATTCCCTGTCAGAATAGCATACCTTAAGTCCACATTCATGGTCTTGTTTGTTTATGCCACTTTAACCCACTCTGATAGGTGGGTTACACTGATTTTTGGATTGGATAAAATTTATTTTAGAAATAATAATTTCAAAGTTAAACACTACATGCTCAATCTCACTCAGTTTGGGAGAAGGACGCTAATAACTGAATGCTAAAATATGACTTTAAACAATCGTATGACCTCACTTGCAAAAAATGAACAGAAACCTGCAGTATAATATCATTATCAGATGCCTTATAGGGGTTCTTAAGTCAATTTCCCTTAAGCAGTAGTCAAACAAAAGATGCACTTGAGCAATGTGCAATTAACACTACAATTTCCAGGATTTTCACTTTCTCCTGCAGACCCTCGTCCCTCCACCACACTTAATCACCTCACTTGCTGACCTATTGTTTTTTAATTCAGATACTCTGCCAAAGCTTTTGACTCAGCACCTCACAGAAATGTCACTGTTGACTTTACCTTCAGTTCAGTTCTGTAGTGGTGAATATAATTGTGCTAAATCTTTATTTTGTATACATTAAATGCATTTAACATCAGAACTGCCAATACCGTAATTTTGAAAGCTTTGAAATTTGCACATTCAAATAAAATCATGAAGCCTTTCTGGTCCCCGACTTACCCTAAAACTATGTTTTGATCTATTTCGGTCACAGGTGGTCATTTTGATCGCACAAAATTTGCTGTTCTGTTTTTAGATTCTTGTCCTTCTGGATCAGATGAATCAGATGTGGAAGTATTCTTTAAAGGGTGGTATGTGGATCGATCCTGTATTTTACATTATACTGGATCTTGTAGGAATCGATGTCCACATCAAGACATGCACTGAAACACAAACAGCTCAAATGGGTTTCTCCAGTTAGCTAATTTTAGGACAGCTAATGGCAACTTTCCTTACTGAGGAGTTGGTTTGTAAAGAAGAGCCAATGCAATTCTGCAGCCATTTCGACTGGCTGCTGAGTATTGCCCTAAAATCCACCAACAAAACTCTTTGTTGCAAACAGCACAATTTACACAGTACACATGGCAGCAGCCAATAATCTCATAATTGCAAAAGGTAGGTGTCACGGTGCGGCAGAGGTGAAGATCTAAATGCAGAACTCAGAGGCAGGAGGCAGAAGGAACACAGGAACAAATTAATTATAAACTCAGGACTAACCAGAACCAAACGACAGGAAAAACCGTGCAACACAGGGAATAACCCACAAGGATCTGACCAAGGAAAGTGAAAACCAAGGGGTATAAATACACTGAGGGACTAATTAGACCAGGTGAAGTAATGAGCAGAAACCTAGAGCAACTAAACATGACCATGAACACAAAGCCCCAGAACATAAGAAGAACATAAACCATGATCGTGACAGTAGGCATATACAGCAACAATCAGGGCAGAAAAATATCTACAGAAAACAAAAAAAGACCATGACCATCTGATCCTTACGAAACTAAGATCAGTTCAGTGCTAGCTAACAGCTCTGCATTAGCTAGCGGCTCTGCGTTAGCTAATGGTCTTGTGTTGGTTGGTCTCCTGCAGCCTGAACTGTTGAACTCATAAGCTTGATTACACCAATATCAGAATTCTTTATTTCTTGGCAATGTGGTTTCCTAACTTTTTCTGTAGAGACAAGATGTTTTAGTCAGACAACTTAGCTATTTATGACAACTGAGTAGTTTAATTCTGAAGTAATCAACAAGGTTTTCTTTGTGTTCAGGATAAGAAGTTTCAAGGAGGAAGTTGTAACTTTTGAACAGTTATGAACAAGGAAAAGACAAAACCGTGGAAGTGGAAAAACAACAGCTGTGACATGGTCTAAGAAACAGCCAGTTTCTTTAAGTTTACAACCCTTTCCCACATTCTTAAAAGTTCTTAGGGGGTCTTTGAATTTTGTTATCAAGCAAGCACCTCAAAATGATATTTCCTACATTTCCTTTATTATAACTGCAAGAGAGATGTTAACATAACTGGACCTGACTACTGTCTTGACCTCCAGACAACTGTAGCTCATAACCAAGTTTCAACAAATCCTGATCTTGTAAATCGTGGCTGTACTAATATATATTTTTTCAGTCAGAATAAAAAGTACTTAATTTGTTACAAAAAGAAAACAGCAGTTAATTCTTCATCCAGACAACCCGTCATTTGTCCTCTCTGTCCCTCTGCAGGATGTCCTGCCTTGTCTGCTAGACCTCCACACTGTCAGCACTACATCATCTCCAGGTGGCAGCAGGAGCTGCACACCTGCAGTCAAAAGCTAATTACGCATTCACATGCATGAAGCTGCCATCTGCTCCAGTGTAACAGGCTGAACATCATCAGCACAATCATAGCTCATTAATAGTCAGACATTTGTAGTGCTGCGATGGGAATGCATGGCTATTTTAAGAAGTGACCTAATTGAAAATAGCAGCATGTGGTAGGGCACAGAGGAAATTATGGATTTTATAGTTTTGTCCTTCTTTAACCTTGACACACTTATACTGAATTTTCCCTATTGGCACTGATATGCCCTCATTATCATTGTCTCATTAGACAAGCCAATAACTCATCTTTGTTTTCTTGTTTAAATCTTGATTATTTTGATCTCAAGATCTGGCCTAACATAAAACATATTTGAAAAAAACACACCAACCATCTTCTGAGCAATTAATATAATTTGTCGCTAAAAGAACTGCTTCAAATTAATTCCTGACACTCTGAGGTTTGGTGTACCACCAGCTGCCTCCCATTCAGTAACCACCCACCCAGTAACCCCAGCACCCACTTTAGATGTCAATCAGCCAGGAGCATGAGGAGACCTGCAGAGTTAAAACCAATTATATGCAGGAATGTCATGATTCAGAGGAAATAATCAAATACAAAACAAAGATTTTCTTTATAGTGAAAAAACCTAAGTGTCTCACAAAGAACTAAACAAATAATCAACTGACAAATCACTGAATAATGACTGAAAGCAACTCTGTCAGGGATCCAAGTTGCTTAATTTTAAGTTGATGCAGAAAACTGGGAAAGGTTGGCTGGGGCTTCCTGATCTGTGTCAGCATGGAGTGCCATTCGGGCTGGTTAACGGCTGCTGTTGGCCACTTGGTCCCGTACAAGTGGATGTCAGTTGGGGAATGGCGGAAGTCTACCTGGACAGGACCAGGTGAACTAGCAGCTGTGAACTAGCCTGGACACCATCAGCTGTTTGCTCACTCTGTGGTGTCCAAGTGGATTTTGGCTAATGATAGTTCACTCTGCAGGACCTACTCCTGGTAAGTGATGGCTAGTACTTGCTCATTGCTAGCTTCTCCTTTTATTCATTTCTCACAGTACATGCCAATTAATCACATTCAGCAGACATGATCTGCAAAATGAAAACTTTCGCTTTTAAAATGACTTGGTGGATAACATGCTTGATCTTGCAGGGGAAACTGCTTGGAAAATATGACTATACAAGAAAATCCGGGAACTATAATGGAATAATGGCCAGTGTGTTGATGTGTGTTTTTTAAGCCTTTAGTGATGCTAAAGGTAGAAATTCATTGTTTTAACACAGCAGATCAGCAAGAAAACATGGACAGCCGTGCCATGGGCTCTGTAATGCTTCAGGCTTCCTTGATGGGTCAATAAAATTGAGATATCTATTTATTTTCTCAGTTATTTGATTGCTTTAAGGCCTCCTAAATCCTGACACAGCACTCTGCAGGTCAACCCAAGCTACTGTTAACAAGTAATGTAGGTGAGGATTNGCTCTGCAGGTCAACCCACTGTTAACAAGTAATGTAGGTGAGGATTATGGGCTCATTCTAATGCTTGAACTCATCTGAGGTTGATCTGGATAAAAGGATCAGACTAATGTCTGAAATATAAATGTAAATGTTCTTTAAATACACTGAAAGCCCCATTGAGGCCCACTGAATAGTTTTGTGCATGTTAACATCTGCCAAACATTCACCTTTCACAAGAAGCTTATGAGCCCTTTTATGGAGATGGACTTTCTCTGACCTACGTCTTCCAAGCCTCCCGAGGCCTTTTATCAAAGGCTTTTTACTGCACCACGTTACCTTTATGTCCCCCCCCCCCCCCCCTTTTTTTTTTTT
>CM047984.1:3576016-3589673 GCA_026261665.1 Melanotaenia duboulayi | reverse complement strand
TGTTGTCTGGATGGGAGCAGATGTTGCTCTAAAACCTCCATGTACTTTTCAGCATTGATGGAGCTTCACAGATGTGGAAGCTGCTGAATGGTCCCTCTCCTCTTCAGCCTGCAGAACGCGGTGTCCATGGTTTCCAGAAAGAATTTCACATTTTCATCCATCTTACCACAGAATAGTTTTCTACTTTGCCTCAGACCATTTTAAATGAACTTTGGTCCAGAGAAGACAGCGGTGTGATCCTTTTTACATGTGGTTTCTTCTTTGCATGATAGAGCTTTAACCTGCATTTGTGGATTCACAGAATCAGGTCTGTTTTTAATGCGATGCTGCCTGGGGCTCCAAGATCACCAGTATCCAGTTGGACCTTTATCCTTGTCCCTATGCATATAAATATTCTACCTCTACAATTTTAGACCCAGTTTCTCTCAGATTGTTGAACCTCTGTCCATCTTTACATCTGAGAGACTCTACCTTTTTGTAATGCTCCTTTCATACCCAGACATGTCACTGACCGGTTGCCAGTTAACCTGATTAGTTGTCAAATTCTCCTCTAGTTATGTCTGTTCATAGAAATAGTTAAAAATGTTTATAAAATACACATAAAACCAGTATAGTTGGTGTATATCAACAAGCATAGACACAACAGTGTTAAGAGAAAGCCTGTGAGATTAGTAAAGTTTTAAGATTGTTTTTAATGTAGACATTGTAGTAGTTGATGTCAAGTCAGCAGGCAGCTTGTTCCAGAGAACGGGGCCACAGTAACTGAAGGGACCTTCCACAGCCATGGATCTGATTCTAGCAACAACTAGAAGACCTGCATCTGCTGGCCTGGGGGTCCTGAGGGGGTCCTACACAGTGAGCACGTCAGGCATTACAATAATCCAGTTGACTCGATATGAATGCAGGATTTCTCTGATTGTCTGATAGATATATCTTTTCAGATGATAGACAGCAGTTCTGGTGATGTTTTTATTATTATTATTATTATTATAAAGTTCTGGTGATGTTTATAATGTGACTGTCAAGATCATTGTTTCCAATAATACCAAGGTTCCTGACTTGTTCACTGTATTTGAGAGAAATAAATGACAAGTAGGTACAAAATTATTCACTCTGACTTTATGATCCAGTATTTAAGTTTTATCATTATTAAATTCTAAAGTTTCTTGACATCCAGAAACTGATATCAGTAGTACAGCTGACAACTTTATGCACAGACTTGTCAACTGCAGCTGAAGTCAGATCATTTGAAGAGAATGACAGATAAATACAACTGTATCATGTGCATATGAGTGATAAGCGACGGTATATTATGGGCCAAGAACTGGCCCTTGTGGTACACCACACAAAATCTACAAAGCGTACAAAATGCTGCAGCCCGCCTACTGACTAAAACTAAGAAGCATGAACATATCTCCCGTGTTCTGCTCTCCATAGATTGACTTCTTAACTGTTTTCATGTCAAATTTAAGGGTTTATTGATTGTTTATAAGTGTTTGTATACTATGGGCCCATCTTGTTGGGGCCCTTCACTCCACCTAGAGCTTTGAGGTCAGCTGACCAGTTATTTAATGTCCTGTATTTTAATAAATTTTAATTGAGCTTAATAAAATTGTCAAAACTGTCACAGATTATAGTTTTGTTGTTGTTTTTAATCAAACCAATAGTGAAAATGATAATTAAAGCATAATAAAAATGTTCATAACATTTATTCTGATTAACTAAAACCCTTAAAACTCAGCCGTACTTTGCTTGTAGAGCTGATTCATAAATATTCACATTTAAACGGCATTTATGGGACTGGTGAAACTCAGCGGTAATGTTTAATTAGTGAGTCTATAAACATCCTCTTACAGCCACCAGTATGATTACATCATCTCAGTCTTTTTTCTTTTTAGTTTTCCACTTCCACCATCCCAAAACCGAATATATCACTTCCCAATCCTCACACATCATCCTTATACATCATCCACTGCTGAAAGAAAAGAGGGAGAGGGAAAGGGGACAGGCACATATTCTTAGAGAGCATTGTGAAGAGGAATGCCATTGAATTTGGGTGTTTCCTTCATGCGCCAGCCCCTTTTGTGTGGAGGCTGAGGAAGTTTGTTGTGTGGGCAGACACCCTGAGAGAAAAGGCGAGCTTGGGGCTGTTGTCTGCCAGTGCTGCTCCTGCCCTAACCAGACTTGAATGAAGTTCTGCCATTGGAAGCAGCCAGCCTGAATCAAGAGACAATACTGCTGGGCAACTTTGAAGACCAGCAACAATTAAAAATGCAGCTTCACTATATTAATTATGCATTCGTGCTTTTGTCTTGGCTTTTTTTTTCTTTCTTTTTTTTTAAAGAGAGAAAGAGGGGGATAATGGGGGAGCCTGTGAGTTTTAACATTCAACAGGCCTGAAGCAGAGAGAGATTACAGTGGAAAAAAAACAAAAACAAAAACTACACATGCAAATTTAACCCAATGCTGCTGTTAAAAATGCATTGAGAGAGAAATGTGTGTTTTTGGTTGGAGATTTGGGGTATTATGGACAACCTCCTCCTCACCCCACCCCACCCCCCAAAAAAGCCCAAAAGCTCCAGCATTGATCTAATAGAAGCAAGCGTCAGTGAAAGGAACACATTAAACAGCAGTGAATAAAAACACTTTGGTTTAACTGTTGGTTTCATTTCACTGAACATGTTGCTAGGAAACCCAGAATCACAGCTCAGAGTTGCAATTTCTAGACTCTTCTTCACTGCAGTTGCAGGCAGATCGGACATAAAGCAGCTTTCAGATAGCATTGAGGTGAATTCCTGTTAAAGTGACAAGAAGTGTTCACTTCATGGCCAGCAAACAGCTCCGTAGATTACTGTGATGGTGTATTTAGAAAAACTAAACATCTTTAAAAGGAACCCCGGCTATGAGCACATTTTGGCCCTAACATGTAGTCATTGCTCTGTTCTGCTAAGATAAATAGTCTCTTACTTTAAAAATTGTATGTATTTAATACGTTTCTGAACTACCAATGGTTGCCATTATTTTACTTGCACAATGCATTATGGGATATTACGTATGAGTGTTGATGTGTAGAAGAATACAGTGTGAGTCTTTGCTGTTTTCTGAGCGATAAGAAGAGGAACGCTGAATAGGATAGTCTGGTAAAAAACACAACTTACTAAAGACCCACGTTTATGTTCTCCACACTCCTCCTTTGAGCCAGTTTATTGACCACAGATGCTAATAGAGCTAACAAGCCTGGTGGGTAAAACGAAGACTGAAACCAACACCAGAACATCAACAACAAGACATCCCACCGCAGGCTGGTGGTGAAAAAACACTTTAAACAATTTAGAGATGCTGGATGTCCTGCTGTCAGCATCTAAACCGTCAAACCTGACCCTGAACCATCGAACCATCCGACTGTCCCTAGAAACAGAGNGCTGTCAATCCCGACCCTGAACCATTGAACCATCCGACTGTCCCTAGAAACAGAGGAACCGGACAAACCACCACTTAATTTAGTCCTATAATCTAGAAGTTTACAGTTTTTCTTTTACTGGGACAGATGAGGCAACTCAAACAGATGACAGCCTTTCAGATGCAGAGGTACATTATTACTCAATAACTACGGCTCATATGTATAAATAAAGATCATATTTAAGCAGATAAGCAGCTGGAAAAATAAGAGGAAGACCCTCAGTCTTGTTTCTGAAGTTTTTTATGTGGCGTTATGTACATGAATACTTTGATATATCTGTTGACGTGGTTAAACATCATCAGCTTGTTTGTGTGATTTACCATGTTTATTTTACATTATATAATGTGTAAGACACCGTAAACTAACGCTGACAGACATCAGGGATCTCTGAGGCAAACATCTCAGTGTGTATCATTGCACAGCAGCTTCTAAATGAACAGATATTTTGGTCATCGTCATCCATCCGATGATCCTCATCTTTCTTCATTTTTGTTTTACTTGTCAGTGACATTATTTTCACATTAAAAGGCCGAACAGAAAACATTGAGGCAGTAGACTGCTACATAGCCCCGAGACCTCAACAACCCTTTTACATCATTACCCAGAACACACGTAACGTAAACAGCAATGGCGGCATGCGACTGAAGTTAATTGTTCGAAATTTTTAAAAACAGAGAACTTAATCCAAGACTGCAGGTTTACTTGTGGTTCCTACAGGTTCTAATAGTAGAAAGGGAGGCAGTACCTCCAGTTATCAGACGCCTCTCTGTGGACCCAGCCCCCAGCTGGGCAGACACCATCTCTACCTTTCAGATCAGTCAACTTTCCATGCTGATAGATCTTATAATCAGGTCTGGCTTGGTGACCCTTAACCATCTCTTTAGTTCTACTGCTATAGACCGATGGGGGGCGTCCCATCATGCACTGGGCTCCTCTCTGCTCTCTGTACTCTCCATGTAGTGTTGATGTTTATCTTATTCTTGGTTCATATGATGTGTTTTACTTAGATATTCTGTGAACAATGATAATTTCTGCTCTGTGCATATGACATGCACTAAAGCCTGGTACACACAAAGATTTATGTAATCTTAGGAGATTTTCTATCGGTTCGAGACCTCACACGATGCCGTCCTACAACTAATCTACAATCTAGTCCTCCGAGCCGGACATCTCACATGACCAAACGTGATCTAACAAATACGTAGAACAAGAAACATGGCAACAACAAGAACCATAGCAACAACCAGTAAAAAACATGTTCAATATTTCTAATTGTCGGCTATGACCCATTTTGGAGCGGATTATCGGGACAAATCTGCTTGTAACACACCTCACACCAAATGATAATTGTAGAGGAAAATCTTATTAGACCCATGATAATCGGCCATTTGCCGTCCTTGGTCAGGAAGAGACAAAATCGGTACAAAAACAGCCCAATAATCTTAATGTATGTACCAGGCTTAAGGTAATGTTAGATATCTATGTAGTGATCTGTCAGTCTATCTATTAACATCTTTTCCACTTTGAAATAACTGGAGAATATCCAGACGACCCAGGGTACCACCACCACTTAAACGCATCATGTCTGCATGAAGCAGTGAGGCTCCCAGAAGTCTTAAAACCCCTTGAGGACTTGTAAAATGTTCTGTGCATCAGTACAGTTTCGTCAACCAGACAATTTGTGCACACATATTCAACAATTTGTCGACATGGGAGCTTTTTGAACAAGAAAGTATTAGATTTGTGAGGTTGAAGGTAAAAAATTTGTGTGTAGAATTTTAATATTTGTGATAATTTGTGTGTGTACATTTTTACGTCTGCATAATTTCTAGATATTTGTGTGTACTCTTGAACATAATAATTTATACAATTTACAAACCATGTGTTACACATGAATATATATATATAAAAATTACACACAAATAACAGTTTACAAACCTTGTATTAGACACACAGATGGATTATCTCTCCACAGACTTCAGCCTGGGAAAAATTTCCTTTTTTTGAAAGAAGGGTCTGTCTGTATGTGTGTCAATGTCATCATCTTCCGTACTAGTAGATCCAGGAGACACCAATTAGTGAAAAGGTCTGGAATAGGAGACCTATGTATGTTTTTTTTCTTATGCTTTTTAGTTTTCTTAATATGTTTTTTCATTTCATGTGTGACAGTAAAGGTGGACGTGTTAAGACTCTGTTACTACTTCACATGCCAGCTCAGAGGTTGGTCAACTTTGATCCTTCTCATTCTGTCTCTGCTCTTTCAGTAAATAAATAAATAAAATAAAAAATAAACTGATTCACAACAAAAATGTATTAGTCCCAGCTTGAATAGTGAAAAAGGTTCTACTAACCCTTTAAGGTCATGTATATCACATGTCATACATACAGTTTGTGAGCCCTATTTTATCACTTCGTAGTAAAAACTTGGGTCTGGCTTTAAATGGTAAACATTTTAAATTTCTGGTTTACAGACATGCACTCAGTCAACTGCATAAATACACTAGTGTGTTGTATTTCCCCCCTGAGTCCTGCACCTGTCGGACGTCATAGGTCTGACATTCTGCTGCGTGAGGTGGCTCGATCATGTGTGGTAAATCACATGAATGGAAACGAGTGGAAAGAAAAAATGAACAAAGCAGAGAGCAAAGTTTCTGTGTCACAGCTAACAAGCACAAATCAATTTTAATTAGCTTTGTGGAGAAGTAAATATAGATCGTGCAGAAGTGGAACATGCAGAGTCTGTCTAAGTTCATTAAATCTTTTATATGGAAACAAGCTTTTTACAAAGAAAATAGGCATACTAATAATTCATTCATTCATTATCTGTACCGCTTTGTCCATTACAGGTTGCAGGGAAGCTGGAGCCTATCCCAGCATTATTCAGCAGGTGAGAGGCAGGGTACATCCTGGACTGGTCACCAGTCCATCACTGGGCCAGAATAATAATAACAATAATAATAATAAAATCTCATTGATCGACTTGTTATTGACAGTAAGCTACAGTAGACGTATCAGACGGTGACAAGACATGTTACTATTCCAAGAATATTAGCTCATTTTGAATTTGATAGAAGCAACAAATCTTTTAAAAAGTTGGAACAGGGGCCACAAAAGCTGGAAAGGTCGCTGACACTGAAAGGAAACAGGTAAAGGTACCAGCTGCAGCTCTTCACTGCAACAGGTCAGTGACATGAAAGCACCACCATGGAGTAGTGGAGTCTATCAGTTATAAAGATGGAAAGAGGACCAGCAGTCTGCAAAAAACTGCATCGGCAAACTGTGGATAAAGCAAAGAATATATCCTTGCTTACATCTTGATGTAAATAAGTGTAGCTGGTGTCACCTGATGGCTGACTGAAAGAGACTACTGGGGGGTGTCAGCTGGTTTCTCTGAGCCTTGTTCTGTTTGGGTGAGTGATCCATTTTATTATCATGGAATTGTGCTTTTTAACCAGATTGACTTCTCTTTATTTTTATTTCCTGCAGTGTGACCATACAAGATTTAAAGAGGGGTGTACTGATTTACAATATAGCGAGTAGGGATTAAATGAAATGATAAATACTTCAATCCCTGAGGGGAAGTTATAATGTTGTAGTGTTTTTTTTTTTTTTTTAATAAATAATCAATCGTTACATGGGGTAAACATGGGGTGGCAAAAGAGTAACAAAGGTCCAAGCAGGGTACAAAAAAATCACCTATATGTATACTACCATTGTCCAAAAGCTTGGACAATCTTTCCAAAATCCAATGGAAAAATGTGTCCTAACTTTTGACTGGTAGTGTAAATGTGGTCAATAAAAGAGCCACCAAAACACTATTTACTATATTATTATCCTAAGAAAACAATGAAAACAAATAGGTTTAAATGAAGAAAAAAGTACCATAGATACCTTAAAATAAGTACAGAACAAGAACTTAAAATATAGTACACGACAGATATCTCTCAGCTTTTTAAGGAGAGCTGAAGATGAAAATTGTGCAGCAAAAACTCCCACAAACTGTCACAATGCCGTGGAAGTGAGGACCCAAATGCAGGCTTAAGGAGGCGGTAGGCACCGGTGCAGGAACAAAGATTTTAGTAACCAAAAACTAAACTAGAAAAACAAAAGACTGTGGCAGCAAAAACGGCAATATGGCATGAGTCTAAACTAACTAACGTTGGCATGGACATGCAGCACTGACAACAAACAGTAAATAATGGACTGGCAAAGAAGATATTAAACCAATGGACTTAAAAACGCTGAAGGAATAACTAGACACAGGTGGGGTGAATGAGCAAATCAGACGAAGTGAACTTATGAGCAGGAACCAAAAAGCAACACAGAACTAAACATGACCCTAAATACCTGAAAACCATGAACATAAAATAAATAAATAAATAGGTAAACCGTGATCATGACACAAACATCCAAATCTAAAGGTTTTGCAATGCTGAGGACCAACTAGACGATCATCTTTGCATTTTAAAACAAATACAGTGACAGTTAGAGTAATCCACTACTTTTACAACTAGACAATTAGAATAAACTAATAGCGTTTCTCTATTATAGGATTTGCATAACATTTAGTTTTGTTATGATTGATTAAATAAAATGGCCACATTAGTAAAGCTTATCTAACCTAATAATGCACCTGTTGACTGTTACTGAAAACATGTTATCCCATTGTATAACATCTCTCAGTTGGCTTCTTCAGGGGTCAGATCTGTCTGGAGAGATCTCAGAGAAGAGACAGGATGAAGATGAATGCTGAAGTAGCCGTTGTTAGAGGAAGAAAAATCCCATAAAGTTCAGTAGCGCAGCTTCGAAAGAGTTAATGTCCACATGCAAACATTTACATTTCAATTTAGGGTTTATATTTGCATTTCAAGTTGTTGTGATAGTAAATGTTTGTGCACAATTTCTGAGTTTGTATACAATGCTACAGTATGTTTGGCTGTAAAGTGCACTTTCGGCCACCAGGTGGCACTGTGACGTCTCAGCAAGTCAGGCACAGAGTTAAAATTCTGGTTAGCCACTATGAGGACATTGTTTCTCAGAGACAGTGAGCTGTTGTATACCATAATGTTCCACTGGATGTTCATAAGAAGCAGAAATAGATGTAGAACAAGCTACTCAGTCTTAGTCTATAACAGTGTGTGTGATGTATGTGCAAACGCATCCGGTCGATCTACAGCCCAGGCAGTTACCAGACTGCATGCAGTAACTCCTGAAATGCTTGTTTGACTGTAAACAGGCTGTCCTTGTGGTGTTGTGAATTAATCCACACACATTCAGCCAAGGATATTGTTGATCTGATGGGTTGACAGGAGCTGAGAGGAGCAGGTTCATATGTTTGTTTGACTGCAGTTGTGGTGCACATTGAGCCCATTCTGGGTAACGGCTTACCACCCCAAGGTCTCTGAGATCCAAAAAAGGGTCACAGCTAAGGGAGAATGGAGCAGAGTAAATGTTACCAACACCCTCAGTCTAATCCCCCCTTCCGTGTGCATCTGTTCTGGTCCCATTTCAAAAGCAAGACCCCCTAAAAACCTCCCTCCTCAGCATCATGCTCCACCTCTTTTCTATTCTCTGTGTTTTTCTTCAGCAGGAGAAAGGACGGCCTTTTGTAGTAAGCCATAGTGTCACTTAGACACAAAACCCGGGGCTGCCAGTTGTCAAATAGAAGCACTCTTTGGGCCTTTCACTGCGGTTATTTTACTCATGTTGGCTCGTGAAAGAGGGCGAAACTCTTATTCTAGCACGTGAAAAGGCTCCAGACGGGGACATGAAGGCCAGCTCTTCACATCAGACACAATGACTCTAAAAGTAAACGTTCTTCGGAGAGTAGTGGGTAGTCTTTGCTGGGTTATTGGAATTGTGTTTTAATTGAATTTGGCTGTCAGCGGTTCTCACGAGGACCCAAACAAACTGTTTCATGGGATCAACCTATTCTGACAAAGCTCTTCTCAGAGCCTGCTGAAGGCAAGCAGGGGTCAAAACATAGGAAGGTCAAATGGCTTTCACTTGCTGCTGCGTCTCGACATCACAAACACATCATTCATCAGAATGAACTGTTTTAAATGGATAAAGATTAAAGACCCTCCCTCATTACCCCCATTACAATGATAAAGAGGAACTATAGCTGCATGAATATCCAGTAAGGCTGCAGGGTTGAAGCCTTCACATTGCTTTAGTCTAGCCATTGGCAAAGCTTAGAAATATTACTGGTTCAAGTACAGGCTGCAATATGTACAGTGCCAGAGGACAGTGGTTACAAATCTACTTGACAATCCATAAGAAAACAGATAAAAGAATTAGCTGAACATCCATTTGTCTCTTTCTGCTCTGTTGCATGCTGCCTTGTCTCATTACATCAGGGTTTCAAACACATAACAGCTTTATAAAAGACCAATCCCTGCAACAGGTGGTCAGCAAGACTCAATAATCCATCTGTTCTTTAAATATCAAACACATGCATAATGTATACAGCTGGAGCAAAAAGAACGGGGCCCGAAAGAAAAGAAAGTGTTTCTCATATAAAATATCAGTGCATATGGTTATTCAATGTAGTTGCAAAGCTTCATTTATGTCTAACTGTGCAGACTATGAGCACCAGGGTGTCAGGATAATACGATAATAAGCCATTTCTCAGGGGGATTTAAGGCAGAATTAAGTTATATGAAGTTGTCATTTTTAATAATTCTCATAAAACTCATGTTGTATTGGAGATATGTGTTTTTGAGGGACTACAAATGGGAAAATCTTTTTAATTTCTTGCAGCATTCTCAGTTTTATTCACCAATTACATCAAATCCTCGAATATAAGAAACATATTTGAGGATTTGATGCAATTAGTGTATAAAGACAGTGACAATAACAGCAGGGTTTTTGCAGCTTATAAAGGAAAATGTTTATTAATAACTTAAACTGAATTTATAAAATGACAACGGCAGGATTTTTTCATCATCCTGGATTTACTGAAAAAACACAACCCCAGTTTTTTTTTTTTTTTTCAGTTTTCATTTTCTTCCCTGTTAAACATAAACAACACATCAGATGTTAAAACATTTTACCATTTCATGTAAAATACTGGCTCATTTTCAATTTGATGGCAGCAAGACATCTGTAAGAAGTAGTTCCAGGGTGATGTTTAGCATTGTGTAGCATCTGTAAACATCCGGGAAGCGAGGAGACCTACTTTACCTCTACTGTAAATTAAATAATGATTAATAAAATTAGCAAATCATTGTATTCTGTCATTGTTTATATTTTAAACAGCATCTCAGTCTTCTCAAATATTAATTCCCTTAAATTAGCCACTTTGCTAGGAGCTCCCATAGTAGTCTTGAAGGAGTTCCTGAACTTTAACTTGAGCACTGACTGTTTCTCTTCCTATTCATCACTATTAAAGGATGTCATGTGACACAACACTGAGATAGAAACAATATTTAGAAACCAGCTAACGAAAAAATATTGTTTTACGAAGTCATCTAAATTGACATTAAAAGAAAAATTCTAAATTGGAAAAAAAACTATTAAAATTATGTAAAAAATAGAGAGAGAGAGAGAGAGAGAGAGAGAGTAGGAAAAGACAAAATAATAAAATTCTACATTAAGCTGTGCCATGATCAATAAGTTAAGGCTTTTTCAAAGAGGTAAGATTTAAGTTTTGATTTAAAGTTTGTAAAGAAGAGGAGCCTGAAACCTAAAAACTGTCCCTCTTTCTAGTCCTAGAACTTTCTGGGAATAATCTGTTGTTCTGGGATGACAGAAAGCATTAACCAGATAACAAAAAATGTTTGGCCCAAATATGGCCCATATGTGGAGTTTTGTTTGGCTTAAATTAGACCTTGACTTATGGTGTGTACTAAATCTGAGTGTGGCTGCCACAACTCAGTCACACGACTACCAGATGTGGCCCACAGGGAAACTGCCGTAATCTGCATCCAGGCAGGCTTCCTGTATTCAGATCGATTCTGGCCCACAAAATACTTGCCACTATACAGTCCAGGCCAACAACTGACATCTGGATCACATGTGGCCCACAGGAGGTCCACTTCAGACCTACACAACACTTGCCGGTGCTGTAACTGAGTCAAATGTGCCAAAAGTAGCCAGATTCAGTCCAAACATGCAGCTATCTAGCTAATATCTTTTAGACCGATGTTTGACCATTAAGGGCTTTCTATGCAATAAAAATTATTTATATTCTATTCTAAATATAATAGGAACCTAAAGAGAACCCAATGATGGAAAGATATAATCTCTCTTGATGGTATTGATCAGTATTCTGGTCTGATCTAAAAAAAAAAAAAGCAGAAGATTTTCAAGAAATTACTAAGACTCAGCTAAGTTAGTATCCAACTTATGTGTAAACAATGCATGGACCTTGTTACATAGATGAAAAAAAGACATCTGTTTAACGTGAGAGTTAAAAGGTCAAACATGGTCAAAAATTACTCCAAAGTTCCTCTTGCTGTCGTCCCCAAACAGTATGGTATCTCTGGGGGCTGTCTGGTGTAGGCCTGAACAAAATGGGGAAAAAAATCAAATTGTGCTTTTTTCTGACCAATATTGGGATTCGGTTCTTTTAAATTCCACCTTCTGTTTCTATATGAGATGGAGGATTACCACATGACATTTAAATATAAGCTGCTTCATATTCTAACAAGAACACAAAGTTGAGATGTGAACAGTTTCACCTACCAACCTACCAACCTACCAACCACAACAACCTGTGGCCAAAACATTGAAGCCTGAAGGTTCATTTTCCTCTATTGTGTCCTTGTATGTATGTATATATATATACATACATACATACATACATACATACATACATACATACATACATACATACATATATATATATATATATATGTTTGTGTGTGTGTGTGTGTGTGTGTATAAATTAAACTGTCTAATGTTATATTTAGAACACAGGACCTTGTTTCTCTCTACATGTTTTCTGTTCTGCATACAGTAGAATTTCATTCTGATGCCACACACCCAGACAAATACGTGCACATGAGGTGCACACACTCCAACCAGCAGTCCAACGCATATTGGACAATATATGGCTTCAACCACCTGAAAATCAGAGAAATTTTGTTGTTTTTTTTTAACTCTCCCAGGAAGGTGAAGATGCTGAGAACTTCATGTCAGTCATGGACACACAGTAGAACAAGCTGAATCTACCATCATTGTAGTAATTTCTGAGAAGTATTTTGACTAAAAGTTAATTTAGTTCAACTTTTATTTTAGGTTTAACACATTATTTGAGATCCCAATGTTAAGAATATTTAGAGCAACTTCACTCAGAAAAATCCTCTTTATTAACTTCATCAGGACATTTACACAAGTGTTTTCCTGTTCTCAGGGGTCCTCGGTTACTCTGTCCTCTCTGTGCTGTGGCTCTCACATCTCCCCATCTATCTCATCGGCTGTGAGAGAGTGCATAATAGTAAGCGAGCGTTGGGAGTGAAACACAACACTAATTCAATGTAAACATATTTGAGGCTCAGATAGAACAGAATCATGGCCAGATGCATTTTTTAACTCTCAAAAAGAGGACGCATAACTTTTAGTTATGCTTCAAGTTATGCTTAGGAGTCGTATAGGTTTTGTGGCTTTAAACTATGTTAATGGGACATTGTAAAAATAGCTCTTTTGTTAAAAGACATTGCAGATCCCTGGGTTAGATGGTGGCTTTCTCTAAGGTTTTTAGGGCTGAACATAATTAACTCAGTTTTGTCTGAATTTCAAAGAAAAACCAGAACGTTCTGGTTTTTATCATGTAGCCATTCTGCCATCTACAGGCCAAACTACAACTTTATCTCACTCTGAACAGCTGATTGTTGTTCTGGCCAGAAATGTTCTGAAAAGTCTCCATCTGATCCAGAATGCTGCAGCGAGGGTTCTGGTGGGAATTATCAGTGGGGATTGGGTCTTTCCAGTTTTATTTTCTCTTCATTGGCTCCCTGTTAAATCCAGAATATAATTTAAAAGTTCTATTTATATCTTAAAGATCTCTGGAAGTTCTGCTTAATGAAGCAGACACACTCTCTATCTTTCAGACCAGTTTTTCAGCTTTGTTTTTTATGATAAATCTTATAGTCAGGTCTGGCTTTGTTACTTTTATCCATTTTTTTATTTCTGTTGCTATAGGCTGAAGCTCCTGGTCCCATGATACTTATATTGTATAGTTTACTTCTATTT